>CM037859.1:16155089-16540730 GCA_021292105.1 Anadara kagoshimensis | reverse complement strand
TATCTTAAAATAAATACCCAGCTACTCGTCCTGAATGTGAAAATGATAGAAATTGCATTAGAACTACCCGTACACTCACCCCCCCTCCTTTGTGGAAGCGTATCTGTGCGTTTCAAGCTCAATGTAGAAAATTGGTATCAATGGATGCAGAATGAATATACTTCATCATGATTGCTTGAATTTTCAATATCTTAAAAATAAATACCAGCTACTTGTCGTGAATGTGAAAAATGATAGAAATTGCATTAGAACCTACCCGTACACTCACCCCCCTCCTTTGTGGAAGCGTATTTGAGCGTATTGTAGCTTGAATGTTTGAATATTTGAAATCAATGGATGCAGAATTGAAATAGATTGTCATGATATGCTTGAATTTTGAATATCTTAAAAATAAATACCTAGCTACTCGTTGAATGTGAAAAATGATAGAAATTGCATTAGAACCTACCGTACACTCACACCCCTCCTTTGTGGAAGCGTATTTGAGCGATTGTAGCTTGAATGTTGAATATTTGGAATCAATGGATGCAGAATTGAATATAGATTGTCATGATATGCTTGAATTTGAATATCTTAAAAATAAATACCCAGCTACTCGTCCTTGAATGTGAAAAATGATGGAAATTGCATTAGAACCTACCCGTACACTCACACCCTCCTTTGTGGAAGCGTATTTGAGCGTATTAGCTTGAATGTTTGAATATTTGGAATCAATGGATTCAGAATTGAATATAGATTGTCATGATATGCTGAATTTGAATATCTTAAAAATAAATACCCAGCTACTCGTCCTGAATGTGAAAAATGATAGAAATTGCATTAGAACCTACCCGTACACTCACCCCCCTCCTTTGTGGAAGCTTATCTGTGCGTATTCAAGCTCAAATGTTAGAATATTTGGTACCAATGGATGCAGAATTGAATATACTTCATCATGATATGCTTGAATTTTGAATATCTTAAAAATAAATACCCAGCTACTCGTCCTGAATGTAAAAAATGATAGAAATTGCATTAGAACCTACCCGTACACTCACCCCCCTCCTTTGTGGAAGCGTATTTGAGCGTATTGAAGCTTGAATGTTTGAATATTTGGTATCAATGGATGCAGAATTGAATATAGATTGTCATGATATGCTTGAATTTTGAATATCTTTAAAATAAATACCAGCTACTCGTCCTGAATGTAAAAATGATAGAAATTGCATTAGAACCTACCCGTACACTCACCCCCCTCCTTTGTGGAAGCGTATCTGTGCGTATTCAAGCTCAAATGTTAGAAAATTTGGTATCAATGGATGCAGAATTGAATATACTTTATCATGATATGCTTGAATTTTGAATATCTTAAAAACAAATACCCAGCTACTTGTCGTAAATGTGAAAAATGATAGAAATTGCATTAGAACCTACCCGTACACTCACCCCCTCCTTTGTGGAAGCGTATCTGTGCGTATTCAAGCTCAAATGTTAGAAAATTTGGTATCAATGGATGCAGAATTGAATATACTTCATCATGATTTGCTTGAATTTTGAATATCTTAAAAATAAATACCCAGCTACTTGTCGTGAATGTGAAAAATGATAGAAATTGCATTAGAACCTACCCGTACACTCACCCCTCTCCTTTGTGGAAGCGTATTTGAGCGTATTGTAGCTTGAATGTTTGAATATTTGGAATCAATGGATGCAGAATTGAATATAGATTGTCATGATATGCTTGAATTTTGAATATCTTAAAAATAAATACCTAGCTACTCGTCCGAATGTGAATGTAAAAATGATAGAAATTGCATTAGAACCTACCCGTACACTCACACCCTCCTTTGTGGAAGCGTATCTGTGCGTATTGAAGCTCAAATGTTAGAATATTTGGTATCAATGGATGCAGAATTGAATATACTTCATCATGATATGCTTGAATTTTGAATATCTTAAAAACAAATACCCAGCTACTGTCGTAAATGTGAAAAAATGATAGAAATTGCATTAGAACCTACCCGTACACTCACCCCCCTCCTTTGTGGAACCGTACTTGAGCGTATTGTAGCTTGAATGTTTGAATATTTGAATCAATGGATGCAGAATTAAATATAGATTGTCATGATATGCTTGAATTTCGAATATCTTAAAAATAAATACCCAGCTACTCGTCCTGAATGTGAAAAATGATAGAAATTGCATTAGAACCTACCCGTACACTCACCACCCCTCCTTTGTGGAAGCGTATCTGTGCGTATTGAAGCTCAAATGTTAGAATATTTGGTATCAATGGATGCAGAATTGAATATACTTCATCATGATATGCTTGAATTTTGAATATCTTAAAAATAAATACCCAGCTACTCGTCGTGAATGTGAAAAATGATAGAAATTGCATTAGAACCTACCCGTACACTCACCCCCTCCTTTGTGGAAGCGTATCTGTGCGTATTGAAGCTCAAATGTTAGAATATTGGTATCAATGGAGCAGAATTGAATATACTTATCATGATATGCTTGAATTTGAATATCTTAAAAATAAATACCCAGCTACTTGTCGTGAATGTGAAAAATGATAGAAATTGCATTAGAACCTACCCGTACACTCACCCCCTCCTTTGTGGAAGCGTATTTGAGCGTATTGAAGTTTGAATGTTTGAATATTTGGTATCAATGGATGCAGAATTGAATATATAGATTGTCATGATATGCTTGAATTTTGAATATCTTAAAAATAAATGTCCAGCTACTCGTCCTGAATGTGAAAATGATAGAAATTGCATTAGAACCTACCCGTAAACTCATCCCCCTCCTTTGTGGAAGCGTATCTGTGCGTATTCAAGCTCAAATGTTAGAAAATTTGGTATCAATGGATGCAAAATTGAATATACTTCATCATGATATGCTTGAATTTTGAATATCTTAAAAATAAATACCCAGCTACTTGTCGTGAATGTGAAAAATGATAGAAATTGCATTAGAACCTACCCGTACCCTCACACCCCTCCTTTGTGGAAGCGTATTTGAGCGTATTGTAGCTTGAATGTTTGAATATTTGGAATCAATGGATGCAGAATTGAAAATAGATTGTCATGATATGCTTGAATTTTGAATATCTTAAAAATAAATACCCAGCTACTCGTCCTGAATGTGAAAAATGATAGAAATTGCATTAGAACCTACCCGTACACTCACACCCTTCCTTTGTGGAAGCGTATTTGAGCGTATTGTAGCTTGAATGTTTGAATATTTGGAATCAATGGATGCAGAATTGAATCTAGATTGTCATGATATGCTTGAATTTTGAATATCTTAAAAATAAATACCCAGCTACTCGTCCTGAATGTGAAAAATGATAGAAATTGCATTAGAACCTACCCGTACACTCACCCCCCTCCTTTGTGGAAGCGTATCTGTGCGTATTCAAGCTCAAATGTTAGAATATTTGGTACCAATGGATGCAGAATTGAATATACTTCATCATGATATGCTTGAATTTTGAATATCTTAAAAATAAATACCCAGCTACTCGTCCTGAATGTAAAAAAATGATAGAAATTGCATTAGACCTATCCGTACACTCACCCCCCCTCCTTTGTGGAAGCGTATTTGAGCGTATTGAAGCTGAATGTAAATATATGGTATCAATGGATGCAGAATTGAATATAGATTGTTATGATATGCTTGAATTTTGAATATCTTAAAAATAAATACCCAGCTACTCGTCCTGAATGTGAAAATGATAGAAATTGCATTAGAACCTACCCGTACACTCACCCCTGCTTTGTGGAAGCGTATCTGTGCGTATTCAAGCTCAAATGTTAGAAAATTTGGTATCAATGGATGCAGAATTGAATATACTTCATAATGATATGCTTGAATTTTGAATATCTTAAAAATAAATACCCAGCTACTTGTCGTGAATGTGAAAAATGATAGAAATTGCATTAGAACCTACCCGTACACTCACCCCCCTCCTTTGTGGAAGCGTATTTGAGCGTATTGTAGCTTGAATGTTTGAATATTTGGAATCAATGGATGCAGAATTGAATATAGATTGTCATGATATGCTTGAATTTTGAATATCTTAAAAATAAATACCCAGCTACTCGTCCTGAATGTGAAAAATGATAGAAATTGCATTAGAACCTACCCGTACACTCACACCCCTCCTTTGTTGAAGCGTATTTGAGCGTATTGTAGCTTGAATGTTGAATATTTGGAATCAATGGATGCAGAATTGAATATAGATTGTCATGATATGCTTGAATTTGAATATCTTAAAAATAAATACCCAGCTACTCGTCCTGAATGTGAAAAATGATAGAAATTGCATTAGAACCTACCCGTACACTCACACCCCTCCTTTGTGGAAGCGTTTGAGCGTATTGTAGCTTGAATGTTTGAATATTTGGAATCAATGGATGCAAATTGAATATGAGATGTCATGATATGCTTGAATTTTGAATATCTTAAAAATAAATACCCAGCTACTCGTCCTGAATGTGAAAAATGATAGAAATTGCATTAGAACCTACCCGTACACTCACACCCCTCCTTTGTGGAAGCGTATTTGAGCGTATTGTAGCTTGAATGTTTGAATATTTGGAATCAATGGATGCAGAATTGAATATACACCCTTCCGATAAATCGCGACACCTGGCGGGAGTGCCATGATTGATGGTAGAATGTGACGTCATACAGGGAGTTATGAAAAGGAAATACTAGTATTTCGTTTTTTCCCTCAATATAATATTGTTTTAAAATTAAATATTAAATTTCAATTTTAATTACATATCGCTGGTATTTATTCCATGACTTCTTGAAAAATAATTTGAAATTAATAAATTCATTTTAATTGTTACATAATAATAACTGTTCATGACATATTTGATATTGTAATCCAAGTCATGGGCAGTCATTCGGAACTAATTAGGGCACTGATTTTGATTACCTGATTAACAAGAGAGAAAATGCCTCGGTCCAACCTAAGAACAATTTGCTTATGCATGAATGAATCCAGGTGTGTCAGAAGTAGCCTTAGCTTTTCGTTAATCTCGGAAGATTCTCAGTCGGTAGAATTATTTAAACGAGAGAGAGAGAGAGAGAGAGAGAGAGAGAGCGCTACAAACATTGCATTTTAAGTGTTCTGTAACTCGGGAATAATTATATAAACGAACAAATTATCTATCCGAAAAATTATAACGAGTCAGTATGGATAATTATTTATCCGACATTTTGAAAACTTAACATATTAACATATTTGTGTTACAGTTTAAAGATGATAAATAATAATAAACATCGCATAACTAGTATTAAAAGTTATTTATTATTTCATTTTTATACTTTTTGATTTTTGACAAATAAGTATAATATAGCCAAAGTAGTGATACGACACTACATGAGAATAAATCAGATTTTTATCACTGTGTATTATAATCAGGTGTTGCCTTGTTCACTCGTAATCAGATAATCTAGAGAGGTAAGCGTACTTGTATTTTCCTGTTAATTGCAAATTGGATAATGAAACCAATTAAAAGTCCTATTTTTTAGGTCAACATAGGTATGGACGCCATCATTTCTACTTAGAATCAGTTGTTATTTATATAAATTTGACAGAAATTTTAACCATACAACCAAAATTTCAATGTTGTTGTTTTTTTGTTTTTGTTTTTTTTTAATATTTTTATTAATAATTTTGAAAATAAATTTTCAGAACCTTTAACATTTTTAGCAATAACGGATCTATCTTTAATTAAAGTTTAATCCGTCAAACAATGATTTTTAAATACAACTTTAAGATGTCGCTAATTTGTAATCACAGGAAATTAAGATTTCAAATTATTTTGACTATCAATTACGTATCTGAATTGTTTAATTTATATCAATATTTTGTAAATAAGTTTTATAAAAATTCCGATTTTATAAAATAAATAAAAATAAATAATAAAAAGTGGAAGGTGAACGTTTGTAGTAATTTGAATTAAATTTTCTAGTCGGATAAAAATATGAATTTTAAATGTCCTTGAGGGTAATTCATATTAATAAATATACGTACATGTATTTTCTATTTTTCAAATTTGAACATTTACAAATTGCAATTTCCAGTAAAATAAAACTTGTTATTTTTGTTGAAGAAATTACAACAAATTCTACACAATCCTTTACAATGTTAAGTGTTTCGGATGATCATCTATGTGTTAAAATTTGTTTAATTAGCCCATTCATAATTTGTAATTTATTTAAAGTAATATTCGCTTTGTCGGTTATTATCTCACCTGTAGCTTACATATGACACCTAACAGATACTCGAACTGAGTAAATGATGGGATCGATAGATAGCCTTTCCGGTGTGACGTCATATCAAGAGCGATAACCAGTTTCCGGCTATTTCTGGAAGGGTGTATACACCCTTCCGAAATCGCGACACCTGGCGGAGTGCCATGATTGATAGTAGAATGTGACGTCACACAGGGAGTTATGAAAAGGAAATACTAGCATTTTGTATTTTCCCTCAGTATAATATTGTTATAAAATCAAATATTAAATTTCAATTTTAATTACATATCGCTGGTATTTTATTCCATGACTTTAAAAAATAATTTGAAATTAATATATTTTCATTAAAAATTTTAAAAATTCATTTTATTGTTACATAATAATAACTGTTCCATGACATATTTGTTATTGTAATACCAAGTCATGGGCAGTCATTCGGAACTAATTAGGGCACTGATTTTGATTACCTGATTTACAGGGAGAAAATGCTTCGGTCCAACCTAAGGACAATTTGCTTATGCATGAATGAATCCAGGTGTGTCAGAAGTAGTCTAAGCTTTTCGTTAATCTCGGAAGATCTCAGTCGGTAGAATTATTTAAACGAGAGAGAGAGAGAGAGAGAGAGAGAGAGAGAGCTACAAACATTGCATTTTAAGCATTCTGTAACTCAGTGAATAATTATATAAACGAACAAATTATCTATCCGAAAAATTTATAACGAGTCATGGGATAATTATTTATCCGACATTTTGAAACTTAACATATTTGTGTTACAGTTTAAAGATGATAAATAAAAATAAACACCGCGTAATTAGTATTAAAAGTTATTTATTTATTTATTTTCATTTTTATACTTTTTGATTTTTGACAAATAAGTATAATATAGCCAAAGCAGCGATACCACACTACATGAGAAAAATCAGATATTTATCACTGTATTATATCAGGTGTTGCCTTGTTCATCTCGTAATCAGATAATCTAGAGACTTGTTAATTGCAAATTGGATTAATGAAACCAATTAAAAGTCCTATTTTTTAAGTCAACTTAGGTAAGGATGCCAACATTTCTACTTAGAATCAGTTGTTATTTATATAAATTTGACCGAAATTTTAACCATACACCGAAATTTCAATGTTTTTTTTTTTTTTTTTTTTTTTTTTTAATATTTTTATTAATAATTTTGAAAATAAATTTTCAGAACCTTTAACATTTTTAGCAATAACGGATGTTTCTTTAATGAAAGTTTAATCCGTTGAACAATGATTTTTAAATACAACTTTAAGATGTCGCTAATTTGTAATCACAGGAAAATTTAATTTTTCAAATTATTTTGACTATCAATTATGTATCTGAATTGTTTAATTTATATCAATATTTTGTAAATAAGTTTTATGAAAAATCCGATTTTATAAAATAAATAAAGATAAATAAGAAAAAAGTGGAAGGTGAACGTTTGTAGTAATTTGATTAAAAAATTAAAATATTTCCAGTCGGATAAAAATATGAAAATTCAAATATTCAAATGTCCTTGAGGGTAATTAAATGGTCCAAGATATTAATAAATATACGTACATGTATTTTATATTTTTCAAATTTGAACATTTACAAATTGCAATTTTCTAGTAAAAATAAAACTTGTTATTTTGTTGAAGAAATTACAACAAATTCTACACAATCCTTTACAATGTTAAGTGTCTTTTCGGATGATCATCTATGTGTTTAAAATTTGTAAAATTTAAAAATGATAGAAATTGCATTAGAACCTACCCGTACACTCACACCCCTCCTTTGTGGAAGCGTATTTGAGCGTATTGTAGCTTGAATGTTTGAATATTTGGAATCAATGGATGCAGAATTGAATATAGATTGTCATGATATGCTTGAATTTTGAATATCTTAAAAATAAATACCCAGCTACTCGTCCTGAATGTTATTTACATTAAAAAATATCCGGACTACATTCGTGGTACAAGAAATGGTCGTAGTTTTGCGGAGGTTTTGATCTATAAAATCTAATTCGTTAGTAGGTAGTTATGAGTAGTAAATAGATGATTTTTTTCAAAGTAATTAACTGCTTTTCTTTCAAGTAACTGGCTACCAGTAGCTAACTTTTCTTCTACAAGTAGCCAGCTACTAGTAGCCAGTTACTAGTAGCTAACTTTACCTATCTACTGAAAGTTCCCGTGTAAAAACTGTTAACTAAATTTGCCAGTGTTCAAAGTTTTTACTCGTGGTTTGAATATGGACAGAGTCAATTTGATATAGCATTGTTCCATGTTCTTTTCATTCTCAACAATAAATTCACACATAACGGATGTAGCCCATCCGGAGTACCTGGCCCCAGTTGTCTGCTGAAAGTTCACGCGTTTAACCAAATTTGCCAGTGTTCAAAGTTTTTACTCGTGGTTTGAACATGGACAGAGTATGTTTATTTTCTATTGTAAGATGAACATGTATTCTAAGAACCATTGAATTTCACGGTAACTTCTTTGCGAATAGAAAAGTTTCATATAATGATGCCAAATGTTATTTGACGCACATGTAAGAAAATGCAACATTTGAAGAATTAGATTGCAGATTACAATGGACGCTGTTAAGAAGACCATACAAAATGCCGTGTAGGCTACAAGCCAATGAAATGGTGCCCGTATGCTAAGAGTCAATTGAAGGGATGCCATGCAAGGAATGCCATGCATTATTTGAAACCAGTTGCATAATGCAATGTATACTCTAGCCAATTTCAGGGTGTCAGGTATGCTAAGAGCCACTTACATGAAACCCTGTTTGCTTGAGACCAAATAAAGAATAATATGTATACTAAAAGTCATTTTCAGGATGTCATGTATGCTAGAAGGCATTTGTAGGATGTCATGTATGCTAGAAACCATTTGTAGGATACCATGTATGCTAGAAACCGTTTGTAGGATGCCATGTATGCTAGAAACCATTTGTAGGACACCGTGTATGCTAGAAGGCATTTGTAGGATGTCATGTATGCTAGAAACCATTTGTAGGATACCATGTATGCTAGAAACCGTTTGTAGGATGCCATGTATGCTAGAAACCATTTGTAGGACACCATGTATGCTAGAAACCGTTTGTAGGATGCCATAAATGTTAGAAACCATTTGTAGGACACCATGTATGCTAGCAATCATTTGTTGGATACATGTATGCTAGAAACCATTAATAGGATGCCATGTATGCTAGAAACCATTTGTAGGAAGCCATGTGTGATAGAAGTCATTTTCAGGATGCCATGTATGCTAGAAACCATTTGTAGGATGCCATGTGTGCTAGAAGTCATCAGGATGCCATATATGCTAGAAACCATTTGTAGGATGTCATGTTTGCTAGAAACTATTTGTTGGATGTCATGTATGCTAGAAAGCATTTGTTGGATGTCATGTATGCTAGAAACCATAAGTAGGATGCCATGTATGCTAGAAACCATTAGTAGGATGCCATGTTTGCTAGAAACCATTTGTTGGATGTCATGTATGCTAGGAACCATTAGTAGGATGCCATGTATGCTAGAAACCATAAGTAGGATGCCATGTATGCTAGAAACCATTAGTAGGATGTCATGTTTGCTAGAAACCATTTGTTGGATGTCATGTATGCTAGGAACCATTAGTAGGATGCCATGTATGCTAGAAACCATTAGTAGGATGCCATGTATGCTAGAAACTATTTGTAGGATGTCATGTATGCTAGAAACCATTTGTTGGATGTCATGTTTGCTAGACACTATTAGTAGGATGCCATGTATGCTAGAAACCATAAGTAGGATGCCATGTTTGCTAGAAACCGTTTGTAGGATGCCATGTGTGCTAGAAGTCTTTCAGGATGCCATGTATGCTAGAAACCATTTGTAGGAAGCCATGTGTGCTAGAAGTCATTTATAGGATGCCATTTATGCTAGAAACCATTTGTAGGATACATGTATGCTAGAAACCATTAGTAGGATGCCATGTATGCTAGAATAGAAACCATTTGTTGGATGTCATGTTTGCTAGACACTATTAGTAGGATGCCATGTATGCTAGAAACCATAAGTAGGATGCCATGTTTGCTAGAAACCATTTGTAGGAAGCCATGTGTGATAGAAGTCATTTTCAGGATGCCATGTATGCTAGAAACCATTTGTAGGATGCCATGTGTGCTAGAAGTCATCTTCAGGATGCCATATATACCATTTGTAGGATGTCATGTTTGCTAGAAACTATTTGTAGGATGTCATGTATGCTAGAAAGCATTTGTTGGATGTCATGTATGCTAGAAACCATAAGTAGGATGCCATGTATGCTAGAAACCATTAGTAGGATGCCATGTTTGCTAGAAACCATTTGTTGGATGTCATGTTTGCTAGAAACCATTTGTTGGATGTCATGTATGCTAGGAACCATTAGTAGGATGCCATGTATGCTAGAAACCATTAGTAGGATGCCATGTATGCTAGAAACTATTTGTAGGATGTCATGTATGCTAGAAACCATTTGTTGGATGTCATGTTTGCTAGACACTATTAGTAGGATGCCATGTATGCTAGAAACCATAAGTAGGATGCCATGTTTGCTAGAAACCGTTTGTAGGATGCCATGTGTGCTAGAAGTCATTTTCAGGATGCCATGTATGCTAGAAACCATTTGTAGGAAGCCATGTGTGCTAGAAGTCATTTATAGGATGCCATTTATGCTAGAAACCATTTGTAGGATACATGTATGCTAGAAACCATTAGTAGGATGCCATGTATGCTAGAATAGAAACCATTTGTTGGATGTCATGTTTGCTAGACACTATTAGTAGGATGCCATGTATGCTAGAAACCATAAGTAGGATGCCATGTTTGCTAGAAACCATTTGTAGGAAGCCATGTGTGATAGAAGTCATTTTCAGGATGCCATGTATGCTAGAAACCATTTGTAGGATGCCATGTGTGCTAGAAGTCATCTTCAGGATGCCATATACCATTTGTAGGATGTCATGTTTGCTAGAAAAACTTTGTAGGATGTCATGTATGCTAGAAAGCATTTGTTGGATGTCATGTATGCTAGAAACCATAAGTAGGATGCCATGTATGCTAGAAACCATTAGTAGGATGCCATGTTTGCTAGAAACCATTTGTTGGATGTCATGTAGCTAGGAACCATTAGTAGGATGCCATGTATGCTAGAAACCATTAGTAGGATGCCATGTATGCTAGAAACTATTTGTAGGATGCATGTATGCTAGAAACCATTTGTTGGATGTCATGTTTGCTAGACACTATTAGTAGGATGCCATGTATGCTAGAAACCATTAGTAGGATGCCATGTTTGCTAGAAACCGTTTGTAGGATGCCATGTGCTAGAAGTCATTTTCAGCATGCCATGTATGCTAGAAACCATTTGTAGGAAGCCATGTGTGCTAGAAGTCATTTATAGGATGCCATTTATGCTAGAAACCATTTGTAGGATGTCATGTATGCTAGAAACTATTTGTTGGATGTCATGTATGCTAGAATAGAAACCATTAGTAGGATGACCTGTATGCTAGAAACCATTAATTTTGTAAGATGCCATGTGTGCTAGAAGTCATTTTCAGAATGCCATGTATGCTAGAAACCATTTGTAGGGTGTCATGTATGCTAGAAGTCATTTGTAGGATGCCATGTATGCTAGAAACTATTTGTAGGATGTCATGTATGCTAGAAACCATTGTATGATGCCATGTATGCTAGAAGTCATTTTCAGGATGCCATTTATGCTAGAAGCTAGAAGCCATTTGTAGGATGTTATGTGTGCTAGAAGGCATTTGTAGGATGCCATGTATGCTAGAAACCATTAGTAGGATGCCATGTATGCTAGAAACCATTTGTAGGATGCCATGTATGCTAGAAGCCAATGCCCACGATGCCATGTATGCTAGACGTCATTTGTAGGATGCCATGTATTCTAGAGACCAAGTGCAATAATGTAATATATGCTAGAAGCCAATTGTAGAATATTCCACATGTCATATCCAGTAACAGAATGCTATACATGCTAAAACATATGCCAGAACCATATACAGGATGCCATATATACCCAAGACTAAATACAGGATGTCATGTATGCTTGATGCAATTGGAAGATGCCATGTATACTAGAATGCTAGCACAAGCTAGTTATTGAATGTCATTTATGTAAGAAGCCAATTGCAAGATGTTATGTATGCTAGTGACCAAATACAAGATGCTATGTAGGTTTGGGGTCAAATCAAAAGTGTGATATATCCAGAAGCCAATTGCTCACTTTTTATATTGGGGGTTGTGGGGCCTGACCAAGATTTGAAAATATTTAGCCAATGTTCTTTCACCAAGCATTCGGCATTAAGAAATGAAAGTCACAGGTCCTTTTGAAGAGACCTTAAAAACCAGTGCCCCATGACATGGCAGGCATGGCATGTTAAAGACCCCTTCCTTCACATTGCCCTGAGCACACTGCAAGGGTAAAAATTTCTGCTACTTTACCTAAAGCTGGATGTATGCTATGTGCCAAATGCATTACGGTAAGTTATGTATGCTATGAAAAATAGCAAGGTGTCGTGTATACTAAGACCAGTTGGATGTTGCCATATATTCTAGAAGCCTATTACAGAATGCCATGCATGTTAGAAGCCACATAGAGGTTGGCATGTACTGTAAACGTATTTAATTTTGTGTGTATTCATTTTCGCAGTATAGGAAATTTAGACATATCCGCGGAGTTAAATTTGAAATGTGCCTCATAACACAATCAGCAAAATATAATTTTCGCTTAATATTAATTTTCGCTCGAATCAAACGACCGCAAAATAAGCGAAAATTAGTACACCGCGAAAATAAATATGTTTACGGTATACTAGATGGCAGTTTTGAGGAGTGTTTTGTATGCTAGAACTTAATTACATGCTCCCATATATGGTAGGAGCCAACAGCAGAAATATGTTCTTTATTATGTCACTTATACTTACAGGAATAAAACACGGAAACAAGGTTACTTTTTACTCCATGTAAATTTTGAGTACTTTTATTTATGGCTGCCAGTTGAGTACCAATTGCAAGTTGACATATATTCTAGAAGACTATATTGCAGGATGCCATGTATTCTAGAAACCAAATAAAATACAGGGTGCCACATATTGTAGAAGCCAAATAAAGGGTGTCATGATCCAGGTTCCTCAACCATTCCATTTCAAAAATATGTCAAATGATCTTAACTGGAGTGTCAAACACCATTCTTGCTTGATTCTAGTTACCTAAAAAGGGCCTTTGTCGTACCTCAATACAGGAACAGCTACTGTTCATTCAATCAGCGATCAAATGGCTTACCATTTCCTGAGCAAAATTTTATGCAATATCACAACAATTTATTTCCCGAATATAAGACTCAGGGTAAGATTTTCTGTCTTGCCCTAGGGTAAAACAAACTATGCGCTACGATGTCACAATATAACTTGTTTGTGATGTCAACATATAGATTGTGACTTCATTGGTTGCAAATGAAAACGTTGCGTTATTTAGGATAAGTTTAACCTTTACAAAACAGAAATTATAGGATATGGGAAAAAAGAATAAACCCTGCTTCGTAGTGAAGATACAGAAATTTCAACCTTTGAGATGGGATTCTTTTTTTCCAGACTTCGGCAAGCCTTGGCCTCGAAAATAATGAATCTCATCCCTCAGGTTTAGATTTCTTTGTCTCTGCTACAAAACAATGGTTGATTCTATTTAACTATGCAGTGGATTCATAAATAATGAGCAGTAAGCCAGTTTTAGCCAAGCACACTAACAAAATATTAATTTTTATTTTTTAAGGTGTAATGGAGTTTTATGCCCCATTTAAGTAATATCTGGGGTGGTGTGGGAAAACTGGAGTGCCTGGAGAAAACCAACAACCTTTAGAAAGCAAACTGACAAACTTTCTCACACTAAGATCTGTCAAAGTCAAAAGTAAAAAACTTGGAACTGACAAGTTAGGTTAGATACGTGAACTTCCACCAGGGAAGTGAGGCCGGTGCTTCGGAAGGGTAAGCACTCCTGTTTAGCTAGCTACACCCGCCACGCGTGTAATCAAAATGTGTGAAGGAACATGGAAACCATTAGACGTCAAATATACAGGGCAATCTGGACACAGAGACATCAAACTTAACAAGAATACCGTGATGGCGGCCATAAACTTTCATTTCTTGATTTTCTTTCACTTAAATGTGGCAAATTTGATATCTTGATCTGTGATAATATTAATAACAGTAAGTTCAAAGTTTTTGTGAATTCAATGTATCATGTTGAAGATGGCACTAATCTTATTACAGCATTGTTATTTTCGTGATTGGTATTTTAGGTCAAGTCGTATTGTTGGTATTTCACAAGGCATTATTTTTTTGCAATTTTACCCAATGTTGTATTGATAACATTGTTTTATCCTAATTCATGAGGAGAGAATTTGAGCAATTTTTCACAATTTGCAAAAATAGCGAAAATTTCTCAACCACAAATAGCCACTTTATACAGTATCCTTAATGAGACAAACATCCCTGTGGTTTAATGCTCCTTTGCCCTAGACCACTGCAATAGCTCAGTTGGTAGAGTGCTCGCTCTGTAAGTAGGAGGTTGTGGGTTCGATCCCTGGTGGGGTCTGACCCAAGACTTGAAAGTGGGTAGTGACTGTTCTTTCGCCAAGCACTTCACATTACGAAATGAAAGTCAATGGTTCTTTTGGATGGGAACTTAAAATAAATGAGTGTCCAGTGTCACAGTGGGCTTGGCACACTAAAGAACCCTGCTGTATAATGCCATCAGTGCAATGCACAGGCAAAATTTCTGAAGCTTCGCCTATAGCTGGCAATGTCTCGATATAAGTGAGATATTCTTGACTGAGATGTTAAACACCATTAATCTTACTCCTTTGCCCTAGACTAAGGTATTTTAAATATTAAAAAAAAATCAAATTCCGTGAAACAGGATCCCAGCCAGCAGGTTCTTTCATTGTGATTTGCACATACATGTATAAAATAACTCCCAGAAAAATTACCAAACCAACTCGGGTTAACAATATGCAACATCTCCTATCAATGTTGATGCTTTGCACAAAGTTTCGTGAAATACCGGTAGTGCTTCATAGTTTTGGAGAATTTGCGCAGACAAGAATGTCAGAAGGATGGGTAGAAACTTAAATTTAATACCCCCCTCTTTCTTCGAAAGGCGGGTATAAAAATGTAAATGAATCTTCATTCTCTTGCCAAATATGAAATTAAGTACCGGTAATCATGTTTAAATTGTTAAGCTGTGTGTACATTTACTATAAAAAGGTGGCCAAAATTATGCCCAAATGGCCATGTGGGTTCCATTCCCCCTTGAACATCGATTGATTGATTAAATGGGGTTTTATGTCCCTGTCAGGAATATTTCATCTACATTGAGACATCACCAGCTACAGGTGAAGTGGCAGAAATTTTGACCTTTGCAGTGTGCTTAGGGCAATGTGCAAGGAGGGTTCTTTTACATGCCACACCTGACGTGATAAGGGACATCTATTTTTAAGGTCTCTTCCAAAAGACCCTGTGGTTTTATTTCTAAATGCCGAGTGCTTGGCGAAAGAACAGTCACTACCTATTTTCAAGTCTTGGTCAGACCTGGCCGGGGTTCGATCCCCCGACTTCCCATATACAGAGCAAGCACTCTACCACTGAGCTAACATAGTGATTCCCCTTGAACAATATACATTATAAATAACAAAAAAAAAATATTCTGTATAAAATGTAAAATTTTAATCAAATATACACTAGACATGTGTTTCATTTGACTAGATATTATACTCTAGTTTTCAACTTTTTTCTCTAACTACATTTTAAGTGATTAAAAATAAATCAAAAATACATTTTTAAAAATATAGCTAGACATAAAAAACAAACTGGTATGTAAACTCTCTCTCTCACTCTCGATGAAAGTCCAGGGGAAAGGAGGGCTGGCTAATCGAAGAGCCTTTGCTGGCTGGCCATGCTAGATATCGATGCATTTACCTGAGTAAAGGCAAGGCTAGCTAAGCAGAGGAGCCTCTGCTGGCAGGCCAGGCTAGTCTCGGGAAATGCAGGCAGGCAGCTATCTATCTCTGTCTCTCTCTCTCTCACACACACAGGCACGCACCCACACACACACAGATACTTTATCATGTTTATTACATGATCTGATGAATAAAGCACATGATGGCATGTTTTTATTGTTGCATAACACACATATTATTATAGGTAAACAACTTTGACTTGTCCGTTTGACCTTTGATTTAAATATTTATTATGGACGAATGCATTTATGCACAGGAATCACACAGGTTTATTTTGTATACACATTAAGAACACTTATCATACATAGTGTTAACTGCCAATCCGTGTAGGATGGACTCTACTTTATGAACATTCATAATGAAAGGTTAAACGGACAGGTCAATGTTGTTTCAGGGATTTTTCTGGGTATCCACAGGGTCTGGTAAAGGGACCCATTCCCAATGCAAAAAAACATACATTTTTCCCAATTCTGTAGTAAAAAACTCCAAACTAGCTATGTTTATCAATTTTTTGAGAAAAAAAAATTCACAAGATCATCAACATCATATTCGGAGGATATCTCGTTCTGATAATGATTTCAATCTATATTAACCCACGTTTTACTGGATGATTTATATAGAGACAAAAGAGACAGCCCTATTTTGCTGTGAACACCGATATAATTTGTTCAATTACCAGTATTTTAGTGGTCTAGCATTTCTAATATGTTGTTGTGATTTTTTCCAAAATTACATTTTTGTTGAGCATTTTCCCAATTTCATTCCAAGGTCCTTTTCCCAAAAAGGTCAGAAAAATCCCTGAGTTTACATATACCAGTTTAGATGGTATAAACTGACGGCGTAAATAAACTCACTGCCATGAAATTGTGAATGACCTATGGTTTAGAGTTATTCCTGAGATGGTAAACAAGTTAAAGCCTAGAAAATATATCAACTGCTGCCTATATTTTTTAGGCCAAAAAAAAGTAATTTTCTGCACTAAACTGCTAAATACAGTCAAACCTGTCTATAAAGGCCACCCAAGAGAACCTGTAAAACTGGTCAATATGGGCAGATGGCCATAGTTCATATAACATGAATAGAGAGGGACATGGATAAAAAACACATTTATTCCACATAATACAGGTAATTATCACAATTTTTGTAAGATTTTTATCATAACTTTCACCTAAATATGATTAATACAGCTAATGAGGTTCCCCGCTGTATAACATGATCAGTTTCGGAAAAGTTTCTGTTGCAAATTCCTGGAATAATATCGTTTTTTAAGGAGAAAAATTCATCTTATGTGATTCCATATTCATTGGAAATATGTGTTCCACACAAATGTTGCAGGGTATCATGTGGTACAGTAGTGACCCCATTAATGAACTGGCCATAAAATATTTATTGGGATTTCCGTGTGATTATTTCTGGTTTGCATAACAAATGATAAATAAACAACAAAACGGGGTTCACTGATGTACCATGTAATCAACAACCCTTAATGTTTGTGCAGGATGTTTTTGAAAATGGTTGCGTCACAAATTCCCGGAATAATGTACAGGAAAATTCTAACAGATACGAATGATTCCATATCCAATGGAAATGATAGTTATGCACAAACATTAGGGGGTATCACATGGTACAGAGGCAAATCCATTATCTTAATCTCAATACATGTACTTAAATACAAAAGTTCAGGTAGATTATAAATGTACATAAAATCCCTGCTTAAATTCTTAAAAATCAATTTATAATTTAAAAAAAAAAACCAAGCATACACCATGTACATAACAAATGGCCTTCATTCACATATTACTGTAAGGTAAGTGATTCCCAACTAACAATTGTTGCAGATTACGACAAATTGGGAAATTTTCATGCTTTTTATTTTTATTTCGGTATGCAAGTTTTACAACATGTAAAATAATAGTACAGTAGAATTCCGCTGTAATGAAGTCAAGGGGATGGATATGCATATATTCAAACCTTTCTATAAAGTTGAGTTGAGTTGAGTAATGGCGTTTAACGTCCCAGTCAAGAATATTTCACTTATATCGAGACGTTGCCAGCTATAGGCGAAGGTGCAGAAATTTTTGACTGTGCGTTGCGCTGATGGCATTATACAGCAGGGTTCTTTATTGTGCCAAGCCTACAAAGACACGGGACCTCGTTTATTTTAAGTTCCCTTCCGAAAGAACCGTGTCTTTCATTTCGTAATGTCGAGTGCTTGGCGAGAGAAAGTCACTACCCACTTTTAAGTCTTGGGTCAGACCCGGCCGGGGTTCGAACCCACGACCTCCCACTTACGGAGCGAGCACTCTACCAACTGAGCTACCGCAGTGGTTCCTTTCTATAAAGGCCACTCAAGGAAATCTGTGTGGCGTTTGTGGACAGGTGGCCCTTATATAAAGGTTAAAATAATATTAATAAAGAGCAACTGGTATAAAATTTGCCTTTAAGGCAAGTTTGATTCTATTTTTTTAACATTTTTTCAGTCCTAACGGTAGTTGCTTTTGCAAAGGTTATAACCTAGCTACACAAAAATGCAAATACATGATTAAATTTAATATAATATTGATACAAAACGTATTTAAGATGAGTTTACATTGGCAATCTGCATTTTTATGTCATAACGCTCAATACTGGTATTTAATGAAAGGATGGGTGGGGCTTTTTTTTGTAGCTTTGGTGTTGAATTTCTGAAAGACAAATTAAAAAAAAGGTTCATTATTAATGGCCATTTATGGCTTTTTTACTATTTATAGTAATGACAGCTATTTTGAATTTAGGACAGACATCTCGGACACACTTGTGATTACAGAGGAGAAGACTTAAGTTATATACTCACGAATGCACACATTCATGCCTAATCATGCCATAGGCTCACCCCATGGGTTTGCCAGGTGAATACAATATAACATTGGTCAAGAAGGTATTTAATTCAGATAGATTCCACTGTAAAACATGAATGAAGCCCATTGAAAATGTAAAATCTAATGTACTATAATTTTGTCTCTTCTGGTCTAGTGTTTATTCTTTCTTGACCCTTCCCATTAAATAAAACTCTTGATTTGGTTTCAAGTTCATCAAATATGCCATTCTATTTGATAAAGCAAATAAAGAAGCCACAGATCCAATGTCCCATGCGTCGTCTTTCGTTAGTCCATGTTTGTATAAATTTTCAAATCTTTCCTCAGTCAAAGGCCTACAGTGACAAACATCCATTGCAAATTCCAAAATAGCTCTCTGCCTCTCATCTATACTAGCTGATTTCCAGTTTGCTGCAAGCTGAAGTAAATATTTATACATGCATTTAGTATATACAAATATTAAGTACCTTATATGTTAATTTCCAATTGACGTATCGTCGGTCACGCCCACAATGTTGCGACAAATGCCCGTCATGCTTGAATTAAACATGAAAAGAATCAAAACTCAGCCTGAATTGTGTCATTTAATGACGTCACTGACAAAGTACGTCATTAGTTGCCGTGACGCTGCTTTGGTACCGTGATGGCGGCCAGTGTCAGTACATTGTAGGCATAGTCAGCGAAACATTAATTGAGTTTATTTGGTATACTAATTATCTCCCCTTGAACCATGTAATCTATACAGTGTCACCAGGTGGCATTGCTTCATAACTTTAATTAAATGACTGTTATGAAATTTTGTAAAATCGTGATATGTGATTATTTAAAATATATTGCGGGAACCAGGGTGACCATTGAAAAGCAAATTAACAATTTTTTAAACTAAATTAACAAGAGCTATCAGAAATAGCTTGCCTGTCTATAATTCCATAAAAAACTTAAAAAACATAAATCTCTTTTTGTTATGTACAGACAAGCTAAAGAGATTTTCATTGGATGGTCTTCACCATTACCTGTTCTGCTATTTTAGAATAAATTTTGACCCATAACCCCCTCCTAGAATAAACATTGACCTTTGTATATTGACACATACTTATTTAAACAATTCACGAATCATTGGCCATGCCCACAATGTTCCGACAAAGGCCCGACATGCTTGAATTACACAAAAAGAATGAAAACTTGGCTTGAATTTTGCCATCTAATGACGTCAGTGACACTAGTACGCCATTAGTTGCTGTGACGCTGCTTTGGCACTGTGATGGCGGCCAGTGACGGAACAAAAAAGGCATGGTCAGCAACACATCAATTGTACTTTTAAGAAGGAATAACGTCGGTTTTATCGAGAAGCAACAGAATATGGAAATGGTAATTATATGGAAAACTATTATATTATATATAGGCATGTATATTGGAATATTGTAGGTATTAATAAAATGGTCATTTTGATGTAAAGATGAAGGTCATTGATTCAAAGTCAAGGTCACAGATGCCAAAGTATACTGAAATGGTTAAATATAAGGAAAACTGTAAACTTGTTGTACAGGCATGTATATTGAAATACAATGGAAAGCCTCTAGATTGTTTCATTCTTTCCCGCAAAACGCCTAAAGGTGTCGCCATACTAGTAACGTCAGTTTTGTATTAGTAGTAGTAGTAGTAATGGTGTTTAACGTCCCAGTCAAGAATATTTCACTTATATCGAGACGTCGCCAGCTATAGGCGAAAGTGCAAAAATTTTGCCTGTGTGTTGCGCTGATGGCATTATACAGCAGGGTTCTTTAGCGTGCCAAGCCCACCGTGACACGGGACCTCATTTATTTTCAGTTCCAATCCGAAAGAACCGTGAATTTCATTTCATAATGCCGAGTGCTTGGTGAAAGAACAGTCACTACCCACTTTTAAGTCTTATGTCAGACCCGGCTGGGGTTCAAACCCACGACCCCCCACTTATGGAGCGAGCACTCTACCAACTGAGCTACCACAGTTATAAATAAGTGTAACCCCTATTATTGTATATTGTGTACAGACAAGCTAAAGATTTTCATTTCACAATGTAGATGACATTCATTGTGGTAGAGCTGTCATTGATAGGAATTTGAATACTGAAATATCAACTGAAAATATATTGATAAATTGATATCGAAAATATAGGAAACATGATTAAAATAGATTATTTTTGTTGAATCTTTTTTAGACAAATTATTTTTCACCAATATTTGCCATGTCTGGTGTTGTCTTAAATGTAAAAATTCTATTATTATATGCACTCTGTTTTGTATGTCAGCTGGTTTTGAGATACCTTAAAATGATGAGTTCTAATTATGATACATTTACAACCAGTTTAATCTATGTGTCATTAGCTACTCCAACCTTAGCCATAACCTGGCGGCCATTTCTTTTGATAACAATACTAAAAAAATGTATCCATATATATATCATATCAATGGCTTTTATCGATGATATATTGTTTTATCATATACATTCAATTAATATGTACGTTTCTGCATATGTGATATTGCCATTGACCATTAAGCTATATAAGCCCTAGGGGTAAAAAGCCATATCAATATCGGCCCGGCACCAGGGCGGATTTCCCATGTATCAGAATCTTTCCGAACTTCTTAGACAAGTTGTTACTCAATAACCTACAAAATGTGTAGCTTGAGACAGGTTTGCCGAGTTTTTGCTTAAACTCTTGTCTTCAGAATATTATATAAATAACTTTCATTAGATTTGTTTGTGACTGTCGCGTGGATTTTTAGTTTGCAAAATGATCGTTCGAAGAGGCATACTGATAACAGCCCTACATTGTGGTAACTAACCTGATCTGCTAGGTATGGATCTTTGGAGAAGATGCGATGAAGTGCGCCATGAGCTATGATACAGTACAGACAACTGTTATCAGATGACGTGGCTACTATTATCATTTCTTTGTCAGCTTTTGTAAGGTTACCTAAAACATATGAATAAAATACAGTCAAACCTGTCTTTAAAGACCACATGAAGGAATTAGTAAAATTGGACTTTATGGGCTACTGGCCCCAGTTTCACAATCATTCCTTTGCTAGGATTTTCCTTAACTTAAATTTAGCAAATTTTTGTAATCTCTTTTTGGATCTACTGGTGAATATTTTTGCTAAAACTAAATGCAAATGTTTTCATCTAGAAGTGGTCTTAAAAATGACACCTTAAATTCCTCAATATCTTGAAAATTAACCAAAATTATATCGATTTGAAATTTTGCAATATTTTAGTTAAGGAAAATCTTAGCTAAGGAATGATTGTGAAACTGGGGCCTGGCCATTATATAGGTTTATGGTTAATGTTGCTCAGTCTGTTTCAATCCCTTTTAATTGTTAGCTCTTCTGTAGCAGCCACAGGTTTCCTACTCTTTTTTGGCACTCCACAGAGGTGTCTTTAGCATGCACTGAGACACAAGATCCCTGTTTTGATTCTCATCTAAAAGACAGCTAAGTAAAGAGCTTTTTACAACTCTAGTAAGGGCAGGAGTTGAAAATCATCTCAGAAAATTTCCAAGTCTAGAGTGAGGTTCGAACACACAACCCTTGACTTCGAAAGTCATTGACAGTACCACTCGTCCATGTCCGCCCCTGATAGAGAGCAATTGGGATAAAATTTTACTTGCTTTTTAAGCAAGATGGTCCTTATATATAAAAGGCCTTTAAGGCAGGTTTTACTTTATGGGTATTACCTTTTAAACATGAACATTTACTTTACAATGGTCACATCAAGGAAATTGACGTATCGCTGGCCACGCCCACAATGTTCTGACACTGGCCACCATAATGGTACCAGAGCAGCGTCCCAGCAACTAATGATGTACAAGTGTCAGTGATGTCATTAAATGGCGCCGAGTTTTCATTCTTTTTGCGTGTAAATCAAGCATCCAACTATTTGACGGAACATTGTGGACGTGGCCAGCGATACGTTATTTGTAGAGTAGAGTAATGGAGTTTTAGTCTCAGTCAAGAATATTTCACCTATATCGAGGCAGTCAGATCAGGGATGATGAACGAGTGCCTGTAGAAAAAAAAACCAAAACAACTTTGACAAGTGGACTTACAAACTTTCTCGGGAGTGCCTAGAGAAAACCACCAACCTTCAACATGCAAACTGTAATACTTTCTCACACTTTCTTACACTAGAATCCGTTCTAAATGGGATTTGAACCCCTGGGCCGTAAAAATCACTGTAATTGGTAAGCAACTACTTTTGTCCAATTGGCCACCAATACCTTGCCACATCAAGGACTAACTACTCTAGTTTGTCATTATTAGTGACCAAATTTCCAAAAGTATTTTTTCACAAATTTGGTAAAATATGTTACTTTTTGAAAGAGTTTATCAGAAATTAGTAGCAAATTGTGATTTTGGCATCCAAGAAACATTGATTCTCAGTTTTCTGAATTATTTAGTGATGGACTGGTAAACAGTTAAGTCTGTCCTTGTCTAACTTGAGACAACTGTTGTAGCTCAGTTGGTAGAGTGCTCGCTTTATAATTGTGGGGTCATGGGTTCCAACCCAAACCCAGTCTGACCCAAGACTTGAAAGTGGGTACAAGTAGTGACTGTTATTTCGTAAAGCACTCAACATTATGAAATGAAAGTCATGGTTCTTTCCGATGGGAACTTAAAATAAAAGAGGTCCCGTGTCAAGGTAGGCATTGCATAATAAAGAACCCTGCTGTATAATTCCATCAGCATAACACACAGGCAAAATTTCTGGACTTTTGCCTACAGCTATGCAACATTTCAATATAAATGAAATATTCTTGACAAGGACATTAAAAACACCATTACCCAACTCAACTCAACTTGTCTCACCTGATTCAGCAGAAAATTTAACATACTGTGAATACTGACCTCTTGGTTCCATAACAACTCCATAGTAGTTAATAAAACATCGTAATTCTTCAGGTCGATAGGAAAGTGCCGTAAAAACATTTGGAGAAAATCCAGACTGAAATATCAATAAAATGACTACTGTATGAACCACTCTTCAGGTCGATAGGAAAGTCCCGTAAAAACATTTGGAGAAAATCCAGACTGAAATATCAATAAAATGACTACTGTATGAACCACTCTTCAGGTCGATAGGAAAGTGCCGTAAAAACATTTGGAGAAAATCCAGACTGAAATATCAATAAAATGACTACTGTAGGAACCACTCTGTTTGTGACAGTGAAATACTCTTTATATCCATAGAAAATCAAATAAAATTAAAGATTGATATTTTTCACTTACGTAGAATACTGTAGACATGTAATGATGGACATGGCCACATGTGTGGGTTGTGGGTTCGAACCTCAATCGGGACTTGGAAATTTTCTGAGATGATTTTCATCTCCTGCCCAGAGCTACAAAAAGCTAAATACTAGTATAGTCTTCAGATGAGACTCAAACCCGAGGTCCCGTGTCTCAGTGCACATTAAAGACACCTCTGTAGAGTTTGAAAAAGAGTAGACCACCCTCAGCTGCTACAGAGGATGCTTATAATTAAAAGCAATCGAAACAGACTGAGCAAAGTAAGATTAAGAAGAAGATTATACACCAGTCAAAATTCTTTCAATCAAACACCATTACTCCACTTCACTTATACCAAGGGTGTTTCTGAAATGGTGGAGGAAACCAGAGTATCCAAAGATAATCACTGACCTTAAGCAAGTAAACTGACAAACTTTATCACACTATGATCTGTCTGAGTGGGATCTGAACCTAGACAGAGATGCACTGTGATCCGTAAACAAACACTACAAAGACTTTGTACAACGAAGTAGGCTGCTTGCAAATAAATTGTTGACTCAGGGATATTGCAAGCCTAGGCTTATCAAGGCCCTCAAAAAGTTTTATGGCCGTCATCACAGTATTTTTGATAAGTTTGATGTCTCTGTGTTCAGGATTGCCCTGGATATATTTGACGTCTAATAGTTCCATGTTCCTTTCACACAATTTTCAATACACATGTAGCAGGTGTAGCTAGCTAAACAGGAGGTGCTTACCCTTCCGGAGCACCCGGCCTCACTTCCTTGGTGGAAGTTCACATGTCTAACCTAACTTGTCAGTTCGAAAGTTTTTACTTTGCTTCTGGATTGTGATTCGGACATGGATTAATATGTTTGTTTTTGATTAGAAGGCTTCACCACCAAAGCCCCATGTGCATATGGGAATGAACAGCCTGGGTTCATAGCAGGGTGCTTGTTATGCCACCTAAAATGAAATGAGATAACAATTTTTAACATTGCATATGAAAGCCTTGTAACTTTCATTTCTAAAGTTTAAAGTTTGGGTGTGACAAAATTTTTGGTCAACAGTGCTTACAATGATGTTCACACTGAGGACATTAGACAAGACCAGACCTGCATTTTGCCAGGTGAGCTAAAATAATGACAAAGAATAACGAGTTAAAATGGTCATACTTTTTCTTTTGTCTCTAAAATAAGCTGCTTTAAATCATCATCCAGAGTTTCTACATCTGGTACAGGGAATCTAGAGAAGTCAACCGTGGAAGAACATCTATTCTTTGTTGATGTGTGAAATGAAGAGGCGGATAAAATCCTTGGTGATCTAGAAACCTACAATATATAATTGAAGAAAGAAAATAAAAATCCTTGGCGACAATGGAACCTTAACTTAAAGAGTCCATATCAGTCACTGATGAAGTCATGGACCTCTGAACAATTAGCAATGGAGCCCACAACCTCTGAACAGTCAGCAATAGAACCTACAGCCTCTACAAAGCCAACAATGGAATACATAAGCTCTGAACAATCCCCAATGAACTTTTCAACCTCTGAAGTCATAGATGGGCTAACAAAAATTTAACAGTAATCAATAGAGTTCACAGCATTTGAACAGTCACCAATGATGTCCTGAATCTCAGGTTAGTTGAAAAAAATTGAGTCCACAAGCTCTAAACGATCAGCAATAAAACCCACAAGCTCTGAACAATCAGCAATGGAATCTACAAGCTCTGAACAGTCAGCAATTGAACCAACAAGCTCTGATCAACCAGCAATGGAACCCATAAGCATTGAACGACCACCAATGAAACCTACAAGCTCTGAACAATCAGCAATGGAATCTACGAGCTCTGAACAGTCAGCAATTGAACCAACAAGCTCTGCTCAACCAACAACGGAACCCAAAAGCTCTGAACAGTCAGTAATTTAACCAACAAGCTCTAAACAGTCAGCAATGGAATCTACACGCTCTGAATGGTCAGCAATTGAACAAACAAGCTCTGCTGAACAACCAGCAATGGAACCCACAAGCTCTGAACAACTAGCAATGAAACCTACAAGCTCTGAAAGCAAGCAATGGAACCCACAAGCTCTGAACAGTCAGCAATTGAACCAACAAGCTTTGATCAATCAGCAATGAAACCCACAAGCTCTGACAAAACCAGCAATGAAACCTACAAGCTCTGAAAGCCAACAATGGAAACCACAAGCTCTGAACAGTCAGCAATTGAACCAACAAGCTCTGAACAGTCAGCAATGGAACCCACAAGCTATGTACATGTACAACCAGCAATGAAACCTACAAGCTCTGAAAGCCAAAAATGGAACCCACAAGCTCTGAAAGCCAAAAATGGAACCCACAAGCTCTGAACAGAAAGCAATTGAACCAACAAGCTCTGAACAACCAACAATGTAACCCACAAACTCTGAACAACAAGAAATTGAACACACAAGCTCTGAACAACTAGCAATGGAACCTACAAGCTCTGAACAGTTAGCAATGGCACCAACAAGTTCTGACCAGTCAGCAATGGAACTCACAAGCTCTGAACAGTCAGCAATGGAACCAACAAGCTCCGAACAGCCAGCAATAGAACCAACAAGCTCTGAACAGTCAGCAATGGGACCAACAAGCTCTGAACAGCCAGCAATAGAACCAACAAGCTCTGAACAGTCAGCAATAGAACCAACAAGCTCTGAACAGTCAGCAATAGAACCAACCAGCTCTGAACAGCCAGCAATGGAACCCCTAATATCTGAACAGTCAGCAATGAAACCCACATGCTCTGAACATCACTTAAGGTCCACAATAGCTACCAATAGAGTCAGCAATCTCTGAATGGTCACAGATGGGTTCACATAACAATTACACAGTATAAAACTCAAAGCATTTGAACGGTCACCAATGAAGTTCTAAAGCTCTGAACCGTAAGCAATAAAGAATCGAGCTCTGAAAAGTCACTTATGGTCCACAACCTCCGAACAGCTACCAATGCAGTCAACAACCTCTAAACAAGCACCACTGATGCCCACAACCTCTGAATAGTCACTTAAGGATCCACAACATTTGAATAGTAACCAGTGAAGCATCTGGATATTTTGTAAATTCTGTGATAGAATTAACAGCCAACAGTCAGTTCTGTTGTTTTCAAACTCAGAAACTCTGAACAATTAATGACCTCTGAACAACCATCAATGGTGTCAACAACCACCAATGGAGTAGAATGACCTCTGAATAGCCACCAATGGAGTTGCTCACCTCTGAACAGTCACCAATGGAGTAGCCCACCTCTGAACAGTCAACAATGGAGTAGCCCACCTCTGAACAGTCACGGACAGAGTTGCCGACCTCTGAACAGACACCTATGGAGTAGCCCACCTTTGAACAGTCACCAATGGAACTGACAACCTCTGAACTGCCACCAATGGAGTTGACAACCACTGAACAGCGACAATGGAGTCAACAACATCTGAACAGCCACAATAGAGCGACAATCACTATACAGTCACCAACAGAGTTGACAACCTCTGAACAGCCACAAATGGAGTCAACAACCTCTGAACAGCCACAATAGAGTGACAATCACTATACAGTCACCAACAGAGTTGACAACCTCTGAACAGCCACAAATGGAGTCAACAACCTCTGAACAGCCACAATAGAGTGACAATCACTATACAGTCACCAACAGAGTTGACAACCTCTGAACAGCCACAAATGGAGTCAACAACCTCTGAACAGCCACAATAGAGCTACAATCACTATACAGTCACCAACAGAGTTGACAACCTCTGAACAGCCACAAATGGAGTCAACAACCTCTGAACAGCCACAATAGAGCGACAATCACTATACAGTCACCAACAGAGTTGACAACCTCTGAACAGCAACAAATGGAGTCAACAACCTCTGAACAGCCACAATAGAGCGACAATCACTATACAGTCACCAACAGAGTTGACAACCTCTGAACAGCCACAAATGGAGTCAACAACCTCTGAACAGCCACAATAGAGCTACAATCACTATACAGTCACCAACAGAGTTGACAACCTCTGAACAGCCACAAATGGAGTCAACAACCTCTGAACAGCCACAATAGAGCGACAATCACTATACAGTCACCAACAGAGTTGACAACCTCTGAACAGCAACAAATGGAGTCAACAACCTGAAAAAAACCACCAATGGAGTAGAATGACCTCTGAACAGTCACCGGTAGAATTGACAACCTCTGAACTGCCACCATTGGAGTTGACAACCACTGAACAGCCACAATGGAGTCAACAACCTCTGAACAGCCACAAATAGAGCGACAATCACTATTCAGTCACGAACAGAGTTGACAACCTCTGAACAGCCACAAATGGAGTCAACAACCTCTGAACAGCCACAATAGAGCGACAATCACTATGCAGTCACCAACAGAGATGACAACCTCTGAACAGCCACAAATGGAGTCGACAACCTCTGAACAGCCACAAATGGAGTCAACCTCTGAACAGCTACAAAAGAGCGACAATCACTATACAGTCACCAACAGAGTTGACAACCTCTGAACAGCCACAATAGAGGGACAATCACTATACAGTCACCAACAGAGTTGACAACCTCTGAACAGCCACAATAGAGGGACAATCACTATACAGTCACCAACAGAGTTGACAACCTCTGAACAGCCACAAATGGAGTCAACAACCTCTGAACAGCCACAAATGGAGTCAACAACCTCTGAACAGCCACAAATGGAGTCAACAACCTCTGAACAGCCACAATAGAGTGACAATCACTATACAGTCACCAACAGAGTTGACAACCTCTGAACAGCCACAAATGGAGTCAACAACCTCTGAACAGCCACAAATGGAGTCAACAACCTCTGAACAGCCACAATAGAGGGACAATCACTATACAGTCACCAACAGAGTTGACAACCTCTGAACAGCAACAAATGGAGTCAACAACCTCTGAACAGCCACAAATGGAGTCAACAACCTCTGAACAGCCACAATAGAGTGACAATCACTATACAGTCACCAACAGAGTTGACAACCTCTGAACAGCCACAAATGGAGTCAACAACCTCTGAACGGCCACAATAGAGCTACAATCACTATACAGTCACCAACAGAGTTGACAACTTCTGAACAGCAACAAATGGAGTCAACAACCTCTGAACAGCCACAATAGAGTGACAATCACTATACAGTCACCAACAGAGTTGACAACCTCTGAACAGCAACAAATGGAGTCAACAACCTCTTAACAGCCACAATAGAGTGACAATTACTATACAGTCACCAACAGAGTTGACAACCTCTGAACAGCAACAAATGGAGTCAACAACCTTTGAACAGCCACAATAGAGTGACAATCACTATACAGTCACCAACAGAGTTGACAACCTCTGAACAGCAACAAATGGAGTCAACAACCTCTGAACAGCCACAATAGAGCGACAATCACTATACAGTCACCAACAGAGTTGACAACCTCTGAACAGCAACAAATGGAGTCAACAACCTCTGAACAGCCACAATAGAGCGACAATCACTATACAGTCACTAACAGAGTTGACAACCTCTGAACAGCCACAAATGGAGTCAACAACCTCTGAACAGCCACAATAGAGTGACAATCACTATACAGTCACCAACAGAGTTGACAACCTCTGAACAGCAACAAATGGAGTCAACAACCTCTGAACAGCCACAAATGGAGTCAACAACCTCTGAACAGCCACAATAGAGTGACAATCACTATACAGTCACCAACAGAGTTGACAACCTCTGAACAGCCACAAATGGAGTCAACAACCTCTGAACAGCCACAAATGGAGTCAACAACCTCTGAACAGCCACAATAGAGTGACAATCACTATACAGTCACCAACAGAGTTGACAACCTCTGAACAGCAACAAATGGAGTCAACAACCTCTGAACAGCCACAATAGAGTGACAATCACTGTACAGTCACCAACAGAGTTGACAACCTCTGAACAGCCACAAATGGAGTCAACAACCTCTGAATAGCCACAATAGAGCGACAATCACTATACAGTCACCAACAGAGTTGACAACCTCTGAACAGCAACAAATGGAGTCAACAAACTCTGAACAGCCACAATAAAGGGACAATCACTATGCAGTCACCAACAGAGTTGACAACCTCTGAACAGTCACAAATGGAGTCGACAACCTCTGCCCAGCCACAAATGGAGTAGACAACCTCTGAACAGCCACAAATGGAGTCAACAACCTCTGAACAGCCACAATAGAGCGACAATCACTATACAGTCACCAACAGAGTTGACAACCTCTGAACAGCCACAAATGGAGTCAACAACCTCTGAACAGCCACAATAGAGCGACAATCACTATACAGTCACCAACAGAGTTGACAACTTCTGAACAGCCACAAATGGAGTCAACAACCTCTGAACAGCCACAGTAGAGTGACAATCACTATACAGTCACCAACAGAGTTGACAACCTCTGAACAGTCATTAATGGCAATGAAAATCTTTGCACAGTCACCAATGGAGTTGACAACCACCAAATAGCCACCAATGGAATCAACAACCTCTGCCCAGCCACCAATATAGTTCAGAACTTCTGAACAGTCACCAATTGAGTCAAGGACCTCTGAACAGCCACCAATGGAGTCAACAACCTCTGAACAGTCTCCAATGGAGTTGACAACCACTGAACATTGACAACCTTTGAACAGTCATTTATAGTGTGAACAATTGATCCAACAACTTCTGAACAGTCAATTACAGAAATTCACAGCATTTGAAAAGTGACCAATGAAATCGACAAGTTATCCTCTATAACAGTTGGCAATGGCAAGTCCATGTCCTCTGAACAACAAGTTACAAGACCTATAAAATATGAAGTCAATAACGAAATGCATACTAGACAATATACCAATGGAAAGGGCTCCCAAATGACACTGCTATGCTGTTGGACCTCGATTTATTCAAATTAGCAGTGAGTCCAATGTCACATACAAAACTTAACCAGCTTTACTTTTTTTAACCTCTCTTCTCCCCTTTCATTTCGGCCTTCTAACGAAAAAATATAACATTTTCATCTATCCTTTCACTGTATTTATCCTGCATCCCCCCTTCTCATTGCAGTGGCGTAATGTATAAGACGTCAGTCTTCAAATCCAGGTCTTTCACTGCTGTGAGTTCAAGTCCCGCTCAGACCATGTGTGAAAGAGAATTTTCCTTGCCGTTCGAATGATAAAGTCACCCTGAGTGCACGCTAATACAAGGCAAACCATAAAACACACTCGCACTTCACATGCATACAAAAAATTGTTAATAGATTAATTTATAGAGATTAATAAAATTGTTCTCATCGCGAATAGCTGAAAAATTGCTGGTGTGATGTTAAGCAACATTCAACGAACCAACCAACCTTTTCACCCCACCACACCCAAATTTTTATTCAGACATGCACATTGTAAATAATACTCCAATGAGGGTGCTGCAGTATCTAAAGGTAGACAGACTCTTGGATCAGCAAGCTATTTGTTTTGTTACCTTTAGATGTATGAATCCACTTTTGGATATATTATCAATGGAATGAAGAGTACTGTTTGTTAGTGCCAGCAGTTTTGAATGGCGTTCTTGAAGCCCTCTACTGTTTTTTGCATGCACAATTTCTTCTTCTAGATTGGCTTCAATTTAGTACTTTTTTGATGAAGAATGATCAGTACAGGGTTTTCCCGGATGCAAGTTTTCTGCGTATCTGACGCAAGTTTTTCTTAATGGACCCTTAGAAACATTTCTGTGTGTCCTATGGGATGCAAAAATTAAATCCATGCAAGGCTATAAATCAGTCTGAACATTTCTATATTGGCAGTAATGTCTGAATGCTATTTATAGTTGACAAAAGCTTGTTCGACTCAGATTGTCCTACCTTCATTTTAGTAAAGCACAATTATTGTAACGCGACCGGGGGTATTACTCACCGCCTACTCTTGCTTTATACTAAACGCGTCTCACGTCGCTGATTATTCTCTTTATTTGGTAGCTGTGTGCGCCGGCGGAATGCCCGAATAATAAGACACACCTGCGGTAACGGCGCTGTGGACGTAGTCTAATTACAAGGTAAACGCTGCCGGGCTGATCTGGGTCCGACCAAACCCTACGGAAACGGCGCTGTGGACGTAGACTCTTAATAAAACCGAAGTACAACAGCGGGACACACCGTGCTGTCGACGCCGGCATGTAGTATTTATATTATAAATGACCAATAAATATTGTATGCCTGCCTGGCATATGATTTGGTTGATTGGATATGTATACTGCACTTGACTGGACAGGATGGACAGTACACCAATAATTCTCCCACCCACTGTGCTACTTGACCAATTGACCACAGAACACGTGTCAGAGTAGACCGCACTCCTCACATGTACCTGGCACAATTACTAAAGCCTCCACAGCGTGAGATTTTTCCTGGTGTATTTCACCAACAGTCCGAAGCCTTTCCTAAGACCTGGTGCACGCCACTAGCCAGTACCAAAACCAATGTACCTGGCCAACTCCTCTGATCAGTTATCTGGCACACGCCACTGATCAAGACCTTGTGCACGCCACTGGTCTAAACCAAAGTCACTTCAACTGGACTGCTGTATGTATTACCACTTTGCTCTCCTTGACGCACGGCACTTGGAAATACACCAAGCCCTGCGCAGCGCACGGTCAACGCATGGACCGCGCACGACCACGACGCACGGTCACGACGCACGCACCGCGCACGGTCAACGCATGCACCGCGCACGACCAGCGCACGGCCACGACGCACGGTCAACCCACAGCCGATTTTACCGCAATTCACAAAGTGAATTACCACGACCAATACCAGTGGTTTGTATTCTTCTCCGTCTGGACCACACAGAGAAGCTACTGTCCACTGTCGATCTGTCAGGTAATCCAGGTTATTCACCCTTACCTAAAGCCAATATCTTCTTATTCAGTAAGATACTGCCGGCACTTAACACAAACATCAAATGCGAATTACTGCAGCTCTCTGCCTCCTTATATACCCCTGCTCTAGCTGACCAGCCACGTGATCGGCTAATTCTGCATTCTGATTGGCTGAATATAATTAGCCCCACACTGCGGTGTGGTGATGTGTATTATCGATCGATACACATCTCTGCTGTCAAGGTCGGGTCAAACTAAAGAGCTGCTATGGTCTAAAAGATTCTGTCCATCTTTTAGTATTTAATTTATAATTTAAACTGCCCGGAATTAAATATATGTACGTGGCCTGTAAAATAAACATGTATTAGTATGTATGATTACAACTTAGATCTTTTCGAAGAATTGAAGGTTGTTGTCAGCAATTTCATTAGCCATATTTCATCCGGTCAGTTCATCCAGCCATTTCTTCTGTCCATCCTCTACACTATCATGTCCAAATATCCTATCCTGCCCAGTCAGTGGAATCATCGTTAATTAAGGTCAATCACAGTAATATACAGCTATATACACTATACAAGTATTACATCAGTCTTCTTATCGGCAATCATACTGAGTAATGTAATTCATTGGTAATACAGTTAATTGTTCACATATAAACTAGTCTTAGGAGGTCCTTCGCTACATTATGATCGAAGTGTTTTTGTGACCTGTTATTAACCATATGGCGATAATCCTGTAATAAATAATCCCGGCGATCAAGGTAGTGGTATACAACTGAAAAGTCAATTTCCTGGGAGCCTTTTAGATGAGAATAAAAACCAAGGTTTCGGTTTCAAACAAATAATTTGATCTAACACACAAAACTGTAATGTCGGAAAATGACGGATATAAATGGGACTCCCAAATATTGGCTTAGGAACCCTGAAAAATTGCGCTGGGAATACTGGGAGTCCTAAGGACTCCCAAATAAAGGATTCAAGGGATAACCATGTCGGTGTTGACAGTTTGTAGCCGAGCTGCAATAATAAACACAAATACCTTGTGAAACAAACAGTCATACCAATGAATGGCAATGTAGCGGTGATGGATTTTAACCGGCCGATTTTGCTATACATTTTGTGTACATACGATCTTTGTACCTTTTTATATCACGTTTACTGCATCGTTATTGCCGATGTCATGGATTTGTACATATTTGGATGTCATGACTCGATAACGCTATGCCTTAATTCATTTAGTTTACCTTTTTATCTGTCGAATTATGCCGTTTTACATGGTATTTTTCACTATTTGTGCCGTTGCACTTGTAAAAGTTGACACTTGTCAGCCATGTTGTTTAAGCTTAGAGATCTGTTATTTCATTGGCTGATTTCTTAGCTTGATTTTCATTGGTTAGTCTATGCTCACCCCGGGTATATAAGACACGCGTTATACCCGTAGTTCTCAGACGAGATAGTGGTCTTAGCTGATCAAGTCTCTTCTCCTTCTTTGGATTACTCACGGTATTTTAATGTTTTGGACATTTTTCTAAATTATTTTACTAAAATGGGGGGTTCCGAAGTTTAGGATTCTTTAACTTATTTTTTTTATCATGTTTGTATAAGGTTAGATTTGATATTTTCACGGGTGGTAATATATACGGCTTTTCCTTTTAATATCCGGCCACGTGTGCTCCATCACCGGTATACTTCCCTTTATCATATTGTGACCTGTAATGTATTCGATTTATATGATGTGATATTTTGCCAGTTTGTGATATTAAATGTAGTTTAACAAACTATCGTTTTCTGTATACTTTGACGGTATTAGGACGAGGAAAACTTCCATTGTCAAAGCCTAGTATCTTATAGTTCCACTGCAGCATTTTAATAGGAAGTGAGAATATTACAGTCCCCGCTGTTATACAGCCATTACTTACGACTTAGGTCGCTAAATGTGAACTCAGTCAAGGTTTACTATAAATTTGTCACTTTATGTGACTGGTCCCGCATTTTCTCTTTTCTACATATTAATAATAAAGTACAGTAAACTTTGTCACATCTGCTTACATTCTAGCGATAATGTTAGCTTAGATGTGGCAAACGTTTGTACGCAGTTTACTCATGATCTCTTGGCTGTGATGAGCAACTCACGGTGCAGTTTAACTCGCTTCCTGTTACATTTTGGTCCCGCGAGGCGGATACTAGGTAGAAACCTTGACTTTGAAGTTTTAAGTTGTATACAGTTGTCCTTAGTAGTTGGTTGACAGTAGTTTTAAACGTTTTGAGTCGTTTATTTGGGCGTTTTTGTAAATAATATTGTATATTTTAATTTGTTTTCAAGTTGTTTTCAAATTTGTTTAATATGTCCAAAGACGAGAACTTGGATGTTCTTGGTGCTGTTGGGTCGGATAAAGGGGCTTATAGCCCGAGTGTAGATAAAAGTAGTAGTAAGGATACACACTTATACCAAGGTTTAGAAGGTCTACGTTATAGTACACCAACCCCGAATTCTAGATTAAAATCATCTTCTTTTAGTGGTGAAATGTTAGGAAATAGTAAAAGTATTAATGGAACATATAGTTATTTATCTGACGAAGATGAATTTGTCGACAGATATTTGTCCAAATCTAAGACTTCATCCGATGATTATCGGGTAGCTTCAGGTTTCCTCCGGTAGATTTTTATAGTGGGTTTATAGCTCTGTAGAGGGAGGAAGGCCTTCAGGCTGGTCTAAAGATCAGAGAAGGGTTGGTTTTAGTAATATTGGAAATATGGAAGGAGGTAGTAGATTTTCTGATAATTTAGATACTGGTAGTAGGATTTCAGATAAAGGTTTAAGGAATACTGGTCTTAACACACCATCCCCTATTGTGGTTAGGAGACGGGAAAAAGATCCCGATAAATTTGACGGGAAGTCGGCTAATTGGAAAGACTTCATAGTACAATTTGAGAAAACTGCTGAATGGAATCGGTGGTCAGATTATGATAAAGCTCAGCAATTGATTATGTGCCTTAAAGGTCAAGCACAGATGATGGTTGGGGACTTGACCCCGGAGCAGTCATCTAATTATAGTTGTCTTAAATTAATTTTAGAACAGAGGTTTCAGCCCCCCGCTCGCAAGAACTCTTATAAAGGTGATTTTATGACTAGAAAGCGGCAGCGAGGCGAAACATTATCAGATTTTGCATATGCTCTAAGGCGTTTAGGGAATTTGGCTTATCCAAATCATAATTATCTCCAGAGAGAGGAAAATGTTATTGATAGGCTTATTGCTAGTTTGAGGGAAACAGACATTGACATGGCAAAACATATTCAGTTTGCTCACCCCGTAAATTTAGAACAGGCAATTGATCTCGGAGAAGAATATGAGTCTTTTGTCAAATCTCCATTGTTACAAAAGCCTAAAGTTGATATTAGTAGTCAACATCAGTCAGTTCAAGCAGTAAAAACTAAAGTAGCTTCTGAAAATGCAAACCCAAGTAAACCTTTGGCGGAAGCAGAGATAACCAAGCTTTCCGGTTTACTGGAAAAATTATTAACAGAACAAAAACATGATAGGGAACAGATTGCCAAGCTATCAAAAATAGTAGAGGAAACCCGATATAGGCGACCCTTAAATAGAAATAGGAACACTCTTGGCTGGTCCAATAGGAGGCCTAGAGAATGTTACAACTGTGGTGCAAAGGATCATTTGTCTTACAATTGTCCTTCACGGAATACCCCAATGCCAAATAACTCTAACCAGCCGGGATTTACCCCAAATCAGGGAAACTAGTAGGGGTTGAATTTGTGGCCAAAAGTTCAGCCCAGCATAGCGTACCAGAAATAAAAAGGCCACCTGTTGATATAAACGTATCAAAGTTTTGTTTGTATGCTAAGATTGGTGTCAGTAATTTGATGTTTAGTATGTTAGTGGACTCGGGATCGGCACTTAGTATTATCTCCAAAGAAACTTTTGATAGTTTGGGAAACTGTGAGTTACACTTGCATGACCAAGTGACTAATCTTAAAGTTGCTGATGGTAAAGATTTAAAGGTTTATGGCAAGTTGGATTTAGAGTTTTGTCTGGGAGATCTGAGGTTTAAACATACTTTTACTGTAGCAGACATCAATCTTGAAAATAATTTGTCTGGTATTTTAGGGATGGATTTTCTAGAACAGAATGATGTTTCCTTGTTGGTTGCTAAAAGAGTTCTTAAAATAGGACAGTATGAGATTCCCTTATTCAAGGAAGTTAATCACAGTTGTGCAAGAGTTAAATTGTCAAATAAAGTTACCTTACCCCCAAAGTCTGAGGTATTGGTGCATGGATATGCCAATAAGAGTGTCGGTATGCCTTGTGAAGCTTTGTTAGAACCTAGTAAATCTTTGTTAAGCAAAGGGTTACTTGCTTCTCGGGTTTTAGTTAAACCAAGTTCCACCAAGTTTATAATGTCTATCATCAACGTTTCGAATTCAGTTGTCAGTTTAAAGAAACATATGCCTATTGGTATGATAGCAGAAGTTTCTATTTGTTCAGAGGAAGATGCACTTGCATATGGAGGTGGTTCAAAGTCAGGTTTATCTGATAATGATTTAGAAGTGCCAAAGCACTTAGAATCATTACTTGAACGGTCCTCTGTTAATTTAACTCCTGAACAAAGGTGTCAGTTGATAAGGTTGTTGATTGATTTTGAGGATATTTTTGCTGGTCCAGATGGTAAATTAGGCCGCACTGGTCTAGTGAAACACTCGATTGATACTGGGGATGCTCATCCAATTAAGTTGCCCCCACGCAGAATACCTTTAGCACAAAAGGAAATTATAGAAACTGAGGTGACAAAAATGTTAGAGCAAAAGGTCATTGAACCCAGTGATAGCCCTTGGTCTAGTCCAGTATTGTTAGTTGAAAAGCGGGATGGCACTAAACGGTTTTGCATTGACTACAGGAAGTTGAATTCAGTTACTCGGAAGGATGCATACCCTCTGCCTAGAATTGACGACTCTTTAGATTCTCTTGGCGGGGCTAAGTGGTTTCACACTTTAGATCTGATCTCAGGGTACTGGCAAATGGAAATGGAGGAGTGTGATAAACCTAAGACCGCATTTGCAACGCATTTAGGCTTATATCAGTTTAATGTAGTCCCTTTTGGTTTGAGTAATGCTCCGAGTGCGTTTGAGAGGCTTATGGAGCTCATTTTGAGAGGACTTCAATGGGAAATATGCTTATGTTATCTTGATGACGTCATTGTCTTTGGGTCCACATTTGAGATTGCAATGCATAATTTAAAGTTGGTATTCTCTAGGTTTCGTGAAGCAAGCCTTAAACTAAAACCCAGTAAATGTGTCTTATTTCAAGATAAGGTATTATATTTAGGGCATGTAGTGTCTGGTAAGGGTATTGAATGTGATTCATCAAAAATCAATTCCGTCAAAAGTTGGCCAGTCCCCACAAACGTAACCGAGATCAAAAGTTTTCTCGGGTTTGCAGGATACTATAGGAGATTTATACCCGATTTCTCTTCTATAGCTAAGCCAATGACAAGCCTTACTCGTAAAGCTAAGAAATTTGAATGGAATCAGGAATGTCAGGAATGTTTTGATAAGTGAAGTCACTTTTAATTGAGTCCCCTATACTTTCATATCCTCAGTCAGATGGTCAATTTATTTTGGATACAGATGCAAGTAATTTTGGCATCGGGGCTGTTTTATCCCAAATACAGGGTGGGGAAGAAAAAGTTATTGCATATGCCAGTAAGACTTTGAGCAAATCACAAAGCAGGTATTGCACAACTTACAAGGAATTATTGGCTGTGGTCACTTTTGTTAAACATTTTCGCCATTATTTGTGGGGCCGAAACTTCTTGGTAAGAACTGATCATGCTTCTCTATTATGGCTTAAAAACTTCAAGGACCCTGAAGGTATGCTGGCAAGATGGCTTGCAACTCTTGATACATATGACATAACTTTTCAACATCGTAGGGGTAATCTTCATGCTAATGCTGATGGATTATCTAGAAAACCTTACAATCGTTGTAAACGTGATGACTGTTGTTGTAAGGCTTCAGATGAGATAGATCTTTCCAAGGAGTCAGCAAATTGTTCAAATACGGATTCCAAAGGATCTGAGACAAATTGCATTGCTCCATTACAGATTTTTAATGAATCTGAGGGTAGGTCTGCTTCAAACTCTTCAATAACAAGAGATTCTGAAGCCCTAACAGTCAATTCAGACGATTCTATCTTAAATCAGGAGTTTTCTGAAAAGCAATGGTTACCTCACTGGTCTCAAGACCAACTTGTTTCTATGCAAAATAATGACCTTGATCTTGATAAAATTGTTCAGTTAAAGCAACAGTATAACAATAAACCTCCACGTTGTCATGTAGAAAATGCAAGTTTTGAGTTGCGTAATCTTTGGTCATTATGGGAGTCATTAGATGTCAGAAATGGATTGTTGTATTTTCGGAAAGAGACTCAAAATGCTCCCCCTGAATTCGTTCTTATACCCCCTAAATCTATTCGTGAAAAGATCATGTATGAATTACATAATCAAAGAACAGCTGGACATTTAGGAAGGGACAAAACCCTTAAGTCAATTCAATTCAAAGTAGATTTTATTGGCCTGGAATGTCATCAGCTGTTGCTAGATGGTGTAGGGAATGTAATCAGTGTGCTAGAAGGAAAGCTGGTCCAGGATTAGGGAAATCTCCCCTTCAACAAGCTCTGTTGGTGCCCCATGGATCGCATAGGGATTGATATTCTCGAATGCCCGGTTTCAAATGACGGCAATCAATATATTATTGTAATTTGTGACTATTTCACAAAATGGGTAGAGGCATATCCTGTTCCTAATCACACTGCGATTGTAGTTGCTGATAAGTTGGTTACAGAATTTTTCAGTAGATTTGGTCTTCCAAAACAAATTCATTCTGACCAGGGTCGTGAGTTTGAGTCGGAATTGTTTTCGCATTTATGTAAAAGGTTAGGAGTTGAAAAAACACGAACAACACCGTATAGACCTCAATCAGATGGACTAGTAGAAAGGTTCAATAGAACCTTAATTTCTATGCTGTCCTTATTTGTTGATGAGAACATGGCTGATTGGGATGATCACTTACCATATTTGTTAATGGCTTATAGGTCTTCTGTACATGAAAGTACTGGGTTTTCTCCAAATAGAATGATGCTAGGGAGAGAAATATATTGTCCACTAGACCTAATGGTTGGTGATCCTCCTGAGATTCAGGATAGGTGTCCTGTAGAATATGTTGAATGGATTGAGTTTACAATGAGAAAAACTTTTGAGTTTGCTCATAAAAATCTTAGAAGTTCTGCCCTTAGGCAAAAGAATAATTATGACCGTGGTTTAAAACCAAGGGATTTTCCTATTAATAGTTTTGTTTGGAGGTGGTATCCTCCAAGGGCAAATTTAAAATTAGGATTAGGTTGGATAGGTCCTTATAAGGTGATTGACAAATTGACCCAAGTCACATACAAAATACAACAAGGTCCAGATGATCAAATGCTAGTTGTTCATGTTGATCACTTGAAACCTTATTTAGGGAGGGATACACCTAACAGCTGGCGTGTTGATTTGACCGATGAATCCCAACTTCAAGATCAAAATGTGGAAGATATTACTTCTAAGGTCCTTTGACTTGAATGTGTCAATCGATTCCGGTGATGGAGCAACCCCATTTAGCCCTTTACCACCCAGTTCTCCCCCTTTACAGACCCGCCGTGGCAGGGTCATTAAAAGACCTATTATATTTTCACCTAGCTAAATTTAAATTTATGCCCCATTCCCTTACTCTGGTTTATCAAATAAAACTTATTTGTACATAGTATGTAAATATTTGTTTCAAACTGGCAAGATTTTACATTTTTAATAAGTTTCCTTTTTGAGGTCAGCAGTGTAATTGTATAACTATGGGGAATTTCAATTGAGATTCGGAGATTAGTATACAATTTGTATATCTGCTACCCCTATACTTCTATTCTGGATAAAAATACATACAGCTGGATGCGATTCTATGGGGATTTTCTAGAAATCGGAGATTAGAATTACATTTAAATTTTCTGCTGTTGTATTTACAATTCCAATAAAGTTGAGCATTGGCAAGTGTTAAAGTCTGTCTAAGCATGTTTCAGATCCTGCGTTCTGGTAATCCTAATAAAGACCATATGCATTTATTTTAAAATCATTAATTTTCACTTGAAGCAAGTGATAGGTTAAGGCCACCCTTGATCTTGTGTTCCATTGCGATGTAGTGAAGATAGTTGTGCCTGGCGCCACCATGACTTCTTCATCTACTTCTCATTTGTTCTTTTTCTTTACTTTCTTGTTCATTCATCACATGAAATAAGTAAAAAACAATAATTAGTTAAGGTTTGGTATATTAAAATCTTGAATTAAAACATCACTGCAAATTTTAATGTATGTGATAGCTACATCAAGTGTAGAGTCACTTAGGAATCTCTATAACAATCATATGGGGATTTATTTGTTTTAAATCGGGAATTATGATTTGTTTATGTTGAATAGATTCTTTAGTGTGATTAAGTCACTTGAAGAATGGCTAACCTCAACTGTTTGCAGTGATGGGAAAAATTGATTTTCATTATAATTAAAACTTGTTTTCAATTTGTATTCTTTCAGATTATGGATGTTTTAGATATTGACGTTCCAGATGTGGCAGTTCAGGGGTTGGATAGGGACCTGCGACCTATCTGGCAGGAGGGCGGTATGGCCTGTCATGTGTCTGGTTGCTTCACGGGGACATTTAAGTCCCTGAAGCAGTACATGGTTCATTGGCGTCAGGCACATGTCAGGACCATCAAACTCCTGAACTGTCCTCACTGTAGCAGGAAGTTCATTAACAAACATGTTGTTAAGCACCATCTGAAAAAGATACACTTTGTGGCGGAATGCCTGATAAAGGATGCAATTAAAGAACTGTCAGTGGTGGAGGTGGACAATAAAGACTATATTGATCCTCGGGGTACGCTTCCCCCTGTTCTGAAGCAGGTGAAAAGACAGCAAGAACAGGACAGACGCCAGCAGGAAGCAGCTGGGAGTGTTAGTGATTTGGACTTTTTGTTGTCCCAGCAACCTGATTTGATGGATTACGATTTACCATTATAGTTTTTGTTGTTTTTTTTTTTTTTTTTTGTGTGTAAACAAAATTTCATGAAATGTAAAATTTTGTTTTAAGGAGGGGGGAGTGTAGCGGTGATGGATTTTAACCGGCCGATTTTGCTATACATTTTGTGTACATACGATCTTTGTACCTTTTTATATCACGTTTACTGCATCGTTATTGCCGATGTCATGGATTTGTACATATTTGGATGTCATGACTCGATAACGCTATGCCTTAATTCATTTAGTTTACCTTTTTATCTGTCGAATTATGCCGTTTTACATGGTATTTTTCTATTTGTGCCGTTGCACTTGTAAAAGTTGACACTTGTCAGCCATGTTGTTTAAGCTTTGAGATCTGTTATTTCATTGGCTGATTTCTTAGCTTGATTTTCATTGGTTAGTCTATGCTCACCCCGGGTATATAAGACACGCGTTATACCCGTAGTTCTCAGACGAGATAGTGGTCTTAGCTGATCAAGTCTCTTCTCCTTCTTTGGATACTCACGGTATTTAATGTTTCGGACATTTTTCTAAATTATTTTACTAAAATGGGGGGTTCCGAAGTTTAGGATTCTTTAACTTTTTTTTTATCATGTTTGTATAAGGTTAGATTTGATATTTTCACGGGTGGTAATATATACGGCTTTTCCTTTTAATATCCGGCCACGTGTGCTCCATCACCGGTATACTTCCCTTTATCATATTGTGACCTGTAATGTATTCGATTTATATGATGTGATATTTTGCCAGTTTGTGATATTAAATGTAGTTTAACAAACTATCGTTTTCTGTATACTTTGACGGTATTAGGACGAGGAAAACTTCCATTGTCAAAGCCTAGTATCTTATAGTTCCACTGCAGCATTTTAATAGGAAGTGAGAATATTACAGTCCCCGCTGTTATACAGCCATTACTTACGACTTAGGTCGCTAAATGTGAACTCAGTCAAGGTTTACTATAAATTTGTCACTTTATGTGACTGGTCCCGCATTTTCTCTTTTCTACATAGTTAATAATAAAGTACAGTAAACTTTGTCACATCTGCTTACATTCTAGCGATAATGTTAGCTTAGATGTGGCAAACGTTTGTACGCAGTTTACTCATGATCTCTTGGCTGTGATGAGCAACTCACGGTGCAGTTTAACTCGCTTCCTGTTACAGCAATACAACATTATAACAAAACATAGAACAATCACCTGTCTCAAAGCACAAACAGCTGTCCTTATTAAACAACTCATTTTCAAGATTCCACATGTGCCAAATCTTCACCTAACACACTTGCTGTCCCGATAACAGATTGAGTTGTCGCCCTTGCTCAAGTTTCGTTTTCTCGGCTGTCGGTTGGCATTTATTCATGCAATCCACAAAACAATAAAAACTACACACACGAAATCTATTCAAAAATAAAATTGGTAATTTTTGTTCAAAACTACGAAAACTATGCAATATACTTTATTTTCATTCAAGTTTATGTCAAGAAAAACGTCCTTGAACAATGACTGCTCCTTTGGATTTCCCCTGTCTTTATGACGTCACAAGTGAAATCGACATGGCTTCATCCCTGACAAGGTCGTGTCTATCTAGATTGTGTCAGTTATCTACAAATGTCGCAGTAAGTATTGTTCAGTGACCCAATTATATAAGATTTCTCATGTTGCATACTTAGTGCTAATTTTGAAAGTCGGACCATCTACGACAGCTGTTTTTGTTCAGAGGTCCATGTGGCTAGACGATCCCCCATGCTGTGGATGCCCTTCATGACCTGATGACACTGTTCATAGTTTATCCTGACAACCGGGAATAGATTCGGAAATAAATTATTATTACTTTATTGTGGTTAGTTTCATGCTAACTTAATGGGTTAAATTGACTTAGTTAACCAGGTATCAACACCAATGTTATTTATAATGAGCATGTTGATGTGTATATAAACAAGAAGGAGAAATGTAGAGATTATTGTCATACTCAGTGGATTCCTTGTATGCTACATTCCTTCCTAATTGAAGGATCGCCGTCCACACCCACAATGTTCCAACAAAGGTTCGACAAGCTTGAACTACACGCGAAAAGAATTAAAACTCGGCCTGAATTGTGCCATTTTAATGACGTCACTGACACTAGTCATCATCAGTTGCTGTGACGCTGCTGTGGTACCTTGGTGGTGGCCAATGTCAGAACATAATAGGCATGACCGATGATACGTCAGTAATTTAGGCCTCGGGGCTAAGTTATAAATCACACACTGACAGATCACAGTACAAGAATCTCACTGTGCAGATTCAAATCCCACTAGGACAAATCCTAATGTGAGAAAGTTTGTCAGTTTGCTTGCCAACGAATGGTTAGTGGTTTTATTTGGACACCAGGGATTTTTCTGGGTATCCACAGGGTCCGGTAAAGGGACCCATTCCCAATGCAAAAAAAAAAACATACATTTTTCCCAATTCTGTAGTAAAAAATTCCTAACTAGCTATGTTTATCAATTTTTTGAGAAAAAAAATTTCACAAGATCATCAACATCATATTCGGAGGATATCTCGTTCTGATAACGATTTCAATCTATATTAACCCACGTTTTGCTGGATGATTTATATAGAGACAAAAGAGACAGCCCTATTTTGCTGTGAACACTGATATAATTTGTTCAATTACCAGTATTCTAGTGGTCTAGCATTTCTAATATGTTGTTGTGATTTTTTCCAAAATTACATTTTTGTTGAGCATTTTCCCAATTTCATCCCAAGGTCCTTTTCCCAAAAAGGTCAGAAAAATTCCTGGACACTCTGGTTTCCTCCACCATCTCAGAACTGACTATCTCCATATAACAGAGATGCCAACTATTACGGATTCTCCGTAATTATTATGATTTTATTACTTAAATTACGATATTACGGTAGAGGTATCAGCAATTACGGCAAAAACAGAAATTCCGGTCAGGGTCGTTTTTGTTATCAACATGGTTTTTAGAATGAAGTCAGCGTTTCATTTTATTGAGCAATACAAAATAGGCAGTCGACTGGCATCGGGAAACCAGTTATTTTTATTTCTGAGTAGCAAATCTCTGTCTTTTTCATTGTTATACTTTCATATTTAAAAAAGTTCCGAACAGTTGTCACTGGCGACAGTAAATGGCTGATCCTAGTATTACTGACAAGGTACCCAAAATTCCTGAAAATATGAGCTGGTATTACTGATGACAATAAGACAGGGTTGGCATCTCTGATATAAGTGAAGCAATTTTGACAAGGGCATAAAGTAACATTACTCCACTTTACTCCAGCCAAAGTGCCAATTTTACTAGCTAGGTAGCTATTAATGGATCAGAGTTACCGGGTCCCACCTTCTGACAAACCTAACTACATCCTTGCAAATTCTAAGGTATTGCCAAATTAATGTATCTGGAAAGATAAAAATTACAGAAGCCAAACATGAATTTGACCCAAGATCTTTCCAATACCCAACAAATCGGATCGATTTCCACCACATTCCTTCCTAGATCATAAATTGTAATCAACCACCATGTTTCATGCTAAAGGGGTTTAAAACTCCATGAGTCCGAGGTCCAGGACTTTTTTATTTAACATTAGGCCCCTCGATATTTAGACTGAAAAAGTCTGATGGACCTGTTGTTACCCCTTTTCATATTATTTTCTGATAACATAATTGCAAATGGATATTGGACTCTCCAAACTTACTGTGGGACCTGCCAAAAACAAAGAAAAAAGCTCCCGTACCTTCCATTACCAAACTAAATTTTGAACCCCTGATGCTAATATTACCATTTTGTTAGTAGGCCACAGATAAACAGTAACAGGGAAAATTGCACCATCTATATATATGTATCTTGCAAATACTAGCTGGACATTGAAATAATAATTTATTGAAATAATAACAATTGGGCTAGCCAGCCATCTTATATTACCGTAGATTGAAACATTTTAAATCAATCTGATACAACAGTAGGACAAAGAAAATTGTGCCGAATGGATACTTTGTCATATTATTTGACATTTGAGAAGCATCACGAAATATACTCCCTTAAAAATAATATTAGGATCATTGTGTCCCTCATATTGAAGTTGACCACTGCGGTAACTCACTTGGTAGAGTGCTCGTTCCGTAAGTGGGAGGTTGTGGGATCGATCTCTGGTCGGGTCTGACCCAAGACTTGAAAGTGGGTAGTGACTGTTCTTTCGCCAAGCACTCGGCATTACGAAATGAAAGTCGTGGTTCTTTCTGATGGGAACTTAAAATAAACGAGGTCCCATGTCATGGTGGGCTTGGCACGTTAAAGAACCCTGCTGTATAATGCCATCAGCGCAACGCACAGGCAAAATTTCTGCACCTTCGCCGATAGCTGGTGGCGTCTTGATATAAGTGAAATATTCTTGACTGGGATGTAAACACCATTACTCAACTCAACTCAACTCATATTGAAGTGGAGGACATAAAACATTCACTCCATTTTTTTAGCCAACATTTTGTCTGCTACTTTTCTCAAAAAGTATCCGTATTTTCGATCTTGCCCGTAGTTGGGGATATTCCACAGGGTTCGCACAGAACTTGAAAAGTCATGGAATTTGACTTTTGTCTTGAAAAGTCATGGAATTGAGATTTTGCCTTGAAAAGTCATGGAATGTTGTAACATGTCATGGAATTTTGAATTTTAATTAAAAAAAACTTTGATTTAATCTGAAACTAAAGCAAAATAAATATTATAAAACTGTTTCTGACTTCGTGAGATACAGTTTGGTCCAAAAAAAACCCAAAGACGTGAAACGGTGAAATCCGGTTTTGTCTGTTTCCGCGCCGGACTTGTAGTTTACAATCGAATGTAAATTTCCGCCTAATGTGATTCATATCGTAAACGCATAGTTAATCATGCCACATGTACGGAAGTGTAAGGTAATTTCCTATAATAAATGCCATTGTATGGCACATAATTGTGTCCTGAAAAAAGATGAAAATGTCCTGGAAAAGTCATGGAAAAGTCATTAAATTTTTATTGGCAATGGCTGTATGAACCCTGTTCCAGATTGGGTTCCATTTGGGGACACATTTGAAGTGACATACCATTTTAGTTAAAACCTGTTATTTTGATGTTTTGTATTTTCAGAATAAATCGCCTGTCAGTAATTTAGCCAGAAGAAGGTTTCACAGATCTTGTATCAGAAATGCTCCTGTAAGTTTATTAGCAATATCAATATCTTTGTAACAGGAAAGGGTAAAAAACTGCAGCGGCCAAACAGGGACTCGAACCCAGGACCTTCTCAATACTAGCAGGACCCTCTACCCACTTAGCAACCCAGCCACCTATCTAGTTAGACCTGCAACATTTCTTTTTTTATTCAACTCCCTTGAAAATATAGTGGCCAAACTGGGACTTGAACCTAGTACCTTCCCAATACTAGCAGGACCCTCTACCCACTTAGCTACCCAGCCACCTATCTAGTTAGACCTGCCACATTCCTTTTTTATTCAATTCCCTTGAAAATACAGTGGCCAAACTGGGACTTGAACCCAGTACCTTCCCAATACTAGCGGAATGCTCTATCAGTTGAGCTAATTGGCCACCTGTTGAGTCTGGCCCACCACATCTACTTAGCATATTTAGATGGAAACTTGTTTACACCAAACATGGGGCAATCTGCAAAAACTGGCTAATGACAGAATAAAGTGGAAAGACTTTGTTGCTGCCCCACACGCCAGAAGCATAATGGGCAGTAAGTAAGTAAGTTGTTTGCAGGGATTTGTATTTTAGTTTTCAACTCCAACTTCCTGTACATCAGAACTAAAGCTTAACTCTGGTCAGGGGCCTTGTCGGCAGAGTGCTCTAAAGCGCACACTTACAGACCACAGTACTTCTCACCGTCTAGGTTGGAATCAGAGATTTGTATTTTGGTTTCAACTTCCAGCTGCTTGTGCTATGGGGATTCAGTCGCCAAGTGGTCTAAAGCACATGTTCTCGGATCACAGCCCCTCTCATCACCATGATTTTAAATCCCACTTGGGCAGATCTGAGATCTGAGAAAGTATGTCAGTTTGCTTGCCAAAAGTCTGTGGTTTTCTTTGGGCATTCCAGTTTTTTTCCCACCATCCATGTACTGACAACCTGGATATAAATTAAATAATCTTGACTGAGGCATTTTTCCACTCGACTCTCCACTTCAATGGCTTTCAGGTTTTACACAACTTTTCAAACATCTGGGTTTTTGGGACTCCAATAAAAAAATAAATGGGGCCCAAACCTATAAATGTGGGTCTTATAGCTGAATTGAATTAAAAATCTTAATTTTATAATTATGATTATATATAGCCCTGGTGTCGCGATAATGTTGAATTTGTTACAGCCCAATGTGAATGCATTGTTTTCGGAATGAATCGCACGCCATCACATTTTTTGTGCAGTGTATTTCAGCCAACAATACTGCGATAACCATACTGTTACAAACCCTCGGTATAATTAAGATATCAAGTCAGACGAGCCTGACTGCGCAGGTTTGAATCGAGTGTCTTTGGTTCTTTTTCTTTAGGTATATAGGTAAGAAAATCGCCAATATCACTCGTACGTTTAGTCATTATGACAATATATGCAAGTTACAGCCTGTCGGAGACATTTGCATCACATGTCTAACCGATTCAATACAAATATGAGTACGAGCCAATCAAAATTTTGCTGGAAATTTATGAATACTATTTTTACACACCGACGTATATATAGTACACTGGGGAATTCCAACATGAAGAGAGTGTTCGACAAATCCTCATCTATTAACAGAATTTTCTCAGTTTATTCAAATTGGTTTACAGAATTTTTTTTGCGTCCTTTTGGACGCATATAATAATTTTTTTGCACATCCTGTAAAACCCTGGGCTTTTGTATCAGAATTGAGGCATAACTCTGGTTATTATAACGCCACCTTCAACCCCACCCCTGCAAACTAGTTTGAGGGGGTATATAGGAATCATCATGTCTGTCCATCCATCTGTCTGTCCAACTCCGTCTGTGTAAAATTGTGCCTGGGCCAAATCTCATAATTCCTTAGACCAACTGTTATAAAACTTCACATGAATAATTTCATGGTACAAAAGTGTGTCATGACCTTGAGCAAAAGTAATATTGGAAAGGTCAAGGTCGTGAGAAAACATGAATAATCTTCATGGTACAAAGGTGTGTCATGACCTTGAACCAAAGTCATATCAGAAAGGTCAAGGTCGTGAGAAAGGTCAAGGTCGTGAGAAAACATTTAACCGCTGTAGATGTTTGGAAGGGCGGTAATTGGCTCTCAAGAGACAGTTCTAGTTAATTGTGGCATCATTTGTAGATCATGCAAATATTGGACTCATTTTGCAGTAGGAGTAATGACAGAAAACTGTTTTTGTACAGCGTTCACGATAGTGAACGCGTGTACATTGCTATCACTTTCTTCCAAGATATCGAGCTTCTTTGCTATGAAATTATAAGATATGAGTACACCTGGAAATAGTGCGCCTGGTAAATGAGCGTGAAAGAAGTATATCTGTTTTATCGTGAGATATGTATTCTGAGACGGGTAATGCATTTGGTTACATATGCATATTTGGAATAAATTTTCGGAATACATTTCGGAATCTAGTAAAATATTGCGACGGGATGCATCTAATAATTTCTGCAATTTGGCGAACTGATCTCATGTTTACAATAAAAAGTAGTTCGAGAAGTTTGCGTCCTACGATGTAAAATCATAACTTTTTATGAAATGAACAGCAACGACAGGTTGTTTTCATTAATTCTTCGTGAAACCTACGGAAATTTAAATTTATTTTGAAGGTTATGATAACGTATTTTGATGTTGAGGCAATTGTGTCATATTTTAAAACTTTATCGATTAGATTTTACTTTCGTGAAAGGGAGATAATTCGTACAGTGTTGTGTACAAATTTTAAATACAGTCTTTTTACCAGTTCCGAACAGGGTTTCATATAAGCGCTGCTGCAGACGTCATCCACAAGCAGAGGAAATAAAATTTATGTGTTGTAATAACACAAATGTTTACTGATTCCAAAATATCGACACCTGTCCTCAAAAACACGTGGTAGTATGTTTTTTGAAAAAAGCATTTCCGTGATCACGATTTGTTTACATCGTTAAACTAGGTCACCAACAATCTGCCGACCTGTCCTGCACATACATTTAGGAAGCGGTTGAAGTTTAATTAATGCCCATACATTCAAGTAGAAGCAAATTGAGAAAGTTATTTTGCGATTCCTTTAATTGAACGGGATTGAAATTTTAGATTATTCGGTAGTAAAAATTCGGAACTGGTAAAACAACTAAATGATCCAGTTACATAAACCTACTAGTAGAATGTACCCCCTCATAGCGACGGTAGGATCTGCAAAACTCTACTTTCTCTCTATCCGAAATGACAAAACGATCGGGTACAACTTTTTTACATTTTCATTACCGATTGTCTTTTTCATATATTTATGAAATTATTATTTTCTACCATTTAATTCAGCAATACATGGTTTGGTACATTGTTTCTTTTTCCAAAAAAAAAACCATCCGTCGGACTATGCATAGATCGAACCCAACCCCCCCCCCCCCCCCCGAATTTTTGGCCGGTTATATTCTGTCTTGCACAACACAATTTTCCCAACTACGCTGTACAACAGCACGACAGTGCTATGTTTCATAGTAGGTGTAGCTAGCTAGACAGGATTAACTTACCCTTTCTGGAGCACCCAGCCTTAGTTCGCTGCTAAAAGTTCACAGGTTTAACTTAATTTTACGGTTTTCAAAATCTTTCCTTTGTTTTAAAGATTGTGGCTTGGTCATTACTCACAAATCACTATTTAGACACATTTAGAAAGTTTTTGGCTTGTATTTGTGCATCTTAATATTTTGTACTATGGTGCTAGTGTCAGCCAGATCACACTAGGCTACTTAATGTGACCATGATTAGCAGTGTGTTTTTTATGTGTCTCTCCTTTGTACAAATGCACAACTTTTAGATGCTAGCTACCAGGGACAGTCGTAGCAGTGATCCCCCCAATGGTTCATTATCCTTACACCAGGTAACTAGGTTTCCATAAATTTAAAATAATAAGTAGCCAAATTTCCTAAATTTATGAAAATATAGTCCTTTTTAAAGTATTTTTCCACAAATTTGCTAAAATAGGTTACTTTTTGAAAGAATTCCTCAGAAATTAGTAGCCAATGGCGATTTTGGCTACCAGGAATGGAAACATAGCGGTAAGTCAGCAACAATGTTAACTGAAGTAGCTTGCTTAAAATCACAACATGCTGCTGTCGGGATTCAAACCCATGACCTATAGATCTGAAGACATTTAAAAGTTAAAGTCTGTCCCGAGCCATTAGGCCCATCAGGCCGGAGCTTATCCCGGTTTCCGTGGCGTTAATCGACTGAGAGTACAAGACTCCCCCCTGAATGGGACGCCGGTCCATCGCAGGGTTAACCCCCAGCATTTTGCTGGTACTCATTTATTTTTCAGCTGAGTGAACTGGAACAACGTGAAATTAAGTGTCTTGCTCAAGGACACAACACATCGCCCGGTCCAGGGATCGAACCCACGACCTTCAAATCATAAGTCCAACGCCTTAACCACTAGGCCACGCGCTTCACTATCTGAAAACATGGACCTGTATATTTGTGCTTGATGATATCTTTTACAGTCTGTAACAGAACCTGTATCAAAACCAGAGGGTAAGCAGACGGTTACCATGGTACCTGGAGATGGCGTCGGTCCAGATTTGATGGCCAGCGTACAGGATGTGTTTCAAGCAGCAGGTGTTCCAGTTGAGTTCGAAGAGTATTTTCTGAGGTAGGTATAACCACTATGGTAGGTGAGTTGGTAGAGTACTTGCTTTATATGTGGGAGGTCAGGGTTAGAACCCCGGGTGGGTGTGACAGAGATTAAGTTATGAGTATAATCACACCTATCATTTTATTCTTATACCATGTGATGACATAAGTTTATTTGAACCTATTACTTTAATAATGTAAAGGAGAAAAAAATGAAGGGTCAGACTGGAGATTGAACCCAGGACTTCCAGCATTATAAGCAAGTGCTTTACCAACCTAGGACCTTCCACACTATAGGGAAATGTTCTACCAACTGAGCTACCCAAACTGCAGCATCCTTCCTCTTTGATTGTCTCGCCAAATTTCCTCAGATGGACTTAATATGGCTATGAAATTGCCAGTCCACCAAACTAACAGGAAGGAGAAAAAATGCAGGTTTGGACTGAGGATCAAAATACTAAAGGAGAGTGCTCTACCAACCAACCTACCCAGACTGCTTCACTTCAGAGTGCTCTACCAACCGACCTACCCAGACTGCTTCACTTCAGAGTGCTCTACCAACCAACCTATCAAGACTGCTACACTTCAGTGTGCTCTACCAACCGACCTACCCAGACTGCTTCACTTCAGAGTGCTCTACCAACCAACCTACCCAGACTGTTTCACTTCAGAGTGCTCTACCAACCAACCTACCCAGACTGCTTCACTTCAGAGTGCTCTACCAACAGACCTACCCAGACTGCTTCACTTCAGAGTGCTCTACCAACAGACCTACCCAGACTTTCACTTCAGAGTGCTCTACCAACCAACCCACCCAGACTGCTTCACTTCAGAGTGCTATACCAACGGACCTACCCAGACTGCTTCACTTCTTTTATATGTAGAATTACATAGCTTGATGTTTTCTTATAAAAATCATGTTATTATCTGTAAAATGTAGTAGAAAACTTTTACTCATCCAGTAGGAACAATAGGAACTGGAAGGTCCAGGATCTTTCCTCTTTATTTTTGATAGGCTCCTCAAAAAATTTTGAAAGTTCAATATCAACATTGAAAGGTTCATATACTATAGGGTTATTGAACTGATATTGTGAAATATTGTCCCGAGTTGACTTGACATTCCCACGACCTTGCGAGTGCAAATTTCAAGTCAATGAGGGACAATATTTCACAATATCAGTTCAATAACCCTTTTATTATATAGCAAAATAACTTTTGTTTACTTCCTTCCAGTATTTGATCTAAAATACTGTTTTGTCGTACAATACATAAATATCACACTAGTTTTTGTAAATGAGTTCGAGTTGAGTAATGGTGTTTAATGGTTTTTGTAAATGGATATAAGAACTAGTGCAATATGACAAAAAAAACAGCGATGACGTGGAATACAATCATATGACGTCATAAATGACAGCGTCATGTGACAAAGCGTGCAGTATGAAAAAATTGATTCAAGAAATCTCGAACTGGGACAAAGTTATCATGCAAATATCAGTATATATTGCACTCTAACACCTCGGGATTTATCGTTTAATTTCTATGGGAAACATATATTGCTATATACAGTAGGATAGCCAAGTCCAAAATGTGCGTTGGTTTTAAAATTTGAGACCTTCCGCGGTAAATAAAAAGGGATTACTTTTTGGCAAGTGTCTGAACCCGAAAAAAATTCGCCATTTTCAGAATCGTTTTTATACCATAAAATTAACATTTCTAGCTACGAATATGATGCAAGCGTGTGAGGAATTAACTAAACTTTCTACATGTATCAAAAAGTCCGAGATAAAACGCCACATTTATTTAAAATTACCGATATCCCGACGATAACCGATTTCTCTTGAAAATCAACAGAAATTTCTTCTCCATTTTTGAAACTGGTACGTTTTTTGTGTAAGGAATACTTTTCCTAGAAATTTTAATACAATGTCAGAAAATTATTACAGTATACGCCAGTAAATTATCGTACCTGGTGCATGAGGGTTAAATATGCGAAAATCGCAAAAATCCAACAGCATGATTTCAGTACGTCTTGTTGTCAATGAAAACAAATATGGCCGCGACCTTGATAAACATTGTTCTAACGTAATGACGTAAACAACGTTGCCCGTGTCAAATATATAGGTCAACTGTCTACTGTATACACAGTACACGCAATGTACAGTACAGATCTGTCGAAAGTTTAACACTAAGCTAACCAAAAAAAGTCAAAGCTCGACTGCCGAGTGCCTAAGGTATGGAAAGGTAGCGGTCGAAAAGCTGCTGAGAGATAGATGGCAACTGCTGTCGATATAAACACCAAACGAGGAACCAATATGGACTGTCGGCACTAATTCGTTAGCTGGGTGCTAAACTTTGTACAGGTCTGTACTGTATTTATCGATTTTTTTTTTTGCAACAGGCATCCTCATCTGGCACACATCATATGACATGTGTTTGTTGATGGAGATACTTTAGGACCCCAACAGGAATAAATAAATAGGGCCTACATTAAAAAAAAAATGATAAATAAATAAATAAATAAATAAATAAATCAGAATTTCTACAGAGAAATAAGTTAGAGCTGGGACACAGTATGTTGAGCAGGTTACAAAATGTCTAGCAGGTTAGAGATGATAATAAATAAATAAATAAATAAATAAATAAATAAATAAATCAGACATTCTACAGAGAAATAAGTCAGAGCTGGGGACACAATATGTTGAGCAGGTTAGTGATGATAAATAGGGTAAATACATAAAAGAGATCAAAATAAGTTGCATTTTGTCTTTCCTCAAGGTACTAACATGAAATGTGGCATGGGTACCATGGAAAGTAACCTCAGATATTTTTGGAAAAATAAAACAAATATTTTTATATGAAACAAAATTAACATTTAAAAAATAAAAGATATTGAATTACTAAAAAGTTAGAAAAATTTATGAACAGGCAGATAGTTAGAAATTTTGTCATATTGTTGTTTGTTAAATGAATGACAAGTGGGCCATAATAGCATTTAAAAGGACTGAAATTGTCTAAATTATCAAAATTAATTTAGAAACTACACAAACAGGTGATTTTTTGAGGGACAGGTACTTTCTAGTTGTTCTGGCTGTGATAAATAGATAAATCATTTACAAATAAATCAAAAACTATGGAATCATATGGCAGTGTTCATTCTAAAAAGGGGCTGTTGATCCTTTATTTTGCCAAATGGCACCATTGTAAAGGCCATAGTTAGATTTCAAATGCAAGTTCAAAATATTTGATAGCATTGTCATATATAAAAGCTACATTATATGAAACTTTTAAATACTTCATTACAAAAGCTTTTACATCAGCCTAAAAGACTACAAGTCACATCAAACATTAGATGTATGCAAAATCATTGATGTTATTAAACTTGTTATTAGAGGAATTTTATTAGAATGAACCCATCTGAAAAAATCCTAGAATGAACACTCATGGTTATTACTATTTACACATAATGGAACATTTTTCAAAGAAAAATGCATTATGTGTGACTAAACTAACTTTGTAAATTGTAATAATGTTGAATGTCTCATTTCATGTAAAATTAAAACATAACAATATCTTTAATACACTAGGAATTAGATATCATCAGACATTTATGAATGTTTCATTTTATATAGAATTAAAAAAATCAACACATATCAATATCCTTAACATACTGGGAATTATATACCATTACACATTTATGAATTGAATGCTTCTCTTGATACTGAATGCCTCTTTTTCTCCACATGAAATGCTTTTCATGCACCCTTGCCTGAAGTGTAGCATACAGGTAACAGCATAGGTGAAAATCTTACTATGTCAGAAAGTTTGCCAGTTCTCTTGTTGAGGGGTGTGATTTACCTCAGGGATGAAGCCTGAATATTTTTGAGTTTGGGGCCAGCTCACTTCATAAAAGAATTTGTAACAGTACTAAATGGCTTAAATGTGTAAACATTAAGTGGCCCATACTCGAATTTAGAAGCCATTGGCTACTGGGCCCCTGCAAATCTTCATCCCTGTACCTATTTTCCTCCTTAATCTCATTTACCTGATTATAATTGAAATAATCTTGAATGGGGTGTGTATACCAACCAATCAATTCTAAATTTAACTGATAAATCAATAAATCTGGAATAGGCCTAGTGTGTTACAATTATTTTGAATTCTTTTGAACTAATAATGCCCATTTGGATACACTGTGTCATGAATTTCACTGCATTTGCATCAACTTATTTCTTAATGCTATTATCAAACCAGTTCCCATGAATTTTCCTAAAAGAAGGTGATATTTATTTATTAGAATTTTACAATTTTACAGAAATTACTGAAATTCCTAAATATTTTAGAGATCTGTATTTAATCATTATAATATGGAGTTAAATTTTTAACCAAGTCAAATGAAATCCACATGATTAGTATTCACTTTTCCTATTTCCTACTTCCACATAGTCTATTTTAAATGTTATTTGTGCTATGTCAAGTTGACTTAAAACTTTTAATGAAGCAAAATAATCAACTTTTCATGTCTAAATTGTACTAAAATAATAATGCCGGGGTTATTGGCATCAGAACAGAAACAAAAATTCAAATAATAAAGACCAATGTTGTGTTGACTCTGGCTAAACTAACATGGGAGATGTTTCCTCATTTTGGGAAATATTTCATAAAGAAAAATCCAGTCTAACCCTCTTTAATGATATTAGCTGATTTATCCAATGATATGTACTGATATGACACTAGACAGGTCATGTTTATATTTTGCCAGCAAAGCAAAATCAGTTGGTAATTTTCAGTAATTCTGAGTCCCTAACTAGCCCTACATCAACAGGTTGCACTGCACACTGTAGTGGTACAGATCCCGAGTCCATATGGGTAAAATTAGAACACATGCATATCTAATGTGTTTGGCGGCCATGCAGATCGATCATACATGACAAATAAGGCAAAAAAGCTTGACTATTTTGTCCAAAATACACGATGACATTTTCTGCATGCTAAAATTGTGATCGAAGCGGGACGAATGCTAATCAAATATGTCCGACTGGAAGTAGTTCCAAAAAATCGGCAGATTAGACGAGAAATGGAGTGAAAATACAATATTTTTAAGAAAAAACTTACTTTATTTCAATAAAAATATCTCCACAGCGTCTCTCGATTATCAAATTTATACATTACATACAATAAGGAAGCTGTCTTAGCATTTTTTCTGTGTCAAATTAGCCGGAAAGGGGGCGGCCCATGATCGAGAATCCGGCAATGTCATCGATTTTTTCGACATTTGAAACTGGTACGTTTTTTGTGTAAAGAAAATTATTTGACAAATTATACATCAAAATAACCGTGAAAAAAAGTTCTTTCCGTTCATGTAAAAACATCTTTGGTGCATGAGGAACTGCGTACACAGAATGATATTTTTTAAAGTTTCAATTTTCAATTTTTCGCCGGTGCCTAACATTCAATTACGATTTAAATTGTTAAATTCTCACCGACTTTGATAAAAATCGTCTTTAATGGCTTACTTTTGTCCTCAAAAGACGATAAAATACTACAAATAGTATTAAAAACTCGCAGTGAAATAAATATTGTGTAATTTTACCACCTCGAGTGAATTCAAATTTTTGACAATTTTTTCACTTTGTCTGCGCGTGAAATTTTGTTTGATGAATCAATGCGCTGGCCGGGTTGGCTATATTACTGATAATAAAATCATGTTATTATATACAATTATCCTGGAAAAAATGGCAGGACCATGCTATTTTTACAGTTTAAATATCAAGGGTCCTAATGTAAAATCAATAGGTCTGGTACCTTGGAATTTTGAACCCCTGAATGTTGTTTAATGCCATTTTAGCAATATTAAAACAAGTTACAAGTTAATTAATCTCTTAGGATTAATCTAAGAACAAAAAAACAGGAGCCTGAGTTCGAACCCATGATCTCCCACCCTTGAGGTGGAGGCTTTAACACTGAGCCACAAAGGCAGTCTTACTATGGGTATCATATAATACATAAATTAAACCCATTTTGTATGAAATTCATTCAAGTTGTAAAATTCATATTTGTAGTGAAGTTCAGCCAGGTCAAAGTGCAAGTCTAGAAACCGTAGTGGAGTCATTTAGACGTAATGGTGTGGGACTTAAAGGCATCATTACAACACCTAGTAACTTTAAAGGTGGAGTCCTACAGACATTGAATATGAAAATTAGGTATGTATTCAGTAAGCGACTTGCTGAGAGAGAGAGAGAGAGAGAGAGAGAGAAGAGGAAGAGAGAGAGGAAGAGAGAGAGCATGGGGTACTTTAGTATTCTGTATTCAGCTAGTGACTTTTAGAGAGAGAGAGAGAGAGAGAGAGAGAGAGAGAGAGAGAGAGAGAGGGAGGGGGAGAGAGAGAGAGCATGGAGTACTTTAGTATTCTGTATTCAGTAAGTGACTTGCTGAGAGAGAGAGAGAGAGAGAGAGAGAGAGAGAGAGAGAGAGGGAAGAGAGAGAGCATGGGTACTTTAGTATTCTGTATTCAGTTAGTGACTTGCTAAGAGAGAGAGAGAGAGGGGATACTTCAGATCAGTCGCTATAGACAGGTGGACTTTACAGAGGTGGACTCTTTGTATATTTACAAAAAATAATGAAGATGTATGTGTTAGGGAATATTTTCTGTCAAAAACTGTTATTTTTTGAGAATGTCCCATTTCTAAAAAATAATATGGTTTTTACCTCAGCATTTAATGTCATAGTGTCACATTTAATATTACATTATTCATTAGAACTTTGAAAACAGGAACATCATCCCAGAATCATTTTAAGTTTTTGACAGATTTTAATAAATAACTAAAATACAGTCAAACCTGTCTATAAAGGCCACCCAAGGGAACCAGTAAAAGTGGCCTTTATGGGCAGGTGGTCTTTATATACAGGTTCAAAATAAATGAATAGAGTAATTGTGATACAATTATACTGGCCTTTATAAGCAGGTGGCTCTTATATAGAGGTGCAGTTAATTATAAAGAATTTTTTGTGTAAATGGTTTTTCTGTGTGGTCTGTCGGAATTTGATAATCTTGACACAGAAGTCTTTCAAATACAATGTAGTTAAATCAATTTCTCATATACAGAGCTGCCAACCGACCCACAACTTTCGGGTCCAACTTGCTGGTCCATCCCGCACTTACACGTGAATTCCAGCAGACCCCCCAAGAAGTGGATTGACCCGCAATTAAACATACAGGTTGAGGACTTGCAGTATTCATTCATTGCCACTCGAATCCACATGTAATCGTGGCATATTAAGTTATTAATGGATGGACTAAGGGTCTATTCTAGATTAATTTTTTGCCGGTAGCAGGTGAAAAATCACAAAATCTTGACTTGCATATACTGTATCTATTTCTCTGTGAAATTACACAACACACCATTTTTAATTTTTTTTTTCCAAGTCCGAGTGGTGCAAACAGCTTAGCAGTGCACGACACACCTTGGATCTCAGACGGACCCACAATTGCACAAAATAGAGTTGGCAGCTCTGCATATACACAATTGATATCCAAGTCATTTCAGCTTTTATGCGTCATCCTTTGAATTTCAGTAATCTGTGTGCAATGAAATAAATAAGTTCTGTGTCACGGTAGGCTTGGCACACTAAAGAACCCTGCTGTATAATGCCATCACGCAATGCACACGGACAATTTCTGCACCTTCACCTATAGCTGGCAATGTCTAGATAAGTGAAATATTCTTGACTCTGACATTAAATACCATTAATCAACTCTACTCAACTCTTTTAATTTATATCTATGTTTTTCATTTCTCTTTTTCAGAACGGAACTAGACTTGTTTGCCAATGTTGTGGTGATAAGAAGTTTACCAGGATTTAAAACAAAACATAATAATTTAGACTTTGTTATCATCAGAGAACAAACAGAAGGAGAATACAGTGCATTGGAACACGAGGTCAGTTTAAACTTTATATCAAGAGTTACTTCCCTTTGTACAACAAAACTAAGAACGAAGACATGAGGTCAGTTTAAACTTTATATCAAAAGTTACTTCCCTTTGTACAACAAAACTAAGATAGAACTTGAGGTCAGGTTGTACTTTATTATATCAAGAGTTACTCCCCTTGCAATACAAGACAGAAATTAAGCATTAAAAAATTCATTCATTAAATTGATATTTGTGTCAGCGCACGGGAAAATGGGGCTTATCACATTTTTTATCGAATTTCGTTTTTTCAAAAATTGAAAGAACAGGTGCTAAAAAATATGAAACACTGAAAATAAGTGGTTAAAATGATCAAAATGTTGCAAATTTGGGCCGATTTGAAACCACTTCTGTTAAAATTGTAATGACGTTTCCAGTCATGTTATGACGTTATCAGTAATATGAATGACGTTTACGTTTCAAAAAGCTTTGAAAAAATAACTTCGAACTTCTGAAATATCTAGGTACTAAATATGTATTAAGCATGATTATAAAATACCAGTATGGTGCAAATACATCTGTACAACCTTGAAAACTTTGTTACTTTTAAATTTAAGTTACACAGTAAACGGTACAGTCAGTAAACTTCGGACATTCGACCGCGTGATTGAAACACGGATGTATTATCTTTGTATTGTATGTAATGACTGTTTTTATATCTACATTACTTTAACACAGTATGCTGATTGATAACTGTTCTATAAAAAGTTTTATTCTCTATTCCTCTGTGTCGTATCGAGGACATGTTGTATCCTGGTGTTCGGCACTAACATACTTTCGGACATTATCAAAGAGATAACGGCGCCTTTCTAAACTCTGTCCCGCGGGTAACATAATATCTGGACGTGTGCGAGTGACCACTGTATTTCCTTTCAATATCGACAAAGAAACTTCGTCAGACTCGTTGTTCTTTTTCACAAACACAACGCCCGGAAAATCGTGATGAAATCTAAATTGCTGGTATTTTCGAATTCCTGGAACAGGCTTGAAATTAAGTTCAAGAAACGCTTTCCAATTTCGCCAAACCCATTCGTCTTCTTCATGAAAAAGAACAGCGGAATTAGAGACTGCCGAGTTGTTAACCACATTTGCCAAGTCGCCAATACAATTACAATCAGATCTCTTATATTTCCTCTTAATATGAGCGAAACCGGCATCTATGACGCATCTGCAATGCCCTGGAACCTGCATCATAAACTTTATCTCCTTGTTCAATCCCATCATAACACGCCATGCAAAATATCCAACAAGGAATCTGTTCTTGTTCTGACCTGTGTGTAAACAAATAAAGGTAACGTTAGTTATTTATTAACATATTGATGCAAAATTTCCCAATTATCTTTTTTTTTTCTTATTCTTACAGTACAGGCCTGTCGAAAGTTTAACACTTTAGTGCTGATTATTATGGGCTGAATCGACAGCTCGTGTCGGTTCCTCGGCAGCTTTCAGCTGTTCGGCTTCTCGGTACTTTTCGACCGCCCGGCCCCTCGTTAGTTTCTCGGTCACTCGACCCCTCATTATCAAGAAAACATAAGTTCAGTAAAATGCCTGCAGTCAATATATATCGCCAAATTTTGGAGAAAAAATCGCAAGATTGTCTAACTCTGGAGTTAGTCAAAGTGAAATTAGTGTAACAATTAGCAGAGAGAGGATAATATTCATATATCAACAGGTATCTGATGATGGCGGGGGATATTAACAGATTAAGAGACGTTTGTTGACTCAAGCAAAACAACTGGGATGACAGTAGTCCAATTATTTGTTTTTAAAATCCCGCTCCATAATGGAATATAAGAATGAGAAATTATGAAAACCATCACGTAAATCTATCCCATGCACCGTCCATATATTCATTTTTTAAATTAGAATTTAAAGTCCTTATTATACCAAATGATATTATTATTATTATTATTTTACAATTAATTAATCCCTGTCAGATATAAATTGCTCGACCACTCGTTACCTGGTGGCCGAGGCTCGGCTACCGAGAGGCCGAGTGAGCTGCTGAGCTATGCACAGTTCAAAGAGTCGAGGGACCGAATGAGTTGCTGAGACTCAGCTGCCGAGCAGCCTAGCTGTAAATAGCTCCAGTTGCCGGGAGATGGACAACTTTTCGGCCACTAGATGTCCACAGCTCTGCCCCTCGGCTAACTATCGTCAGCTCAGTGTTAAATTTTTGACAGGCCTGTACTGATATTATTATCATTATTATTATTATTATTACTATTATTATCAGTGTTTTATTGAGGTTTGAATACTGATATTGTGATACGGATAATACTTTTTGTAGAGACATGAATTTCATTGTATACTAGTATTTACGGAAAAGTGGTCAAGTGGTTCAATGTACACACTTACGAACCACCACGTCTCTCGCCACCTAGGTTCAAATCCCATTCAAAACAGATCTGGAAAGTTTGCTAGTTTGCTTGTCGAAAGTCGATTGTTTTCCCCGACATAAACATTTCTCCTCTCCACTCTAGTGGTGCTGTTTGGTCATCCATCAGATATTAAATAAACCAAGCCTACATCTCTACAAATCCAAGTCGATTAACCTGGTTTATCGCAAACATTCAAAACGATTCTTATACTTGATGCCAAGCCTCTTGTGTCCCATATACACCACCACGCTAATGTTCGGGTATAGATATGGAGAGAGAGAGAGAGAGAGAGAGAGAGCATGAGAGAGAGGTTTAAAAAATAACGCAGTCACGCTTACCTGAACAATTGTCGGCGTGAAAACTGGCAACATTTTCACCATAGGCAAATTTGTTTAGATGGAAATCCAGCATACTGATGACAGCATTAGGACCATGCGTCTCGCGTCCATCCTGTCCAATAGTCTGATGTTCGTCAATTAAAAAATTTCTCTGTACAGGTATACCATCTGTTCTGATGCCAAAAATCTGAACTTTACGTAAAGTTAAAAAGTACAAAGGTCCCATTTGCTTGACATGGTGTGGTAGACAAACATTCTGAGCAAAATCAAACGTATAGTGAACGTCTATGTCTCTGGATAATGGTTCTTCTGGTCCAATGTTATCAGCTAGTCCTTGCATATTTGCCTTTGCTTGTTCAATACAGTTTTTGTACACCTCGCGTTCCATGCGTACAGTAGTGATATGATCTGTCATCTCTAGACTTGCCTGTAATTTGTCTTCTTCTGACCTTGCACTCGATATTCTTTTCCGTATCAACTCACATGTGGCACACACATCTGCTTCTGGTTTGGCTATCTGGATATGTGGACAACACTGCTTCCAAATGCTCTCAAAAGATCGTATTTTTACAGAGCGCACATCCAAATCGGAGCAAACACTTTCATAACGAGCATGTATTTCTCTTTGTAATGTTGATGCTGGCAAGAATACGAGCGGCATGCCATCTTTGCCCCTCGGGGCTGCAGGCTGTGGAAGACCCTCATCATCTGCAGTGCTGACAATAAATCGAACAACTCGCTCAACATCTGGGAACGATAGTGCATGACTTGGTTTTTTACCTTTGTTTCCATGAACGCGTGAAACAGGACCATTCTGATGATAATGTTTAACCAGCGCTTCAAATGTCCGCTTTCCAATGTCAAAAATTGTTAAAAATGATGTGCGGCAAATAGTAATTCCTTTAAATGAGTATGACAGTCTAACACGTTTACGGTCACCATATCTAGAGCGTTTAGAGTCTTTGCTAATCTGGTTGAAAGCTCCCATAACATATAATTCTTTTTCATCTTTATCCATTTCCCGTAGTGTGTAAACATGTTGTACGATTTCTTCTTGTTGGAATCTGGACAGACAATCTAGTTTACAGCCAAAGCCATCCCTACAGTTCTGTAAAACATCGCTATCCAGCGTGTTTCTAGCATCATCTGTTTGCTCTGTTTGCTCCACTGTGTTTTCACTTTCATTAGATTCACTAAGGTAACTCTCTATCCTTCTATGAACTTCAGTACTGTCTAACTCTGTATCGTGTTCTTCCTGAAGACTATCTGATGCGTCCTGTTGTCTTTCAAACTGCGGGAAATAATCTTCATACAATCTATCAATTTCCTATAACAGAATCAAACAGAATGTATATAGAAAAAAAACTTTTTGAAAATGAAAAATTGTCTTTGACAAAATCCAAAGAATCAAACCAACGATGAATCAAGATAATGCGGACATTGCTTTAAATAAACTGTACTTCGTGTGGGCACTCTCGGGATGACCATGTAACATGACAAATACATAGTCAAGGTGCAAGCATCGTTACTTTTTTATCATTAATGGTTGTTATAATAAATAAAAAAGGTAATTATTAAAAGAAAAATAAATAAATAAAAAATAAAAAAATAATAATAATATTAAAATAATAGAAATTAAAAAAAAATTAAAGTTAGGATTCTGAGGTTCGAACTCTTGTCAGCATGATTTGGAGTCTAACAACATACCACAGCGCCAACTTGTTTGTTACTTTGTTATGGTTTAATGATATACTTATTTTTAAATTATAAAAAAACATGGGACGTAACTCCCACAATGCTGTACACTTTTCTTGTCTGACAAGGGGTACTATTTATGGCCCGGGTGGTTGAGTATTGAGTCTAAGATTCATTATTCTTTAAATGAAGCATGGAAAAGGGATTTGTTGCAATATATGTTTTTTTTAAACAGGTTTACGTTAATTAGTAGCACTGTTGTCCTTATGGCGACTCCTGTCTTGTTCGTTAGACCTGACAGGGGCACACTGTACAGTCTGAATCTGTAAACCCTTTGTTACTGTACATTTAAGCTTTTAAACTTTTTGTTTAAGCGTTTCAACTTTTTGAAACAACAAAACGAGTCAATCATATTAGACTGACACATTGTCAAACGATACCATGTCTGTGATGAACCGATCATGCACACTGCACTGTCTGCAGCTCGGTGCATTTGTACTTGTTGAATAAATGATTAAATAATAATAATAATAATAATAAATAATGAAAAACTTACCTCTAACTCGTCCATTCTATGAATAAACAGCAAAAAAATCTCGTAGTATATCTACACACAAGTTCAGTATATCTTTGAAATCTTGCAGCCGGCAACAACATGTAAACACATTTACGGCGGGAACAGTACGTCACTTTCTATGTTGATTACGTCACAATCGTGACGATTGCGATAAGCCCCTTTTTCTCATGCGCTGACACATTTGGACTTTTCAACCCAAGTCAAGATTCTTTTGCTTACCGGTATAAAGAGGCGACCAGTGTAGGGATGGAATGCCTAGAAATAACCAATAACCTTATCTGGTTAACCAATTCTGGTTCACTGATTTTTCCAGGATTTATGGCCCTTTGTAGTTTATTTTCATCCGTTACAAAGTTTGTCCACAGCAATGGCCAGTGTGAAGTATAGTTGTGCATATTGTAAACCAGTTCCGGTCCATTAACTTTTCTAGGATTTAGCTTTTGTTATTTTGTGTTCTAGCCCCAGTTTCACAATCCTTCCTTAAACTAAGAATTTCTTAACTTATATCTGGCAAATTTTGACAATCTTTTATAGCATTACAAATGTCAATTTTGACTAGACTAGAATACAGAATACATAATCTTTGAACAGAACTTCAAAATAACACCTTAAATTCATGATATAGTAAAAACTAACAAAATCATCGAAATCTTATAAAGACCAACCTGCCTTAAAGGTCACTTCTATATAAGGGCCACCTGCTTATAAAGGCCAGTATAATTGTATCCCAATTGTTCTTTATTCATATCATTTGAACCTGTACATAAAGGCCACCTGTGTATAAAGGCCGCTTTTACTGATTCCCTTGGGTGGCCTTTATAGACAGGTTTGACTGTATTTAATATATGATGGTTAAGTTGGGAAAATCTTAGTGAAGGATTGAGTGTGAAACTGGTTGCCATGCTAATGATAAATTATATCATAAAAAACTGTTTAAAATACCACCTGTTACTTTTGCTATAAACATTTTTTTTGTAACATTTTTGTTGGCTGAAATGAAGCTTAGTGCCACACAGACTATATTATTTCACTTATACGGAGGCAGTATGTTTTGAGATGGAGGAGGAAAACCCGTGTAGCCAGAGAAAACCACCCACAAAAATCCACAAACTTTCTCATGGAATGGAATGGAGGAGGAAACCCGTGTAGCCAGAGAAAACCACCCACAAAAATCCACAAACTTTCTCATGGAATGGAATGGAAGAGGAAAACCCGTGTAGCCAGAGAAAACAACCCACAAAAATCCACAAACTTTCTCATGGAATGGAATGGAAGAGGAAACCCGTGTAGCCAGAGAAAACCATCCACAAACTTTCTCACACTAGACTGAATAGCTAAACACCACAGATTATATTATATCACTTAAATTGAGATACCTGTAGTCTCTTTTTGGATGAACCACTACGGTAGCTCAGTTGGTAGAGTGCTCGCTCTGTAAGTGGGAGATTGTGGGTTCGAACCCCTGTTGGGTCTGACCCAGACTTGAAAGTGGGTATTGACTGTTTTATTCGCCTAGCACTCAGCATTAGGAAATGAAAGTCGCGGTTCTTTGGGATGGGAACTTAAAATAAACGAAGTCCCGCGTCACGGGGGGCTTGGCATGCTAAAGAACCCTGTATAATGCCATCAGCGCAACACACAGGCAAAATTTCTACACTTTTGCAGAGGTGAAGCTTAACTATTTTAAGCTAGGGGCCCAGTTCACTTCAGAAAAGAAGTTGTAATAGTAATAAATAGATAAAATGTGTAAACATTAGAGGCCCAGACTGATTTTTAGTATTTATAGGCTACTGGGCCCCTGCTATCTTCATGCCTATAGCTGGCAAAGTCTTGATATAAGTGAAATATTCTTGACTGGGATGTTAAACACCCTTGCTCATCTCAACTCTTTTTGGATGATGGAAGAAACTATAGTACCAAAAGAAAAGTACCCATCTTCTTCAAACAAACTCACTAAATTTCTCACACTAAGACTTGGAATTTGAACCTAGCTTTTGAGAAGTGCTGTGATATGTCATTTGCGCTTTATACCTCTCAGCTTTGAAGTATGTGAAAACTTTGATAACTTGACCGTGTATTCCTATATCCATCAGTCTTTATTTTACTCCAACAACTTGGTCAAAAATTTATACCTCATAAACTGGGTATTCATATTATTGAAGTCTTTACTGCTTAACTAGAAAAGTGGAAAACCTGAAAACCGAAAGTGACAGGTCAATAAATAAATAAATAAATAAATAAATAAATAAATACTGATAAATAAATAAATAAATAAATAAATAAATAAATACTGATAGATAAATAAATAAATAAATAAATAAATAAATAAATAAATAAATACTGATAGATAAATAAATAAATAAATAAATAAATACTGATAAATAAATGGATAAATTAATACTGATAAATAAATTAATAAATAAATACTGATAAATAAATAAATAAATACTGATAAATAAATGAATAAAAAGTAAATACAATCATTATATTTTGTTTAATATAAAGTCTATGTAGTTTTGATAACAATCTTAATACATGAAAAATCAAAATTAAAATTTGATACATTGATTGACAAAAATCCTTGATATGAAATCATCTTAATATCAAAATTATGACAGTTGATTGATATTATCACACTTGAAAACATTAGATTATGCTGCATTTTATTGCCCAAATGTAAATTTATTTTCTCGAAACTTCAATGCCATACACTTTAAGGAAGTGCATGAAATTTTATTTCACCATTTTCCACTTGATCAATACCCTTAATGTTTGTGCAGGATGTTTTGGAAAGTGTTTATGCATGCCACAAATCCTACAGATCAAACAGTATCACATAACACCAAAACAAAAATGCCACATGGCACTGAACAATAGTGCCACCTGACAAGCCATGCAGTGCAGCGGTTTAAAATTCCCTAAGTTTGAGGTTTGAGACCTACTGCTTTTCCTGGAGGCCGTGGTGGCCTAATGGATAAGATGTCAGTCTTCAAATCCAGGGTCTCTCACCGTTGTGAGTTCGAGTCCCGCTCGGACCACATGTGGGAAAGTGAATTTTCCTTGCCCTTGGCCTTTACTGATTCACCTGGTATCAGTATAATGGACCGGGAGAGTGGTACGCTTGTCTGCGGCGTACTGACTCTGTGAGCTAGCATGTTAAAGTCACCCTGAGTGCGCGCTAGTACAAGGCAGACCATACAACACACTCGTACTTCACATGCATACACAAAATTGTTCATAGATTAATCCATAGAGATTAATAAAATAGTTCTCGTTGCGAATAGCTGAAAAATTGCTGATGCGACGTTAAGCAACATTCAACCAACCAACCAACCAACCAACCAATCTACTGCTTTTCCATTGGGACTTTCAAAACTTATGTGGAACCTGCCAAAAACTATGGCAAATGTTTCTGAAACTTCTATTACAAACATAATTTTGAATCCCTGTCACATGATACAAGTTCAAAGGTCACATGTCAAGGCTGATGGACATTATTCATTATTTACAAGATAATACAACATGCAGATGTATTGGTTCTAACAGCATTTGAAGACTTGTCATCTGGCAAATATTTTGTCACAGTAATGCTGTTATTTGAACACACAACCCATAAGGTGCCATCTTTGTCCTGAGAGAGAATACTTGGTTTTGTTAATCCATTTTTTCTGGTCAGTATAAACTGGACAAAATGACCATTTTGGTCCACCAGATGAATCGCATCATTGTTAAAATCACTTATTAAAACATTTCCCAGTTTATTTGAAAGTAAGTCACTCGGGTTGAAGGGATTTTTGAGAGTTACTTTAGAAGGACCACAATAATTGAATTTCACTATTCCATCTCTGTTTAATGCAATGACACTTTTTGTTTTTGTCGCTAAATCGCATACCCAGATGTCACTGTTAATGGTCTCGGTAACATGTAACGGATTACTAAAAATATTCTCTCCATTTTCATTTTGAGGGATTGTTTGTTTGATTGTACCGTCTAATGAAAGTCTGATCACCTGAAAACCCACACAAACCAAAAGATCGCCATTTTGTGAAATAGTAAATCCAGAAACATCATTTAAAAACGGAGCTCCAAAGTCGGTTATTTCACCAGTGTCAACACTAACCTTTTTAAATGTTTTGCCAGTACTGACTATCATACAGTTATCACTGCTCGAATGAATTGCCAAACCGGATATTTTAAATCCCAAATTCATTGATTTTTCCACTTCACCATCAGATTTGATCAGCTCAATGACTGAGTCATTGGCAATCCAAGCTGCATTGTTTCCGACAACAGTTAAGGCATCAATGTTTCCTGAGTAATCAATTTTGGTAATGACATTAGCGGTTGAAGATGTCACTTTATCATATGGCTCGTCTGTTTCACCATCTGTTGTAGATTTATCATTAAGGTTAGAAACAATTTTTCCATTTTCGGTGATTTTTCGTATTCCTGTTGCAGTCTCAACAATCAGGTCATCAGCCTCATTAAACGCTAAAGCCTGAATTTCACAATCCAGTTTGATATACTTTTCGATTTTTCCGTTTGCCTTTACAAGAGCTAGATGCCGTTTTTCTGACACCCATGCTTTTTTCCCACTGACAACCAGTATATGATCAATTTGGTTCATTTCTAACATTTGCGAAGGACTCGGTCTTGGTTTTTGATTCAGTATTTTATTTATCTTCTTTTGCTGTAAAATCCTTTCTCTATATTCTGGGATCTCCATTCTCATATTTTTCCCGTAAATATTAGCACTAAGATGATGATTATTCTTTGATCCCATATCACGGTTAGGATTGTGTTATAATGGAATTGACATTTTTAAAATAACAGTAGAACTGTGATTAAGTTAAAATGTTTTTACAAATATCCTGAATTACTCTAAAGTCAGTTTTAAGTCCCAAATGCTATTCCTTCTCAATTTTTTGAATCTGATAACTTGAACTTTTCGGAAAATTTGAGAGTCTATCAAAGTCAAATATTTGGTCCCAATTGTTTTTCTTTGTCATCCCTTTGAATCTGATAACTTGAACTCTCCGAAAAATTTTAAAAGTCTATCGAAGTCAAGTGTTTGGTCCCAATTGTTTTTTTTGTCAGCCCTTTGAATCGGATAACTTGAACTATCCCTGAAGTTTGAGAGTCTTTGGAAGTCAAGTGTTTGGTCCCAATTGTTTTTCTTTGTCGGCTCTTTAAATCTGATAACTTGAACTCTTCAGAAGATTTTAAAAGTCTATCGAAGTCAAGCGTTTGGTCCCAATTGTTTCTATTTGTCGGCTCTTTAAATCTGCTAACTTGAACTATCCCAAAAATTTGAGAGTCTTTGGAAGTCAGTGTGTTGTACCATTCGTTTTTTTTTTTTTTTTTTTTTTTGTTTGACTTTTGAATCCGAACTTAAACTATCCAGAACACTTGAATATCGAAATCGGTGTTTGGTCCCAAATGTGTTTTGTCAATCTTTTTAATCTGATAACATACAGAACTATTTTGAATACTTCGACACTATTAAAGTTGCATGGTTACTGTATTTATTTATAAAACTTATGATTATTACTCTTTGATCCCGTATCACCGTTAGAACTGTGTTATAATGGAATTGACATTTTTAAAAACAGTAGAAATGTGATAAAAGGCATATGTGTTCAGACATAACCAGGATAACTCAGAAGGCCGTCTTTGTTCTTAATCATCTTTTTTGTATGCCCTTTGAATCTGATATTTTTAGCTACCCGCCGAATCCCAAAAACCATGGAAATTGAAATTTGAAAATTTAAATGTTTTCACTATAAAATAAACCTATTTGCCCTGACTGAATATAATGTATAAACTGTATGTTATCTCTTGTTGTAATTGTTGTTTTGGAGATCTTGATGAATTAATTATTTAAATCATTCTTAAAATAGTTGACATTTAGGATTTTTCAGTGTTGTATAACAATGGTTGAAATTCAGGGTCCAATGGGATCTTTTACAAATTCCTGTGGGCTTCATCACTATGTATAGATTTGTTGTTTATGTAGTTTTAGTGTCTCTTGTGATACCCTTCCATTGAAATTAAAACTCTGCACACTATTTGAAGTTCAAGGTTCATTGCCATCTTTTATAAATTTCAATGGGCCTCATCACTATTTAGTGTCTTGTTTATATAGTTTGTTGTCACTTGTGAAATCCTTCCATTGAAATGAGAACTCTGAAAAAATTGAAATTCAGAGTCCAATGACTTCTTTTGTTAATATTCTGATGAACCTTATCAATATTTACGACATAGTTCAGATGATGTCAGGAAATCCTGCCATTGAAATGAGATCTCCAAACACTACTTTAAATTCAGGGTTCATTGATATCTTTCATTAATTCCCATGAATTTTATCAATATTTACAACACTTCAGTTGCTGTTGGGATATCCTGCCATTGAAATGAGAACTCTGTACGTAAAATTGTTAAACTACTTTCCTTTTAAACACAAGATCAATTTTTACAATCTTTTATAAATCATTGTGTTTGTGTTTTATATTTGAACTGAGAATTAAATTTCTTTTCCCTGTGAATTTTTATTAAAAAAATGTATTTTTGAATTTTCCCCAACTGCTGCTGTTTTACCGTTAGTAATTTATTAAACCCATATGGTTAAATTAGTTTCTGCTATTATTGAATATGTCATAGGAAGTCCTTCTTTTTAAAAAGGAACTCTTAAATATTAAAAATCCAATTTTGAAACCATTCTAGCAAAATAAAGAAATTGGATTTTTTTCCTGTATTTTACCTCACTAATCCTATTTGATGGCGAAGTTAGTTTCTGCCATTATTCATTCTGTTATAGGAAGTCCTTTCTATTTAAACAGGAACTCTTGAATGTTTAAAATCCAATTTTGAAACTATAAAATTTGATTTTTTTTCTGAAGTAGAATTATTTTAAGTCACTGATGATATCCATATTGTTAAGTTAGTTTCTGCTAGTTTTCATTCTGCTGTAGGAAGTCCTTTCTATTTAAACAGGAATTCTTCAGTGTTAAAAATCCAAATTATGAAACTATAAAATTTGAATTTTTTTTCTGAATTAGAATTATTTTAAGTCACTGATCATATCCGTATGGTTAAGTTAAGTTTTTACTATTTTTCATTGTTATAGGAAGTCCTTTCTATTTAAACAGGAACTCCTCAATGTTTAAAATCCAATTTTAATAAAATGAAATTTGATTTTTTCCTGAATAAGTATTATTTTACCTCACAATGGTGAAGTTAGTTTCTGGCATTTTTCATTCTGTCATTGGAAGTCCTTTCTGTTTAAACAGGAACTCTTAAATGTTAAAATCCAATTTTGAAACCATTCAGTGGATATCTGACAGAAAAAAATATTTGAATTCCTTCATTAATGGTATTGAATCTATTGATCCAGTTCACAATCTTGTACCAAGTCTACATAAGTATTATTTGAAATTTCTTAAATATATTTGTATATATACACCTTTATAGGTAAACAACATTGACTTGTCCGTTTGACCTTTCATTAGGAACATTCATATATAAGGATCCACTCAATAAATGGGTAGTAGTAGGATTCACTGTTAATATTATGTAATCAAGGTACATGATTAGTGTTCACATAAAGTAGAAAAAATAAACACCTGTGCTCCCTATACATGGATGTACTTATTTAAATCAAAGGTCAAACGGACAGGTCAAAGTTGTTTGCCTATACAAACCAATTGATTTCTAGGTCCCATGTCAATATCTACTGAATAGGCAAACAATATTGACCTGGCCACTTGTTCTTTGAATTAAATATTTATCATCGACCCGGACCCGGTCCCGGTTTCACAATCATTTCTTAACCAAGACTTAAATTTGACAAATTTAAAATCTTTATAATTTTGTTTATTGTTAAGATATTAAGGTATTTAAGATGTCACATTAAAGATTATATTATACAATTATGGACTTTTTAGTGGTTGTATATGGTGTGATATTCACCGGAAAAATAAATATTGATCGAGGCGACAGCCGAGGTCAATATTTATTTTTCCGGTGAATATCACACCATATACAACCACTAAAAAGTCCATAACTGTTTTATTATATAATTAAGCCACTGTGGCACTTCGGCTGACAATGTTTTCTCAAACCTGTGACCAGACAAATCTAACTATTTTACCGATGTTAAGATTTCCCTGCCCACCCTGGTTGATCAAACTAAAATTATCCCGCATTAGTTAGATCAATATGACTTTTTAAGTCTGATTCTATGAAGAAATAAATGACATTCCAGATGAGAAACAATCAATTACACACTATTGTAAATTGATAATGCCATAACGTCAACGTTCTATGAAAAAAACAACAAGACACAATCACTTGCGTACACTTAATTGATGACGTTCTAATCATTTTACGGAGAACGTCAACAAAAATCGATGACGTACACCGAATTTGATATTCACCTGAAAATCCGTGGTATATGATGTGAGATCCAATGGTCACGTGTTACCGTTTTAGCCAATCATAAAGATGGAATTTATTAATTATATAATAACAATCTTAATGACATTTGTATAAAATTTTGACAAAAATATTTTTAATTGTAGTTTCAAAAGAGCCTGCCAAAATTTGCTAAATTTAAGTTATGGAAAATTGTTAGTTAAGGAATGATTGTGAAAACTGTAGCCAGTGCATGTATGTATAGGGAAGAACACAAATGTTTATTTTGGCTACTCCATGGGAAATACTTTTACTTGAAAAACATATATCCGTATGTAGAATAAATGGTCGAGTGGTTAAAACAGAAAGGAAAATATTACCCTGGAGTTGTACCTGTGTTTGGATGATTAAAATCTACATGAATATTCTTAATGAAAGATCAAGTAGATAGAGTAATGGTGTTTAACGTCCCAGTCAAGAATATTTCACTTATATCGAGACGTTGCCAACTGTAGGCGAAAGTGCAGAAATTGTGCCTGTGCGTTGCAATGATGGCATTATACAGCAGGGTTCTTTAGCGTGCCAAGCCCACCGTGACACGGGACCTTATTTATTTTAAGTTCCCATCCAAAAGAACCGTGACTTTCATTTCGTTATGCTGAGTGCTTGGCGAAAGAACAGTCACTACCCAGTTTCAAGACTTGGGTCAGACCCAGCCAGGGTTTGAACCCACAGCCTTCCACTTACAGAACGAGCACTCTACCAACTGAGCTACCGCAGTGGTTTCATGAAAGGTGAAGCATACAAGTCAATGTTGTTTGCCTATATATATACATATAAACATGTATTCTATTGATTTTAAAATAATATATAGATCAAACTGTATGATATAACATTTATTCTGTTTGAGACTTTCCATGTGGTTATCTGTTCTCCTATTATTTGATTATGTATATATATATAGATATTTTGAATGGATAGTTGGCATAGGCAAACAATATTGACCTGTCTGTTTGACCTTAGATTTACATATTACTGACAGATTAATTAGAGAACCTGTGTTTGTTTCATGTTCATAATGAGAATCACTAGAAATGAACACTGTTCAAGTACTGACTGCGAATCTTAACACTACCCATGTATTAGGTGGATCCTCTCATATAGATATTCCTAATTTAAGGTCAAGCAGGCAGGTCATTTTGTTTGCCTATAAATAGGATCTCTATATCAATACCATGTCGGCGGCCGATCTGGGTATAAAGTTGCGTCCCCCAGACTTGTGATATCTCTCAAGTATCTTGAGTATCTACGGTATAGAATTAACATCAGATATTGATAATAATAATTAGTTCCCAACACTAGTCTACTGTAAAACTATTGTTTATCATAGTAACCAAAGATATTGTCATTTTAAGGTGACTCTTCTCTAACTTTTGTGAATCAATGTAGAGCAGTTTGGTCAAATTTTATAATTGTAACCAAATTGTATATAAATTTCAACGTCATATCACGTGATCCATGATTGTATAATGGGCGGACATGGTCGAGTGGTACTGTCAATGGCTTTCAAGGTCAAGGGTTGTGAGTTTGAACCTCACTTGGGACTTGGAAATCTTGGAAATTTTCTGATATGATTTTCATCTCCTGCCCATACTTGAGCTGTAAAAAGCTAAATACTATTACAGTAGAACTTCGATAACTCGAAGTGCATGGGACTTCGATTATGACTTCGAGTTATCGGTGGGAGTTCGAGTTTTCGAAGTTGAAGGATGTCGCAATGTAGATGTTCATTTCTATGAGAGAAATGCTGGATGACGGTAAACTGTTTACTGATACAACAGCATTAAATAAATACATGTAATAATAAATGAATTAAAACCAACTTAATAATTATAACTTAATACGAACTGATGGTGACGATCGACAAACACATACATTATACAAAATGTGTATTACCAATACATGACCATAATGCATTCAAAGAACTGAATCAGATAAACATATGCATGTACATCGTACATACGCAAGACAAGACACACATATTATGAAAATTATAAAATTAGTGTGAGTACTACATGTCAGTCGTTAAAATCCAACTTAGATATATATCACTTAAAAATTGGTCGTAGTCACCAGCGGCAAAAAACTAAGCTTTTACTAAGGAAGAACGCGGTTACACTTCATTGCCCATACAAGCACACAGTACTAATCCCTTAATTGATACCAATTAATACAGTAGCAGAACCTTTGATCTGTACACCACTCCTCTCATTATTCGGATTATACGGAAGTACGGAAGCCTAAAAGCTGATTGTAATTTTACTGATCGTTCTATTGACCACTCGTTGTTAAAACAATTTCGAGTTTAAGAAGGTTGTTTGTCATACATTTTTTTTAATTTTGCACCTTAACATTACTTCGAGTTATCGGGGGTATTCGAATTATAAGAGTTTGAGTTATCGAAGTTGTATTTATATAGTTTATGAAGAAACCTCGTCGGGACAAAATAATGATTTCGAGTTATCCGTGGTATTCGAGATATCGAAGTTCGAGTTATCGAAGTTCTACTGTATTTTTAATAGTATAGTCATTTAGCTGAGACTCAAACAGGAGGTCCTGTGTCTCAGTGCAGCTAAAGACACCTCTGTAGAGTTTGAAAAAGAGTAGGCCCCCTGTGGCCACTACAGAGGAGGCTTACAATTAAAAAACTGATTGAAACAGGTTACAGAATGAGCAAAGTTAGAATATAAATACGAATGTTGTATTGTCTATTGAAAACAAAAAGATATATACTACAGACATAAGGATTTAGCCACCTTAGACTTTACAGATTACAATAAGATAGTCATTATCAGCTGATGTCTGTGTCATGTGTAAGACACACTTCAGTGATTTACTGTTTTATGTCTTATACTTATTAATTCAAATTTATAAAGGCTTAATATCAAAAAATTAATTTAGCTCACCTGATGTAAAGACCTTTATATTATCAATGTAAGACACACTTCAGTGATTCTTACAATTCAAATTTATAATGGTTTCATATTAAACCATTATTGTAGCTCACTTAATTTAAAGGCCTTATAAACACTTAATTTAAATTTATAATGGCTTAATATTAAAAAATATATGTAGCTTACCTGATTTAAAGGCCTTATAAATACTTACAACATAACACAATCATGGAATAATAATTGTAAGTGGATGTAAAATGCCATGTGGACAATTATGTCTCTTAATTCAAATTTATAGTGGCTTAATATTAAAAAAAGTTAATGTAGCTCACCCGATTTAAAGGCCTTATAAACACTTGCTTAATTCAAATTAAGATTGGCTTAATATTAAAACATTAATGTAGCTCATTCGATTTAAAGGTCTTATAAACACTTACAAAATAACACAATTTGGACTTTTAATAGTTCTAGCTAGATGTGAAACGCCCATCTGGAATATTATATCTATATTGGTTTAATATTTAAAAAAATTAATGTAGCTCACCTGATTTAAAGGCCTTATAAACAATAATAACATAACACATTTTGGACTATTAATAAGCCTAACTGGATGTGAAAGGCGATTTAAAACAACAAAAACATAATTATAATCTTACAGTATTTTTATTACACCCCTGCAAACTAGTTTGGGGGGGGGTTATATAGGGACCATCATGTATGTCTGTCTGTCTGTCCATCCATCCGTCTGTCCATGTTAAATTGTGTCTGGGCCATATCTCATAATTGTGCCTTGAACCAAGGTCATATTGGTAAGGTCAAGGTCAAGGGAAATTCTTAAATGTTGGAGGCTGGGGTATTTTGCTCTCAAGAGACAGTTCTAGTTTTCATTTCTCACTGCTCATTGTCATAAAGACATTGCAGAGGTCTTTATAAGGGAGATAATTCTAATGGAAATTTTAATGTGCAAAATAACAGACATACTTTAATCTTAAAATATTTTTTTTTTCATTTTACAGCATTTCTCACTGCTCATTGCCATAAAGGCATTGCAGAGGTACAAATTAATGTCTCAGTCAAAGGGAGATAATCCTAAAAGAGATCTTAAAAACATAAATTAATCTTACAGTATGTTATTTTCATTTTAGAGCATTTCTCGCTGCTCATTACCACAAAGACATTGCTGAGGTACAACTTTATGTCTCAGTCAAAGGGAGATAATCCTAAAAGATCTTAAAAAAATAAATATTAAAGTATTTTTATTTCCATTTTAGAGCGTTTCGGGTGTGATAGAATGTTTAAAGATCATAACGAGGGAGAAATCTAAAAGAATCGCCAAATTTGCATTTGATTATGCCATGAGGCACGACAGAAAGAAAGTCACGGCCGTGCATAAAGCTAACATCATGTAAGTATATCTACTATTGTTCAAGGTAACTTAGATAGTCCAGTTATCTTTCATATAAAATCAAGTATTGTAATATTGGTACTTATTTTGATATTCCTGTAAATAAAATCATATCACCTATCACACCTATGAGGTTTGCTGACTTGTACTCGAATTACAAAACAGGTATATAACAAAATTTTGGTTGTTTTTTTCATAACAGAAAAAAATCCAATACTCATTATTATCACACAGGTAAAAAACAAGATTGTCTTTCAGGTGTGCAGTTCAGAATTTATTTATACTCATGTATATGTATAGTAATTACCCTTCATTGAATGCTCTAAATTTGCATACGAGGCATGGATAAGGAGAGGGTATATGTGCAGTGTCTGAAAAACAAGTAATATTCGGTATGCAGAGCAAAATCAGAGGGCTGTAGAACACTTACTTTTTGACATTTAATTGGGCTTTTATATTTTAGACTCAATATGTATAACATTGAATATAAATCATTAAACATAAAAGCTTAATTGACAAAATAGCAACTACGGTATCTAAGTTAGGCCACCTCTATATAAAGACATGCTTATAAATGCCAGTAAAATTGTATCCCAATTGTTCTATATTCATATTATTTGAACCTGTATGACCACCTGCCCATAAAGGCCATTTTAATTGTATTGCAGGAAGTTAGGTGATGGACTTTTCTTGAGATGTTGTGAAGAAGTCGCAGGATTGTATCCAAAGATAAAATTTGAAACTATGATCATAGATAACTGCTGCATGCAGGTATAGATAACAGTGGCGGATTTAGGGGGTGGGGTTGCAACCCCCGCACCCCCCCCCCCCCCCCCCCCCCCCCTTCTTTGAAAAATTTCAAGATTGATATAATTTTCAACCCCGCCCTTTCGAATAATCCTGGATCTGCCCCTGGATAATTACATTGTATAAATAACAATTAAATCTCATTATCCTCAATTCATTGGAGTCGAGTGGCTAATTATAAATAACAAATAAATCTCATTATCCTCAATTCATTGGAGTGGAGTGATATGATGGAGTTATATGCATTAGTCAAGAAACTTTCACTTATATTGGGGTGGTTGATTCATGGATGATAGAAGAAACTGTAGTGCTTGAGAAAACCACTAAACTACAGCAAGTTAACTGACAAAATTTCTCACACAAAGCTCTGTCTCAGGATTTGAATCTAGGAAGTGAAAGTCACAAACATAGATGCAAACACACATGCATGTACAAATGCATACACTTATTTATTTATACACTCTCTCTCTCTCTCTTTCTCTCTCTCTCTCTCTCTCTCTCTCTCTCTCTTCTCTCTCTCTCTCATCTAACAGCACTTACTTTTCTTAAGACAACCAAATTACTTTAAACTGAAAGATAAATGTGATATATGACATTTACATGTATTGTATTTCCTGTTTCCCCACAGTTGGTATCTAACCCACACCAGTTTGATGTCATGGTGATGCCAAATCTCTATGGTAACATAGTCGATAACCTAGCAGCAGGATTAGTGGGCGGGGCTGGCGTTGTCCCAGGAGAAAGTTATAGTCATGATGTCGGTATATTTGAACAGGTAACTATTTTACTGAAACAAATATTTTATTCTACGAAGCAAACTGCTTACAAATAAATTGATGACTTGGGGATGTCGCCATCATAGGCTTAAGTCAAGGCTCTCATAAAGTTTTATGGTCCTCGTCACAATATTGTTGATAAGTATGATGTCTCTGTATCCAAAATTCGAAATCCAATACTTTCAGTCACATGTGATTGGTGTAGCTAAACAGGATGTGCCTACCCTTCCATAGCACCTGGCCTCACTTCCCTGGGGAAGTCCATGTTTAACTTTATTTACCATTTTCAAAGTTTTTACTTTGTTTTTGGGTTGTAATTTGGACATGGATTGGTATGTTTACTTTGTTTTTGGGTTGTAATTTGGACATGGATTGGTATGTTTGTTTTTGGTATCAGGCAAATGAAGGATGGATATTGGCAAAATGGTTATAATGGAAGGGTTGTTGGTTCAAACCCTAAGCAGACTGCATGGTATGCTAAGCATTTAATTGTACTGTTTAGGGGCATATATAGGAATCGTTGTGTTCATCTGTCCATCTAGCCATCCACCCTTATATCGTGTCTGATCCGTATCTTTCATATCTATGGATGAATTTTTATCAAAAATCAAATGTAAACCAACATCAGACAACAGTGTGTCATATACTTAATATTTGTACATAGGTCATGAGCCAATGACAGTCCCTGTGTGGTGGATATAAGTCGTACATAGGTCATGAGCCATTGACAGTCCCTGTGTGGGGGATATAAGTCGTCTTTGTACATAGGTCATGAGCCAATGACAGACCCTGTGTGGGGGATATAAGTCGTACATAGGTCATGAGCCATTGACAGACCCTGTGTGGGGGATATAAGTCGTCTTTGTACATAGGTCATGAGCCAATGACAGTCCCTGTGTGGGGGATATAAGGCGTCTTTGTACATAGGTCATGAGCCAATGACAGACCCTGTGTGGGGGATATAAGTCGTCTTTGTACATAGGTCATGAGCCAATGACAGAACCTGTGTGGGGGATATAAGTCGTACACAGGTCATGAGCCAATGACAGTCCCTGTGTGGGGGATATAAGTCGTCTTCACTGACTGTTATAGTTATTTTGATATTTTTGTGATTTCAGGGTGCTAGACATTCATTTGCTGAAGCCATCGGTAAGAATATTGCTAACCCTACAGCTGTATTACTGAGTGGGTGCAACATGTTGAAACATATACATTTAGAATACCATAGCCAGTTGATAGAAGATGCTGTGACCAAAGTTATAAAAGCAGGAAAGGTAAACAAAAATAGATAATACGAGATTTACCTCCCTTTAATACAGAAGTTATCTCCCTTTGCTAACCTCCCTTTTATATTAAAGCAGGAAAGATATACTAAAATGGAGTGAGTTTAGTAATGAAGTTTTACGCCCTAGTCAAAATTTCTTCACTTATATTGAGGCAGTCAATTCAGGGATGGTGGAGAAAACTGGAGTGCAAGAGATAACCACCAACTTTTGGCAAGTGAATTGACAAATCTTTCTCACACTAGGATCTGCCAGAGCAGGAATTTAACCTAAACTGAGAGATGATGTAATCAGGATAAAGAGTGTAAAAGTTATCTCCCTTTACAAATCTGTAACCTTCAATAATTTTGTACGTATTATTCAGGTTAAAAGTTAGGTAGTAAAAAGTACCTTTGGGATTTTTTTTACTTAGGTCCTGCTCATTTAGGAAAATCTTCCATTTGTACCTTCCATTTAAATTTTAACTGAATAAGCTTAAAAATTGTGGAATCAAGCCATTTTGAATATTTCTGTGAAAAACAATTTTCATAAATTTTACATAGAATTTCATGGGTGTAGTGGGGGGTGTACAAAAGGAACTCTCGTCTAATTGAAATTTGTTTATAGATAGTACTATGCAATTTTGCCATGATGAGAGGTTCTGAGGTTTACACTAAATTAAACCTGTTTTTGTTGACCATTGCACTATATTTAGAAAATAAACATTCAGAAAATTGGCCTACAGTCAAACCTGTCTATAAAAGCCATGCAAGGGAACCAGTAAAAGTGGCCTTTATTGGCAGGTGACCTTTATATACAGGTTCAAATAATATGAATAAAGAATGATTGGTATACATGTATACTGGCCTTTATAAGCAGATGGCCCTTACACAAAGGTGGTCTTTAAGGCAGGTTGGACTGTACTTGGAAGAAACATTTTACAAGTTTTTGGTATGAGAAATTGTCAAAAGTGTTAGAATTTGCATTTGGGTCATAAACACATTGAAGAAATGGTATTTTATCTTCTGAATTGAATAATTATCAACATTCATATTGTTTCTTGTCTGTTGTAGTTTTTAGTTTTGATTTGTTGATAACTTTGAAGCTTGTTTATGAAATATATTTTTGATGTATTTCTTCCATTTTCAGGTCAAGACAAAAGATATGGGTGGATATGCGTCTACAAGTGATTTTACTCATGCAGTCATAGACCAGTTACATCGCTGAATAGATCTGAACAAAAATTTATACATCTCTACTCGAGATACGTCTACTCGAAACATTTTTGTGACCAGAAAGAAGCCATGTTTAAACAAGTTTTATCACATATTGTACTGCAAAACAAATTGTGCATGTGTTCAAAGAAAAAGTCACTGTTTTTATTCTCAAAATTCAAGTATATGTGTGTATGATGACGGGAAACTCTGCCATTTTGTTCTCACAACTTTAATAAAATGTTTATGTAGAGATAAAAATTGCCACAAAGTTAAAATGTTTGTCATTGGTTTTTGATGTTTTCGATATGGCAGCCATGTTGGTTTTCGATATGTTTAGGCATTTTGTTCCCACAATTTTAGTAAAATGTAGAGATAGGAAAAGTCACCAAGGTGTTTGACATTTGTTTTTCATATGGTCAGGTATTAGTTTTGATATGGTCAGGTACTTGTTTTGATATGTCCAGACATGTTGGATTTTGATATAGCCAGTCATCATTGTTTCCGATATGGTCAGGTACTTGTTTTTTGATATTGCCAGAAATTTGGTTTTGATATGGTCAGGTACTAGTTTTTGATATGGTCAGGTACTTGTTTTGATATGTCCAGACATGTTGGATTTTGATATAGCCAGTCATTTTTGTTTTTGATATGGTTAGATATGGTCAGGTACTTGTTTTTTGATATTACCAGAAATTTGGTTTTGATATGGTCAGGCATACATGAATTTTTTAGATAAGGTCAGGCACCAACATGCCTAGCAGTACTCGCATTTAAAAAAAAAAATTAGAGCAATAATTTATCTAGTTCATAAAAACTTTTGAGATTATACACAATCTGTATACATGTAGTGTGCTGTAGAGATTTATGTACTTTTAAAGCAAGGATCTATATATGTCTTATAGAAAATGGTGATGTCATTATGTCAAATTTTTACAAATGTCAGTGAAGTGTATGTACATTTTGTTCCATGTCAGATTGTCGGAGCTATTTATGTTATTTATTATTTTATAAATGTTTACCTATTATAGAGATTGTGAAATAATAATAAAAAGTTTTTATTTGTAAAAATGGTGTGCTTTCTTTAAATATTGAAAACTGTGTGTGTTTGTGTGCAGTGTACTGATTATGGGACAGAGTATACTAATAATAGTCATTGTTACTGGTTTCATGGCAACAGATGCCACCATTAGCAAATGGCAAAATCTAAATCAGTTGCATGTGCATGCTTTAAAATATGACAAAATGTTTCACCTTTAAAAAGTAACAAATGGCAGTTAATAGTGACGTTATTGTTTATAGTGCTTAATTGTCAACATTGGTGGCTCATTGATGGAGCACCACTGCGGTAGCTCGCTCCGTAAGTGGGATGTCGTGGGTTCAATTCAATCCCCGGCTGGGTCTGACCCAAGACTTGAAAGCGGGTAGTGACTGTTCTTTCGCCAAGCACTCAGCATTACAAAATGAAAGTCACGGTTCTTTTGGATGGGAACTTAAAATAAACGAGGTCCTGTGTCACGGTGGGCTTGGCACGCTAAAGAACCCTGCTGTAAAATGCCATCAGTGCAACGCACAGGCAAAATTTCTGCACCTTCGCCTATAGCTGGCGATGTCTCGATATAAGTGAAATATTCTTGACTGGGACGTCAAACACCATTACTAAACTAAACTATCATTGGTGGAGCATCCACCTCAAGAGTGGTTGGTTGTGGGTTTGAACCCTTTCTAGTTTCCTAGTCAGTCTGATTGCCAAGGGCAGTGGTTTTCTCTGGGCATTCGGGTTTCCATCACCAACCCCTCAAAACGAGTGAAAGAATCTTAAATGGTGCTTAAACACCATTACTCTACTTGTTTCTTTTCATTTAGCCGTTGTTGTTGAATGTTGCTTAATGTTGCATCAGCAATTTTTCAGCTATTCGCGACAAGATCTACTTTATTAATCTCTGAATTAATCTATGAACATAGTTGAATCTCGTTTATGCATGTGAAGTGTGAGTGTGTTTTATGGTCTGCCTTGTACCAGTGCTCACTCAGCGTGACTTTAAGGTGCTAGCTCACCGAGTCAATATGTGGCAAACAAGCGTACCACTCTCCCAGTTATATTATACTGACACTGGGTGAACCAGTAAAGGTCAACGGCAAGGAAAATTCACTTTCACACATGTGGTCCGCGCGTGACTCGAACTCGCTGAGGTGAGAGACCCTGGATTTGTAGACTGATGTCTTATCCATTAGACCACCATGGCCTCTTATTTAGTTACTAACACACAATGTACTAATACCTGCATCTTTTCTTTTGAATTTTATTTTCACTTTTACATTCAATAAATAATAAAATACATTTATATATTGTAAAATATCTAACAAAATGTACAATGTGACATGTATATATATAACTACAAATATATACAATGTACAATGCACTATAGATCCAGATATATATAACTACAAATATATACATATAGATCCATATATATATATATATATATATATATATATATATATATATATATATATATACATGTATAACTACAAATATATACAATGTACAATGTATCTATAGATCCAGATATATATAACTACAAATATATACAATGTACAATGTATCTATAGATCCAGATATATATAACTACAAATATGTACAATGTACAATGTATCTATAGATCCAGATATATATAACTACAAATATATACAATGTACAATGTATGTATAGATCCAGATATATATAACTACAAATATATACAATGTACAATGTATCTATAGATCCAGATATATATAACTACAAATATATACATATAGATCCAGATATATATATATATATATATAACTACAAATATATACAATGTACAATGCACTATAGATCCAGATATATATAACTACAAATATAGACATATAGATCCAGATATATATAACTACAAATATATACAATGTATCTATAGACCCAGATATATATAACTACAAATATATACAATGTACAATGTATCTATAGATCCAGATATATATATATATAACTAAATATATACAATGTACAATGTATCTATAGATCCAGATATATATAACTACAAATATATACAATGTACAATGTATCTTTAGATCCAGATATATATAACTACAAATATATACATATAGATCCAGATATATATATATATATATAACTACAAATATATACAATGTACAATGCACTATAGATCCAGATATATATAACTACAAATATAGACATATAGATCCAGATATATATAACTACAAATATATACAATGTATCTATAGATCCAGATATATATAACTACAAATATATACAATGTACAATGTATCTATAGATCCATATATATATATATAACTAAATATATACAATGTACAATGTATCTATAGATCCATATATATATATAACTAAATATATACAATGTACAATGTATCTATAGATCCAGATATATATAACTACAAATATATACAATGTACAATGTATCTTTAGATCCAGATATATATAACTACAAATATACAAATAAATAATACCATATATCATCAAACAACATTGACCTGTTCACTTGACCTTTCATGAGGAATATTCATATATATAGTGTATCAAGTTTGACCTATCCACTTGACCTTTCATGAGGAATATTCATATATAGTGTGTCAAGTTTGACCTGGTCGTTTGACCTTTCATTAGAAATATTCATATAGAAGAATCCACCCATAAATGGGTAGTAGTAGGATTCACTGTTAATAATATGTACTTTTTGCGTGTAAATCAAGCATGCCGGCCCTTTGTTGGAACATTGTGGGCATGGCCAGTGAGCCGTCAATTGGTCTCCAAGATTGATGTAAGCTCATTTTCTGACTATGTTGTCTGAAAAGTGACTTGCCAATCATCTCAGACTCTTATTAGTTTGAGAACTAACAGGCTGCTAAAAAAAATCTATGGATCATGGGTTTGAATCCTGTCTAGAGTACGTTGTAACCTTAATCATGCCATATGTCAATGTGCTGTTTATCTTGACCTACCTATGCCTTAGCACACTAAGCAGACACAGATACATACTTACTGCCTCCTGGGGAGGGGAGGGGGGTTGAAAGGGACTAGAGACTACATAGTGTGATTTGATTGGCTGGCACAAGTACCACTGTGTGACAATAAGTTGAATTCTGGGTAACCCTAAACGATCTTAATGGTTATGAACATTTAACACCTATATGACAATGACCTTAAGCAATTGTAGCCTCTAAGATATCTTTTATTTATCCAGTCCTCCTGGACGACAAAAGAAAGGATGTTTGTGTTAAAACAGTCAATTACCTACAATGTGAAACACACACCACCATGCACATGTCTGTGTATTTTACAGATCATTACGGAAGACGTATCTGGTATACATATTAAAATCATGACACACTGATTGATTTACACTAAAAAACACCCCAGTGGTCAGTTGTTCAAAACTTGATTAGTTTAATCAATTGATTATGGTAGTCAAAATTTGAAGATTGCATAATTTCAATTATGTTGCGAGATTAAAATTGAAAATTTCAAAAATAGATCGACTTGCATCAAACTAAAGCATATTGTTATAAATATATCAATTTGATGATGTTGTGTTGATTTTAATTGATGTTTTTAATTTGTGTTAATCACTGATTAAACTAATCAAGCTTCGAACAACTGGCTGGGGATATTCAAGATACAGTACTTTGCTTATCCCCAATTTTGGGCCCTAGGGGACATAACTCAATTATTTGCATAAAATCCTGAATGCCTATATCCAGGAATGAGTAAGTTTAAAAAAAGACTGAAATGTACATAGTTAACACATGGGGCTGATGATTAATTATAAATGCAACAGCTCATCAGAGCCTTTGACTTGGGTGAGCTTAAAATGTATGTATAAAAATTAATGTACATAAGGCCATATAAAATTAATTCCTAGATTTTCATCCCCGTCCGCAGAATTTTATTTGTTTTTTTGTCGTCTTTTTTTCAATTTTATTTTTTGTTGTTGTTGTGTTCTTAAATAAAGTTTCTTTTAGGTACCGGTACTTTCTTTTGTCATTAGTGGTTTTTTTATGTCTGAAAAAAAAAATTTGCCACCACCACCCCCTCCCACCCCAATTTTAAAAAAAATTGATGAAAATCTAGGAATTAATTTTATATGACCTAAAACCTAAAAAACCTGAACTTTGTATTTAAAGTTCCAAAATAACAGCTAAAGTAAGTAAGAATGCAACAATTAGGAATTTACTCTAAAAATATAATAAAGGTTTGATCTATATATATATACATGTATAACAAATGTAAGTGCACATACAAAAACCCAAAATTGCCATTAAAATCTATTAATTTTAGCGTGTACTAATTTTTAGCGCAAGTTATAATTTGAAGAAATTTATGTGGACTTAAATTGGCATAAAACTCATGATGTACCATGAAAAATGGTGTGTAAAATTTTTAGCACAAATTATTTTTTGGGTAAATTCAAGTGGACTTGTGCACCATGATTGTAACGTGGCGTTGAATTTAAATTGTTGAATTACATCAACATTTCTATAGAAAGTCTTTTGTCACTTAAAAGTAGAGGATTACCTTGGTAATCAGATGATCTGGTCTTATTATAGTTCCATACAAACACTTCTTATTGGCAGTGAATTGAAATTAGTGTTATTATATCATTACAAAAATTGCTACAATTAATAGAAATGGTTATAGGCCCATATCACGTACCAATATTTCATTATTACATTTTTAAATATATGGACTATATATCGTTATAATTGGCTTAAATACATAAATTTAGTGATAATTAAAGGATAAATAAAAGAAATTTGTCATATTGAGTCAAATAATACACAATTTTCATTAAAAACATAAACATTTTTAGATCCACTATTTTGTTTTCACCATATGGTCAAATCGCTCATCATTTAAGACAGCAACTTTTTGGAAAGCTATTTTTACAAATCTCACTTAAATTAAACATTTGATCATTTCAAAATCAATAAAATTTGGATTTAATTCTAAATTTGACTATTTAATCCTAATCAATAGGTGTATGAAGTATAATACAGGTATAAAAAATATGTGGTAATAACATTGGCCAAAATTAATACACTGCTAAAATAAATATGTTTATATTTACAGGACTAAAGGAGGTATTTTGTTAAATAAGCAAAACAGACCAAGATACGGTTTATGCATACGCATGCACCAAATAATTTTATCTATGACCCCATAGATAAAAAAAAAATTACAATCATTCCTTATAACTAAATTCAAAAATAAGTTCAATATTCATAACATTCATGTAATATTTAAATTATACACATGAAGCAAAAAACCAGCACATTAAAACAAAAAATTGCACATTAATCTAAAAGCGGAACACAGCTGATTGCCAATTGCAACCACCGGTAGCTAGTCTTGCATGAACATTTTCTGCACAATATGACGTCAAAAAATTCTGTCTATGGGATCATAGATATAAAAACTTTACAACACTAGATAGTATTAAAATTTAATTATATAACAAAATAAGATATGACACTGGACGGAAACAAATACTGTATAAAAAAAAACATTTGCATGGAATAAATAGTCACAATTTTCCGTTACTTATGTATCTGGAATATATCTCGGCTAAAATTTCTTAGGTTCCTTGGTACACTTACCTTAAAGTTGAAATCGTGAAAATGTTTACAACGAAATAGTTTAAAAGGTCAAAACTGCGAAAGTTTCCTACCCCATAATGTTTCTTCTTTATAATACAGTAGAAGAATTATACTATAAACCACTTTATATTGGCACATACTTATCTTAGTGATTTTACTTTATAAAAGGAAGAAGGTCAGTTTTATTTTAGCCCATCAACTTTTATACTTAATTATAGTGTACCGGTAATTACATTTTAGGAAAAAGCTGAGACTGCGAAAATCGCTAAAATAAAACGGCAACTACCATCACAGTAAAATTCAATATAATTAAAATCGGAAGATAATTTAAGTCCTAATAAATAATACATAATATATAAATATGATCACAAATGGGCCTAAATCTATAATGGAGCCATTATGGGATAATTAGCAGCCAGGCTGCAAACCTCTTGTAAATTGCTTCTGACACCACAGGCTTTCAGAAAATAATGGTCTGCAAAATTCCCCCTAAGGGGGGAACGTGACCCCTACCTAGCTCATGGCCTATATTGTAAAAAGACTAGGAGACAAGGTACGAAATTGTAGTAAACAAGAGGCCCATGGGCCTGATACGCTCACCTGATAACTAATGGCTAGCTGATAGATTTAAAGAAAACATAAATACTAAACCCCAATGACTTTTTTCTTTACATCATGATAACCATTGTATCAATACCTACAACATTCTAATATACATGCCTATACAAAGGTAATAGTTTTCAAGATAATTAACCATTTCAGTATTGTTTCACATATGTGACCTTGACCTTTGAACCCATGACCTTTTACGATCGTTGTATCAATACCTACAACATTTTAATATACATGCCTATACAAAAAGTTTATAGTTTTCAAGATAATAAAACATTTCGGTATTGTTTCACATCTGTGACCTTGACCTTTAAACCAATAACCTTTTTCTATACATCAAAATGATTGTTGTATCAATACCTACAACATTCTAATATACATGCCTATACAAAAAGTTATAGTTTTCAAGATAATTAACCATTTCGGTATTGTTTTGCATCTGTGACCTTGACCTTTGAACCCATGACCTTTTTCTATACATCAAAATGATCGTTGTATCAATACCTACAACATTCTAATATACATGCCTATACAAAAAGTTTATAGTTTTCGAGATATTTAACCATTTCCGTATTGTTTCACATCTGTGACCTTGACCTTTGAACCCATGACCTTTTTCTATACATCAAAATGATCGTTGTATCAATACCTACAACATTCTAATATACATGCCTATACAAAAAGTTTATAGATTTCGAGATAATTAACCATTTCGGTATTGTTTTGCATCTGTGTTCTTGACCTTTGAACCCATGACCTTTTTCGATACATCAAAATGATCGTTGTATCAATACCTACAACATTCTAATATACATGCCTATACAAAAAGTTTATAGATTTCGAGATAATTAACCATTTCGGTATTGTTTTGCATCTGTGACCTTGACCTTTGAACCCATGACCTTTTGTATACATCAAAATGATCGTTGTATCAATACCTACAACATTCTAATATACATGCCTATACAAAAAGTTTATAGTTTTCGAGATAATTAACCATTTCGGTATTGTTTCGCATCTGTGACCTTGACCTTTGAACCTATGACTATTTTCTATACATCAAAATGATCGTTGTATCAATACCTACAACATTCTAATATACATGCCTATACAAAACGTTTATAGTTTTCGAGATAATTAACCATTTCAGTATTGTTTCACATCTGTGACCTTGACCTTTGAACCCATGACCTTTTTCTATACATCAAAATGATCGTTGTATCAATACCTACAACATTCTAATATACATGCCTATACAAAATGTTTATAGTTTTCGAGATAATTAACCATTTCGGTATTGTTTCACATCTGTGACCTTGACCTTTGAACCCATGACCTTTTTCTATACATCAAAATGATCGTTGTATCAATACCTACAACATTCTAATATACATGCCTATACAAAATGTTTATAGTTTTCGAAATAATTAACCATTTCGGTATTGTTTCGCATCTGTGACCTTGACCTTTGAACCCATGACCTTTTTCTATACATCAAAATAATTGTTGTATCGATACCTACGACATTCTAATATACATGCCTATACAAAAAGTTTATAGTTTTCGAGATAATAACTATAATCAGAGGTAAAAAAAATTATGTCACGACCTTCACAATTGACCTTGACCTCATTTTGAAGATGTCAAAACTGAAAATCCCATGTCATTATCTGGTCAAATAGTCAAGTTATAACAATTTGAAGCTATTTCACGATTTTTTCAAAATTAAACGCAAAAACATGTAACTTATTTTTTATCCGAATTTCACAAAATGAACAAACTACAGGCTTAAGACCCTAGAGAAGCCAAATATCACATCAGATTTTTTCTCCAATCAGTACTTTCGGAGAAGAAGATTTCTTAAGATTTTTGCTCCCCTAGGTCACCTTGACCTAGTTATGGTAGCCATAGCAACGCCAAGAACAAATCTGAATTGCACTGGCCCATATATACTTCTGACAAAGTTTCATTAAAAACTGTCCAGTAGTTTCAGAGGAGAAGTCGAAAATAAGTGTTAACGACGCACGCACGCACACACGCACATACACACGCTGCGCTATGCCATAAGCTCACATGACCTTCGGTCAGGTGAGCTAAAAAATGTCAAACTATTTCTGCATTGAAGGATGACAAAATTGTTCGCAACTTTGGGTACATAAATCGTTGTCAAAGTCAAAAATTTGAAACTACATGTAGTTCCATATTGAAGGGTGACAAAAACCATTTGCAACTCGGGGCACTAAAAACTTTGACATCATACATGTGCCAAGTTACCTGCCAAAAATCTGTAAAACTTACAATATTTTCCACAAAATAAATCATTACTGATACTTTAATTACTTCATCATGTTATTCATGGATTGTTAATCTATACAAAAATAAAAAACCAAACAGCATATCATTATTTACGGACGTTATGGCCCGTTAGTCAGTATCGAGTTTGGTGTTAATTAATTTGAATTTAATTCTGTACAAAACTCATTCAAAACAATTATATTATACAAAGCAAAGAAAGCTAATAAATGCTGATAAATATTTTAAATGCACACCTGTTTAAAACAGCGACATTCAACACAGTATTAAACATTGCTGCTAAAGGTAACACAATACACAGAATCTTTAAAATAAGACCTACCTGTAAGTGAAAGTGTTAGCTTCTGATATGGAATATACTGAGATAGATCTTTACTGAGTTATATATATGTAAAAAGATAAATCGTACACAACAGTGAAACATGTTTTACAAATAATAAATTCAGTTGTGTTTTAGAAAACATTTTAACTTATTTTTAAGTTTTTTTATATATAAAATTACCTCACACAAAGGATAAACTTTATCGACATATTTGGAATAATATATATATATATACATGTATATATATGTGTGTGTGTGTGTGTGTGTGATAAACTGTAAATCAGGGAAATTTTTACGTCGGGTAATTTTCATGACAATCACCATTTAAAGATATTTCATGTTGTTAGATGATAGTCACTGTAATGGCAAGTTAATTATATCAAAATATTCGTGAAAATTTTATTTTTTTTCACATTTTGTTACTATCGCAAATTTACATGAAAATAAAATGAACATGAAATAAAATGAACGTACATGAAAATTAATGAACATGAAATTATTTTCCTGATTTACAGTATCAAATTATTTCATGTCAAACTTTGCACCACAAGTACATGTACTATGGATCTCAATGTTATGGCCTGCGCAAAGTCCAGACATAAATATAATAGAAAATGTGTGGAGGTACTTGAAAATCAGGCTGCAGAGAAGAGCGCACAACATTAGAAACAGACAACAACTGATTGATGCTGCTACTGAAATCTGGGCCTCCATCTTCGGTCATTGTATGCCTCTATTCCAAACAGAATCTGTCAAGTATTCAGGGCAAATGAATCCATTTTGAAATACTGAGGTACCGGTAAGAAATCAAAATTTTTTTTTTTATTCCAAATATTCAACTTTGCAGTTTTGAAATGTTGTTTTAAGAAAAACAACGACGGCCACTGTGCAGAAACACTTTTGACCTGTGAGTGTATATCAATTATACATCCATTACAACTATGTATGAAATATGTATGAATTAACAACTACATGTATGTATGAATTTACAATTATGTATGAATTCACATATATACATATGTATGAAATATGTATGAACTATAATGAGATCACATAATAACAAAATATCACATTTTAAAAATTATAAAAAATGAAGCACAGTAACTAAATTTTAAAAATACTCTGAAATACCCTGACATTTAAAAGTGTGTTTTAATGTGTATTGGCTAGAGGTGAAAATAATTATTAGCTACAGTTTTATAAAACAGATCTTTCTTTTGTCAGAGTCATCTTAAATTGACGGATCGCCGGCCACGCCCACAATGTTTCGACAAAGGCTCAGCATGCCTGGATTACACACAAAAGGAATGAAAACACGGTCTGGATTGTGCCATTTAATGATGTCACTGACACTAAAACATCATTAGTTGCCGTAACGCTGCTTTGTTACCCTGATGGTGGCCTGTGTCAGAACATAAAAGGCGTGGTCGGCGATACGTCAATTAGATAGCAGGAGTAGAGCAATGGAGTTATTACACCTCCACCAAGATGCTTTCATTTACGTTGAGGCAGTGAGTTTTGAGATGGTGGAGGAAACTGAAGTACCCTAGAGAAAACCAACAACCTTTAGCAAGTGAATTGACAAACTTTCCTCACTAGGGTCTGTCCTGAGTGGGATTTAAACCTAGGCTGGAAGAGGGACTGTGATCTGTAAGTACATGGCCCAGAACACTTGGCCACTGCGGCCTTGGTTGGCTGGTAGGGGCACATAGTGGCTGAGTGGTCTAAATTGTGAAGTGTGTCCTTACACATAACGTTTATTCAGTTTGCTTGCTGAAGGTTGGTTTGTTTTCTCTGGTCCCTTTTTTTTTTTGACTTCCACCATCCCTGAACAGGCCGCCCGCCCGCCTAGATATTAGTGAAAGGGTCTTAACTAGGTCATAAAACTCTATAATTTCATTCTTCTCTTATAAATATGCAATAATATTTTATGACACTGCTCAACTTGCTACTATGAAATACATTAAGGTGTATTGAAAACACCAGTGACCAACTAGATAAACATCTCCAATAAAACTTGAGATGATAAATTAAAAGCTATGTTTCTGGACAATTTTATATTAAATGACTACATGAACATCTCCAATATAACTTGAGATGATAAATTAATTGGTCTAAAATATTGGCTATGCTTCTGGTCCATTTCATACTAACGAGTTGACTACTGTCAGAGCCGGTCTGTTTGTGACGGTGAATAACGCTTTTATTTCTGTAGGAAACAAAATAAATTTGAATAAAAATTGATATTATTCACTTACTTGTACCTAGTCTTAACAGGATATCTATATGTGCATCCTTGATTAGGGTAAACTATTTCTGCACAGAGCAAAACATTGGCGCTACGGGGATTTAACATGTTGAAAAACCAGGCAAATGGCAGACCCTGCTGCCCATATGATGTAAAACATAATCAAGGACATCACTTCCGGTATAAACATCATCATTTTTGCCATGTAAAATCTCCATAGCGCCAACATTTTCCTTTCGGCAGAAATATTTTATGAAAATCACTGATAAGCATACAGATTTTCAGATATGACTAGGCACAAGTAACTGAATAATATAAATTTTTATTCAGATTTATTTGATTTTCTTTGGAAAGTAAGCGTAATTATCTGTCACAAACAGACCGGCACTGACAGTAGATGAACATCTCCAATCAAACTGGAGATCGTAAGCTAATTGGTTCACAATGTTGGCGATGCCACTGGTTTATCAAACATTTCTCAGAACCAACTTTAATAATTATTCAAATTCATTATTATGTCCATATTTTCTGAAAATTAGTATTGCTAAAAAACACTGGTACTCACAACATCTTACATTGTTGCACTAAGACCTAAAAAAATGTGTTTCTGCTAACGCTTTTAGAAAAATTTTGGGCAGAAGGTTGGCAATTTTTTTTTCAATTATTTTTTTTACAAGAATGTAAACTTCAACAGTTATTGCTTGTCAGAATATTGTCATAAAAGCTTTAGTGTAGGCATAAAAATTTAGGGTTGGTCGGGTTAGCAGAAACACGTTTATTTTTAGGCCTAACATTAGTGGTCCCAAACTGTAAGCTTTAGATCTAAATAAATCAAATTTAAATCTGTTATGGCTAACGTCAGTGGATCCAAACATGTAATTTAAATAAATTTAAGTCTGTTATGTAGAGAGTCGTAAAGATGCCTCCTCACTCCGTAGACGAGCTAACATGACAATATCCTCAGAGAGATCTTCTAGGGTAGTATATCTACATTTATCAAAACTAAACAAGTCCATTATAAAACCAAGTACCAGATCCTGAAACAGGAAGTAAAATTTGGTTAAAAATGTCTAAAATGTGTGACATGATTACTAAAATGTGTAACATGATTACTAAAATGTGTAAGTAACATGATTACTAAAATGTGTAACATGATTACTAAAATGTGTAACATCATTACTAAAAATGTGTAACATGATTACTAAAATGTGTAACATGATTACTAAAATGTGTAACATGATTACTAAAATGTGTAAGTAACATGATTACTAAAATGTGTAACATCAGTGATTTTGTTAAATGTTTTAAAAAATTATTTCTGACTTAAAGATTTGGAAAACGGAAGCTCTTAGATATAGCAAACTGCAATAAAACATGTTACATGAGTCTATGCTGTATATCCAACATGTGACAGCGAATGAGATAAAAATTCTAGCATACATTTATATTGCACATAACGCAAGAGCGGAAAAAAACACCAAAAACAGATTTCAAATTTTGAAGAAACAAGTTGTATTGTGACCTGACAGTTAAGAGCATGAAATTTGATAAAATGATATCTAAAATGTGTGACACCTTCATGTCTGGCAGCTGAATCTGTCTGGTTGAGCTAAAAATTAAAATGTTGACAGATAAAAAAAGGGACGGCCAGTTAATGGAAGGTGGAGGAAACCATAGATCCTGAAGAAAACCAACTAACTTTGGCAAGCAAACTGACAAATTTTCTCATTCTAGAATCTGTCCCCAGTGGGATTCTAATCTATATAGTGAAAGGCACTATTATCCATGAACACATGCTTTAGACCACTATGCCACCAGGCCCCTTTTGGGTGAGTAGGTAGGTGGGTGGTTTTTTTACTGTTGGAGATTTCAATTTGAACCTAGGCAGTGAGAGGCACAGTAATCCATAAGTGTGCACTTTACACCACTCAGACATCACATCAAGGTCCCTTAATGGCAATTGGGTTAATTAATACTCATACAGTGAATCTCTCTCTCTCTCTCTCTCTCTCTCTCTCTATGAGTTAGGCAATTTAAACTGACTTACTTTGAAATATAAACATAAATCTTTGAGATCAGATTGTGGGCCTAAAAATCCCCACGTTAATACTGGACTGATGTATTCGGATACGGAATAAAAATGAGCGATGAAACCATCAGAAAACTGAAATAAAGTAAACAGAAAAATTGAAATTTATTCATAAAAATAATAACAACCAGAAAACCCTAGCATCTGAACAAGCAAATACAGTGATTTTGAATCCCCCTATTAGAGATTTGCACTTATGTTCAAAGGGCCATAACTCCAAAGAAAATAAGCAAACCAACTCTGGATAATGATATGCACATCTCCTATCAATGTTAATGCTTTAAACCAATTTTTGTGAAATAGTTCTTGAATTACTCTGGACAAGAACTGTCTGGACAGGCAGAAGGAGGGGCTTCAAATTTAATATCCCAATCTTTCTTTGAAAGAATGGGCATAAAATTAACAATGATACCAAACTCTTTATGGAGGAGCAAGGGTTAACTGGTCATAAATTAGGTTCTTAATAGAAGAATGACATAAAATTCAAAGATTACATTCATGTCTGGATAATTTCATTTATATTGAAATGTCAACATCTCTTATGTGAAGCTGCAGAAGTTTACACCTATACAATTTGCTGATGGCAACGGGAAGTGGAAATTGTTTTTCACATTAGAAATAATAGTGGATGTGCAGTGAAGAAATGATCTTTTATACCTCAGTCAAGATGCTTTCACATATATCCATGGATAGTGGAGGAAACTGGAGTGCCCAGAAAAAAGCATTTACCTTCGCATGCAAACTGACAAACTTTCTTAATCTGTTATCTGGCCAGACAGGGTTTGAACCTTGGGAGTTAGAGATGATGTATTCCATAAAACACATGCTTTAGACAACTCAGCCACCAACTTTCAAGAAAAATGATCTCACCTGACCGAAGTCGAATTCGAAAATAAGCTATGAGAGTGGCTGTAATACACAAGTGCACTTTAAACAACTCAACCACCAAGGCCCTAACACCCTACACTACATAGGTTTCTTAAGTCAAATCTAAAGGTTCCCATCACTTTCATTTCTATATGATCAGAGTTTGGAAAAACAGAGCCACTACCCAGATATGTCTCGGGATTTTTACAATAACCAAAACTAATAATAACAATAACTAAAGAGTGACAAAATCTACAAACATAATGATCAATTTAATTTAAATGACACTTTTAAGTATTGTAATGTAAAAATGAAAGGGCCAATAAATCACTTTGTGGTTCGTGGTTTATGTCAAATTAATGTGAATCCCACTCCAATAAAATAATCAGACATAGATTACAGAGTTTATCAGTATTGTTGATAAATATGATGTCTCTGTATAAAAAAATATTCTGGACACACTTGACATCCCATAGTTCCATGTTCCTTTTATACTCTGTATTGATTACACATTTAGTAGATGTAGCTAGCTAAACAGGAGGTGAGCTGACACTTTCAGAGCACCTGCCCTCACTTCTCTGGTGGAATTTCACTTGTTGCACTAATTTGCCAGTTTCAAAGTTTTTACTGTCCAACCTGCCTTAAAGGCCACCTCTATATAAGGGTCACCTGCTCATAAGGGCCAGTAGAATTGTATCCAAATTCTTTATTCATATTATTTGAACTTGTATATAAAGGCCACCTGCTCATAAAGGCTACTTTTACTGGTTCCTTTGGCTGGCCTTTATAGACAGGTTTGGCATTGAGATTAAGACATAAATTAGTGTGCATGTTTTTGATTTAATGCCTAAATAAACGGGTGCCCCTTTTATTGTGTCTGTGATTGTATACCAACCTTTAACATTCTTCTTTTTGCTTTTAAAACAGACCAAACAGCAGTAGATAAAGCCTGTAAGTAAACATGATGTAATTGTATGTGTTAATATGGTTGTGAACCACTGCGGTAGCTCAGTTGGTAGAGTGCTCGCTCCGTAAGTGGGAGGTCGTGGGTCGATCCCCAGCTGGGTCTGAACCAAGACTTGAAAGTGGGTAGTGACTGTTCTTTCACCAAGCACTTGGTATTATATAATGAAAGTCACAGTTCTTTCGGATGGGAACTTAAAACAAACGAGGTCCCGTGTCACGATGGGCTTGGCATAATAAAGAACCCTGCTGTATAATGCTATCAGTGCAAAGCACAGGCAAAATTTCTGCACCTTCGCTTATAGCTGGTGACGTCTCAATATAAGTGAAATATTTTTTGACTGGGGCGTTAAAACCATTACTTAACTCAACTTAGAATATGGATGTAAAATAGTACAGGTATATCATAACAAATCCAGATAAACAAGCAAATTCAGTGAATTAGGATCCCCTCCAGCAGGTTCTTTTTTTGTGATTTGCACATGTGTTCAAAGGGCACTTATTCTGAGGAAAATAAGCAAACCAACTCAGGTCCATGATATGTGCATCTCCTATCTATGTTGATACTTTGCACCAAGATTGATGAAAAAGTGCTTCATAGTTTTGGAGAATTAGCGCAGACAAGAATTTCAGACAGATGACAGACGGATGGATGGAAATTCAAATTTAATATCCCCCTCTTTCTTCAAAAGGCAGGGGATAACAAAAGTTGTGGCCATCAAGTTCTTACAATAGACTGGCATCCCATCCAAGGGCCTTTTGCACCCTCGGCAAGGAGAGCATTAAGGTTTAGGTAAGGTTACTTTAAAATATATAAGTAAACTTACAGTTTCTTTAAAGCCGTTAGACAGCCATCTGTTATTGATCACCGTGGTTACCGATGACGGAGGATTGGCTAAATCATCAAATGCATCCATTAACATAAAGTCTAGTACAATATCATAAAATGAAAAACATTTTACCTGAAATGTAAAAATATATGTATTTACAATCACAATTTTTTCTCACAGTCGAAACTGCCTTAAAGGCCACCTCTATAAAAGGATCACCTGCTTATAAATGACGATGAAATTTTATCCCAATTGCTCTATATTTGTGTTATTTGAACATGTATATAAGGACCATAAAGGCCACTTTTACCGGTTCCCTTGGGTGGCCTTTATAGACAGGTTTAACTGTAATAAACTTATTGACAAGAAGCATGTTTACATTTCTAGCATGGCTGTCAACCTCATCAAGTCTGATTTTGGTTTGGGTTGTTTATTGTGACGTCAAAGAAGGCAGGGCTAAATGTTCTGATGTGATGAAATGACAACAAACAAGAGGGGAGAGGGAAGAGGGGAGCTAAATGCTCTGAAGGGACGAATGACACTGTTTCATTTCATTGACAAAGCCAGCAAATGAGACATGAAAAACCAGTATTTGTAATACTAAAATTGTTGTCTTTTTACAAATTCTTAGCAGAAATGTCAATGATTAATAATGTAAATACAGTCAAACCTGCCACCCAAAGATGATCAGTAAAACTGGGCTTTATAGGCAGATGGCCATTATAATATAAATAAAGAAACATAGCACTGTCGTGCTGTTGTACAGCGTAGTTGGGAAAATTGTGTTGTGGCAAGACAGAATATAACCAAAACTTCGGGGGGGGGGGGGGGGGGGGGGGGGGGTCGATCTATGCATAGTCCGACGGATGTTTTTTTTTGGAAAAAGAAACAATGTACCAAACCATGTATTGCTGAATTTAATGGTAGAAAATAATAATTTCATAAATATATGAAAAAGACAATCGGTAATTAAAATGTAAAAAAGTTGTACCCGATCGTTTTGTCATTTGGGATAGAGAGAAAGTAGAGTTTTGCAGATCCTACTGTCGCTATGAGGGGTACATTCTAGCGGTTGTATGTAACTGGATCATTTGCTGTTAATCTGGGTTTTAATTAACTGCTGATTACTATCACTCACAATATTCCCGTTTCATGTTAATGGTGAAGTACAGTTGTTTTACCAGTTCCGAATTTTTATTACCGAACAATCTAAAATTTCAATCCCGTTCAATTAAAGGAATCGCAAAATAACTTTCTCAATTTGCTTCTACTTGAATGTATGGCATTAATTAAACTTCAACCGCTTCCTAAATGTAATTTCAATCCCGTTCAATTAAAGGAATCGCAAAATAGCTTTCTCAATTTGCTTCTACTTGAATGTATGGCATTAATTAAACTTCAACCGCTTCCTAAATGTATGTGCAGGACAGGTCGGCAGATTGTTGGTGACCTAGTTTAACGATGTAAACAAATCGTGATCACGGAAATGCTTTTTTCAAGAAAACATACTACCACGTGTTTTTGAGGACAGGTGTCGATATTTTGGAATCAGTAAACATTTGTGTTATTACAACACATAAATTTTATTTCCTCTGCTTGTGGATGACGTCTGCAGCAGCGCTTATATGAAACCCTGTTCGGAACTGGTAAAAAGACTGTATTTAAAATTTGTACACAACACTGTACGAGTTATCTCCCTTTCACGAAAGTAAAATCTAATCGATAAACAGTTTTAAAATATGACACAATTGCCTCAACATCAAAATACGTTATCATAACCTTCAAAATAAATTTAAATTTCCGTAGGTTTCACGAAGAATTAATTAAACAACCTGCCGTTGCTGTTCATTTCATAACTTAAAAGTTATGATTTTACATCGTAGGACGCAAACTTCTCGAACTACTTTTTATTGTAAACATGAGATCAGTTCGCCAAATTGCAGAAATTATTAGATGCATCCCGTCGCAATATTTTACTAAATTCCGAAATGTATTCCGAAAATTTATTCCAAATGTGCATATGTAACCAAATGCATTACCCGTCTCAGAATACATATCTCACGATAAAACAGATATACTTCTTTTACGCTCATTTACCAGGCGCACTATTTCCAGGTGTACTCATATCTTATAATTTCATAGCAAAGAAGCTCGATATCTTGGAAGAAAGTGACAACAATGTACACGTTCACTATCGTGAACGCTGTACAAAAATTGGTATACAATTCTACTGGTCTTAATAGGCAGTTGCCCCTTATATAGAGGTGGCCTTTAAGGCAGGTTGAACTGTATTAGAAATAACTTTCAACTAATTATGGTTTACGAGAAACAAACAAAATTTTGTAAGTGGTAATTCTATCATAAATGAAGAGGTAATTATCATGTATACATTATTATCTCACAGGTCATCAGCCATTTTGGAAGCTTCAAAGAGACCATGATCGAGGCAGTCAGAGACCATGGGTGATGCTTCAGAAATAATAAAAGAGGCTTCATTGACCATGAGGTATATTTCAGAGACCATGGGGAATGCTTCAGAAACAATAAGGGAGGCTTCATAGACCATGGGGTATGTTTCAGGGACCATGGGTGATGCTTCAGAAAAGATAAGGGAGGCTTCATAGACCATGGGGTATATTTCAGGGACCATGGGTGATGCTTTCGAAATGACGAGGGAGGCTTCATAGATAATGGGATATATTTCAGGGACCATGGTGATGTTTCAGAAATGATGAGGGAGGCTTCAGACCATGGGGTATATTTTAGGGACCATGAGTTCAAATTTTCAGATTTTCAAAAACTTTCCTCTAAAACACCATAACATCACTATTTTCGCAGTCAAATAAACATTTAAATATGCCCACTAAGACCTTAACAATGGAGTAAATTAACAAAATAAAGGGCCAATAGTCTCATTGCCCCTTTATAGAATGGACACTGCTATAGGTTTGTTCTTAGTCAATTACATACATATGAGAGGTTTGTTTCTGGAATGGCAGAGAAAACTAGAGTGCCCACACCCTTCAGCAAGTGAAATGACAAACTTTATCACATTAGTTTGACCCTATTTTCTCTCTACTCAACCCACAATTCCACTTCTATTCTACTCAGACTACATGTGGGAAAGTCAATTTTCCTTGCCGTTGGCCTTTACTGATTCACCTGGTATCAGTATAATGGTCTGGGGGAGTGGTACGCTTGTCTGCGGCATACTGACTCTGTGAGCTAGCACGCTAAAGTTGCCCCGAGTGCGCACTAGTACAAGGCAGACCATACAACACACTCGCACTTAACATGCATACACAAAATTGTTAGTAGATTAATCCATAGAGATTAATAACAAAGTTCTTGTCGCAAATAGCTGAAAAAAATTGCTGATACGATGTTAAGCAACATTCAACTTCTATTCTACTCAATCTCCTCCATTCTAGTTCCATTTTACCAACCAACAAACTGCTCCCCCATCCCTAAGTTCCTCTTCTATTCTACTTGTCCTCTCTAGATCCTATTTTCATTTTACTCACCCCTCGCCCCCTGAGTTCCTCCTCTATTTTTCCCCAATTACTTTTATCAGATACATAATCTAACATGTTATCATAAGCTATCACAAAGTCTTCTGTGTCCTGAAAAATAGAAAATGAAAACATACTGATGACTAAATTGTATTATTTCATACATGATATCTTATTATTTCTCGTACCTTGGACAGAAAAATCTCACGCGCACACCAGTGCTAGATTTTTCTGTCTTGTCCAGTTTGTCTGGTATTGCCTCACGCGACAATTGAACAATCAGGATGACGTATCCGATCATTGCGCTTGACGTCATCAAAACAAAGCGTTTATTTATTTTTCACATATGTGTTTTATTTTACTTTTTATTCAAAATATTTCATTGTCAAAGTTTTTTATATTTGCATTGAATACAAATCGTTGATATTTTAAAATTTTGAAGAGTTGTCGATGGGATTATTTTCAAAGGGCGGATTTGTACAATGCATTAGGTGCCCAAAAGGAATGCAAGAGGCCCCATGAGGGTACGTGTTTTGTTTTGTATACACAGTTATAAACACTTAAATGGTACGAGAAATAGAATCTATCACTTGTTTGTGACCGATACCGGTTGATCTCAGTCTCGGGTGCTGTGATGTAACATATCCCAATCTCGGCAAAGCCTCGATTGGGATATATGTTACACCACATCACCCTCGACTGAGATCAACCGGTATCGGTCACAAACAGGTGACAGATTCTATTAGTCTGGCATATTTTAAAAACAGCAGAACTTCCATAACTCGAAGTGCACGGGACTTCGATGATGACTTCGAGTTATCAAGGTGTTCGAGTTTTCGAAGTTGAAAGATGACGTCACAGTATAGACTTTCATTTCTATGGAAGAAATGTTAGATGGCAGTAAACTGTTTACTTGTGGAAGTGCGTGGCCTAGTGGTTAAGGCGTTGGACTCATGATTCGAAGGTCGTGGGTTCGATCCCTGGACCGGGCGATGTGTTGTGTCCTTGAGCAAGACACTTAATTTCACGTTGTTCCAGTTCACTCAGCTGAAAAATAAATGAGTACCAGCAAAATGCTGGGGGTTAACCCTGCGATGGACCGGCGTCCCATTCAGGGGAGAGTCTTGTACTCTCAGTCGCTTAACGCCACCGAAACCGGGATAAGCTCCGGCCTGATGGGCTTAATGGCTCGGGACAGACTTTAAAACTGTTTACCAATACACTAGTGTAATATGTATTACACAAATAAGAAATGAATTTACATCAATTTAGTAATGATGTTTTATAAGGACTGATGGGGACGACAAACGCATACATTACACAAAATGTGTATCACCAATACATGATCATAATGCATTTAGAGAACTGAATCAGATAAAAATATTCATGTACATTGTATGCAATAATCATAATATTACATACACAAGACATGTATTTTATAGAAATTATAAAATTAGTGTGCGTACCATGCCTCTGTCATTAAAATCCAGCTTGGATAAATCACTTTTAGTTTTAAATTTGTTGTTATCGCCCGGGGTACAAACCCCGGCTTCTACATAGCCCCTTAACGGCACAGAGTGCTAATCCTTTCATTGATACTAATGAATACAGTAGCAGAACCTTTGATCTGTAACGCCACCCCTCTTATTAATCAGATTTTACGGAAGGCTATAGCTCATGGCTGATTAATTCCTGTGATTTCACTGATCATTCTATTGATCATTCATTGTTAAAATATTTCCAGTTTTAGAAGGTTGTTTGTCATACAATTTTTAATTTTGCACCTTAACATTACTTCTAGTTATCAGGGGTATTCGAATTACAGGAGTTGTATTTATATAGTTTATATAGAAAACCGGTCAGGGCAAAATAACGACTTCAACAGAGTTATCTGTGGTATTCGAGATATTGAAATTCGAGTTATCAAAGTTCTACTGTAGAGGATCTTGCATAAGTGATTACATGTACCGTATTTGATTTATTAAACAAGTCCAATAAAATTTCATGCCTATTTGGAGTCAGGGGTTCAAACAACAGTTGGGTCTTTACCAAGACTTAAAAATAGGTAATGACTGTTTTTTCCCCAGCACTTGGTATTTAAAAATTAGTCACAGGGTCATGATGAAGGGACTCTATAGACTGATTTCCTTTGTCACCATAGGTGTAAAGCCCCTGCACACTGCCCTGAGCACACTGCAAAGGCAATTTTTTGTCAGTTCATCTAAAGCTGGTGACATCACAATATAAGAGAAATATTCTTGACTGGGACATAAAATCCCATTAAATCAACCACTATGGTAGCTCACTCACTGATAGAGTGCTCGCTTCATATGTGGAAGGTAGTGGGTTCAAAGTTTGAAGTTTTTTTTTTTTGTTTTTTTTGTTTTTTTGCTTGTACAAGCGGGGCCGGTTCGAAGTTTCCGAAGCCCTGGTTCAAATCCTGGCGAGGTCTGACTGACCAAGACTTGAAAATAGGTAGTGACTGTTCTTTTGCCAAGCACTCAGCATTTAGAAATGAAAGTCACAGGTCCTTCGTAACAGACCTTAAAAACAGATGCCCTGTGTAATGGCAAGCATGGCACTAAAAAGAACCATCCCTGCACATTGCCCTAAGCACACAGCAAAGGTTATAATTTCTGCCACTTCACCTGTAGCTGGTGATGTCTTGATATAAGTGAAATATTCTTGACTGGGACCTAAAACCCATTTAGATCAACCACTATGGTAGTTCAGTAGTAGAGTGCTTGCTTTGTATGCGGGGGGTAATGGATTCAAAACCCGGACTGGTCTGACCAAGACTTGAAAATAGGTAGTAAAATGTAAAACCCATTTAACAAATCAATCACTGGTAACGTGACTACTGAATTGTTACTCACTCTATCACATTTAATGAGTAAATCTTCTAAAAGTTGTCTCCCCATAGTGCGGAAATAGTCCCTATTTGATGGATTACTAAATGCTACCTGTAAAAAAATAATAATAATAAAATATAAAATAAATAAAAAAATAATGACATAAAAAAAATTAATAAACAAATGTGTGAATGAATGAATGAATGAATGAATGAATGAATGAATGAATGAAGTGCAAGATAAACTTAATGTTTATGCACTTAATTTTGTTTCTCAAAAAATTGTCTCCTGACTTTGATGAAAATGTCACAAATTTTTACATAAAATAATGAATTATTTTGTCTTATGTCCTCGACTTCCGCCTTCGACTTGAGACATTCATGCTGTTTGGATATCTAGTTTAAACAAACTTACCTCTAAAGCTAGTCGTATACAGTGTAACTTTGCTAAAAACTCTGTATTTGATAGACAATGTGTCATCTCAGTTCTGAAAAAATATTAAATCAAACTAGAAAAGCTCACAAAAAATACCCCCCCCCCTCCCAAAAATCCATCAGATCAAATTTTTAAATAGAAGGTGCACATCTACATTATATCACAAAGATTGTGTGAAAGTTTCATGGAAATCCATTGAAGGGTTTAGGAGGAGTTGCGGATAAGAGATAGGTACCCTAAGGTGTAACAGAAGGACAGACACCTCTATCACTATATACCCCCTGCTTAAAGTGGGGGGTATAAAAAGTTATAACAGAAATGGGCTGCCATTTTAGAAGTGTCCCCCTCTCCCAAAAAAAAACCCACTTTGTTTTAGCCTAAAAACATGTACCTGGTCAAAATATGATTAGCAAATGGCACATTTACTCTGCCCAAAGATTGTTCCTGTAAAGTTTCTTAAAGATCTGTTAAAAAGTTTTTTCTAGGCAAGTGGCAGGCTAAATGTTGGTTGGAAGAAATGTATCAAATACTATTTGTCAACCACTTTCTTTGGATGGCATAATTATTAGCATTACAGAATAAATTATGTAAACCAACTTTTTTCACGTGCAATTAACTTCCGTGTTTCGAGAGGATAAAATGATAGCAAAAATTATTCTTCGCAAATTTGTTTCCGGAAATGGTTTTATTTATACCAAATATTCAGCTAATTTCCATATCTACTGTGAAATCATTCATTTTAATGGTGTTCTAATTTCAATCGTTTTTGTGAACACCCAAGTCTACAAATTTGAATATTAACATTTCCCCCAAAACTAAATTCCCAAATAAAAGTACTGTATAGTTGTTCAATTCTGCAGGGATAAAATTTTGCGGTCTGGACACTGGAACTTATTCGGGGGTATTAAATTTTGCGGTGCAGTGGCCAGTGTTAACAATTTCCTGTACGAAATATCTACCGTATATTTCCATAGATACGTCGGAACTTTTCGACTAAATTGTAATATTTTAAAATACAATGCGACTAAACGAGCCAACATTAAAATCTTTTGATATTTTTGTCAAATTGGTCGAATGGTACTGTCATTAGTTGTGTGTTTTCAAGATTATGACACTTGAATGATTGTGACTTTACTTGCAGTGAAAATCGTTTTCGGGAGGAACCCTCAATCTGGCGTTCTGGATTTGATGATCTACCTACTGCTTCAAATCTTAGGGAAATCACTGGTATATCACAAATGTATCCTATGCACAAACAATAAATCAGGAATTTATCGCCCCACAGAATGGTATTCATTCTTTAATCCATGAAAATCAGACACCATGGAAATAACTGATACATCGTACTGAAACAAATATTTTATCGGATGAAAACCACTTGTCCCAGACCGTATGATTGGCAATTCTGGAAATTTTTAGGTGCAAAATTTACAAGAGAAGAAGCTTTTTTAACTAAACTTTAGCCTGAAAATCACCTGCGTAAATTACACAGGTACGCTAATTACATGGGGTTTTAAGGTATACAATAAACATTTATAGATTAGGTAGCTATATTATAGATGTAAAGTATTTTCAGAATACTTATGATTTGGTTAGAATTACCTTAAAGTTCTACAGGGCACAGTACCATGTTTTAGCTCTAGTAATCCAACTTCATACAGGGCTAGATGATGAAACATTTCTCTGTGCGTGTCCAAGTCTGACAAATCTGCCATCTATAACAATAAATACATAATATACTAAATTGAATATCATAAATATGAAGTCACTATAGATGGTATTATTTTCCTAAAATAAAATGATTTAAAATAAATTTCATTTTGCATATTTTGTAAACTTGTGATGACATTAAAACTACTGTAAACGTATTTATTTTCACGGAACACTAATTTTCGCTTTTTTCACGGTTGTTTGATTTGCGCGAAAATTATACCGGTATTATGCTTATTATGTTATAGTGCACAATCATTTCAAAAACAGCGAAAATTTAACTATGCGAATATATATAAATTTTCTATACCATGAAAATAAATACATGTGAAATTAAAGTACCTTCATCACCGTTTTTAAGAACCAGAAACAATGTTTGTTCTCCGATTACAACTAGATACCTCGTACAAGAGTTGCATTATACCCATATGTTTCTCCTACTGAAATGCCAGTAGTAGCTCAGTTGGTAGAGTGCTCACTCAGTCGTGGAAGGTTGTGGGTTCAAACCCAAGCTGGGTCTGACCTAAGACTTGAATGTTGGTAGTGACTGTTCTTTCGCCAAGCACTCGGCATTACAAAATGAAAGTCACGGTTCTTTCAGATGGGAACTTAAAATAAACAAGGTTCCATGTCACGGTGGGCTCAGCACGCTAAAGAACCCTGCTGTATAATGCAATCAGCAAATCGCACAGGCAAAATTGCTGCACTTTCGCCTATAGCTGGTGACATCTCGATATAAGGGATATATTCTTGACTGGGAAGTTAAACACCATTACTCAACTCAACTCAACTCCTTCTGAAATATGTCATTGGAGATTTGTATGTAGCCAGAGGTGGAACAAAATTTTGGCAGCAACTTTTACAGTTTTTTGTCACCCAGAACACTGTAATCTGTACATCTAGTTTTTTTATTACCTGATTCAGCAGTTTAATCAGACTTGTTGCAAAACTGTTGTTGTTATTGTTGAATGTTGCTTAACATCACATCAGCAATTTCTTGCTATTCATGACGAGAACTACTTTATTAATCTCTATGGATTAATCTTTGAACAATTGAACAAATTTGTGTATGCATGTGAAGTGCGAGTGTGTTTTATAATTTGTCTTGTAGCAGCACACACTTAGGATGACTTTAAGGTGGTAGCTCACCAAGTCAGTATGGCACAGACAAGCTACTACTCCCCCAGTCACATTATACTGACACAGGGTGAACCAAGGCCAATGGCAAGGTCAATTCACTGTCACACATGTGGTCTGAGCAGCACTCAAAAGTCAGTGGTGAGAGACCCTGGATTTGTAGACCGACGTCTTATCCATTAGGCCACCATAGCCTTAATTGTCAAAGTAAACAGATACTAAACATAAGGTATTAGATCTTACATCTGCAGCAGAAACAAACGACTCCTGGTCACTGGATGATCCCGCATCCAAGCTGCGCCTAGTTGACATCCGATCCGCCTCAGTAAAGGCTGCTATAGCTGTATCAAATGCAAACTGGTCCCCTTTTCTTTCACACTGTCTCTCATAGCTGTCAATCATCCTGTAGGCGGAGTCAACCAAGATATCTAGCTGGTGATGTAAAGATGCCATTTCAGGATCCTGAGAATAATAAAATATTTAGATTTTAAAAATTAAAAAAAAAAAATTAAAAATTAAAATTCAAAATGTGTTGCATTACATGTTATACTAGTTTTAATGTTTCGGCACTAGGGGAGTTTTGGAATACAATTCCTCATCAGTAGTGATTTGGACCAAAATTGTGAAACCAAAATTATATAAACAGACAAGCATGTCTATAAAGGCCACATAAGGGAACCAATAAAAGTGGTCTTTATAGGAAGGTGGCCTTTATATACAGGTTCAAATAATATGAATAAAGAACTTTTGGGATACAATTCTACTGTCCTTCATAAGCTGGTGATCCTTATATAGAGGTGGCCTTTAAGACAGGTTGACTGTAACTCCATTACTGTCCACTTTGTCAATAAGGTATGGTAACTTTAAAAATGGAAAGTCATTTTTAAGCCAACACCATGGGAAAGGGAATGAATAGCTATATTGTTGAAAATAAGTCTAAGTTTTCAACCAGTCTTTGTGTAAACATTTTCTATTGTATTATAAATATTAAAAATGTTACTGGTCCTATCAAAAGCTACCAGTCTGTCTGGTTGAGCACTCTACCAAATGAGCTGCTGTAGTGGTACAGTCCAAGGAAGAGTTGTGTACCCCGAGTGGCCATGGAAACCAGTATAAACCCTGACCTATTGAGTGTATTACCTGATGATGTGATGCTTTGGAATGATTATCTGTATTTGTCAGCTTCATCAAACCATCTTGCCAGTAACTAACAGCTAATTGTAATGTCTCAAATCCTAAAACATATCAAAACTGTAGACTGTAAAGTGTTAACAAAGTACAGGTAGAGTTGAATAAATAATCTACACCAAGGGCCATAACTCTGTAATGTTTACAAAGTACCGGTAGAGTTGAATAAATTATCTACACCAAGGGCCATAACTCTGTAATGTTTACAAAGTACCGGTAGAGTTGAAAAAATTATCTACACCAAGGGCCATAACTCTGTAATGTTTACAAAGTACCGGAAGAGTTGAATAAATAATCTACATCAAGGGCCATAACTCTGTAATGTTTACAAAGTACAAGTAGTGTTGAATAAATAATCTACACCAAGGGCCATAACTCTGTAATGTTTACAAAGTACCAGTAGTGTTGAATAAATAATCTACACCAAGGGCCATAACTCTGTAATGTTTACAAATTACCGGTAGAGTTGAATAAATAATCTACACCAAGGGCCATAACTCTGTAATGTTTACAAAGTACCGGTAGAGTTGAATAAATAATCTACACCAAGGGCCATAACTCTTTAATGTTTACAAAGTACCAGTAGTGTTGAATAAATAATCTACACCAAGGGCCATAACTCTGTAATGTTTACAAAGTACCAGTAGTGTTGAATAAATAATCTACACCAAGGGCCATAACTCTGTAATGTTTACAAATTACCGGTAGAGTTGAATAAATAATCTACACCAAGGGCCATAACTCTGTAATGTTTACAAAGTACCGGTAGAGTTGAATAAATAATCTACACCAAGGGCCATAACTCTGTAATGTTTACAAAGTACCGGTAGAGTTGAATAAATAATCTACACCAAGGGCCATAACTCTTTAATGTTTACAAAGTACCAGTAGTGTTGAATAAATAATCTACACCAAGGGCCATAACTCTGTAATGTTTACAAAGTACCAGTAGTGTTGAATAAATAATCTACACCAAGGGCCATAACTCTGTAATGTTTACAAAGTACCAGTAGTGTTGAATAAATAATCTACACCAAGGGCCATAACTCTGTAATGTTTACAAAGTACCAGTAGTGTTGAATAAATAATCTACACCAAGGGCCATAACTCTGTAATGTTTACAAAGTACCAGCAGTGTTGAATAAATAATCTACACCAAGGGCCATAACTCCGTAGAGTGTTTAAAAAGTACCGGTAGTGTTGAATAAATAATATATACCAAGGGCCATAACTATGTCAAAAGTATTGAAACATTTTACATCAAGGGTCATAACTCTGCCAATAATATTGAAACATTGCCAAAGACAAGTCATGTTATACTGACACCAGTCAATACTCTGTCCACTTAATATCAGACACCAAGGAAGAGCAGTATATCAAATTTTGAAGCATTATGTATGACCTGGTCAGGGTTTAAACCAATAACCTCTTGCTTTCAAAGAGAATGCTCAACTACTTAGCCACTGACTTGTAACTTACCTAACTGACATAGTTGTACAGGTGACATACTTGAGGTATCAATTACGGGATGTGTTATCGTAGAAGCACTAGGCGCTTCTTAAAAGTCTTAAGTATGACCTGGTCAGGGTTTGTACCCATGACCTCTCACTCTTAAAGAGAATGCTGAACCACTCACCACCGACTCTTAACTTACCTAACTGACATAGTTGTATGGGTGACATACTTGAGGTATCAATTACGGGATGTGTTATCGTAGAAGCACTAGGCGCTTCTTAAAAGTCTTAAGTATGACCTGGTCAGGGTTTGTACCCATGACCTCTCGCTCTTAAAGAGAATGCTGAACCACTCACCACTTTTAACTTACCTAACTGACATAGTTGTACGGGTGACATACTTGAAGTATCTACTACAGGATGTGTTATCGTAGACGCACTAGAAGCGCCACCTATACTGGACAGTGATCCCGATAAAGATTTCTGTTGTAACAACGACCGCATAGAACTTGGGCTCTCTGTACGTCTATTCCTGTATAATAAATCTGAAAAATAAAATGAATAAATAGTGAAACGAGAATTGTCTCTTGAGGGACAAATACCCCCTAACTTCTACAAGGGTTTAATGTTTACCCATGACCTTGACTTTTCCAATATGATCTTGGTTCAAGGTCATGACACACCTTTGGACTATGAAGATTATTCATTAGAAGTTTTATGACAGTTGTCCAAAGCAATAATGAGATATGACTGGGACACGATTTTACATAGACAGACAGACAGATGGACGGATGGACAGTCGGACATGGTGGTTCCCATATCCCCATCCCACCCCCAACTAGATTGCAGGAGGTATCATAAATCAGGGTTAGCTCTGGGTCTAAAAAAGTTGGAGTCCAAAAATTAGCCAATCTTAAAACTTAGAAGCCAATTTATATGTTAAAGTGCCAGAAAAACTAAAGAAACTAAAACGAACCAAAATGAATCAAATGTATAATCATAATTCTTCTAATCTACTGTATAGATTGTTCTTGATTAATAGTTTGAAACACTTGGTTTATTTTTTTAGGAAAAACTCAGCGACTTTCATTTGCCTCATAATAAAACTGAAAAAAATTTTACAACAAAAATATTAGTCAAAGGTATTTTTTGGAGCCAGAAATTATAAAAAAAACAATTGGCAAATGACAGAGTTAACCATGTAAAATGTTTTAAAGATGTTTAATGGAAGAGAAAAATACAACTATATTATCCCAATTGTGGTTTTATTGAATTTGTAAGAAATAAATCAAATATCAACACTTGTTAAAAATATTTTTAATTTTTAATAAACTAGTTTCGCCAGAATATTTCTGGCATCTTCAGGAAACTAGTCGACGATTAAAAATTAAAAAATATTGTTAACAAGTGTTGAGATCTAATTTATTTCTCACAAACTTTTATTCTATTATTAGAACTCTACTGAATACCGTTTGGTATCCACTTCTTAACGACACCAAACTCCACTATTCACGGATGTTGGTTTTTCTGTATTTTCAGTATTTTTTTTTTTTTTTGGATTGGAGGAAAAAAGGGAACCAAACATCACTTCCTTAATATATTCATTAAGTACTTAAAATCTGGTCACAAATGATCAATTGACGTATCATGCCTATTATGTTCCGACACTGGTCGTCACGGTACCAAAGCATCGTCACGGCAACTAATGTTGTACTAGTGTCAGTGACGTCATTAAATGGCACAATTTAGGCCAAGTTTTCATTGTTTTTGTGTGTAAATAAAGCATGCCGGTCCTTTGTTGGAACATTGTGGGTGTGGCTGGCGGTCCATCAATTATCACTGACACATCAATATCAATAACTGTTACTTACTAAATCATAACTTTAAATATGTCACAGACAAGCAAATTCAATGGATTAGGATCCCTCGCCAGTAGGAGGTTTTTTTTACTATTTGCACAATTTTACATTCAAAGAGCCTGTACTCAAGAATCGAGTCGAGTAATGGTGTTCAACGTCCCAGTCAAGAATATTTCACTTACATAGAGATGTCGCCAGCTATAGGTGAAGGTGCAAAAATTTTGCCTGTGCATTGCCCTGATTGCATTATACAGCAGGGTTCTTTATCATGCCAAGTCCATTGTGACACGGGACCTCATTCAATTTAAGATCCCATCCGAAAGAACTGTGACTTTCATTTCGTAATGCAGAGTGCTTGGCCAAAGACATGAAAGAACAATCACTACCCACTTTCAACCCTTTTTCAGACCCGGTCATGGTTCAAACCCACAACCTCCCACTTACAGAGCGAGCACTCTACCAACTGAGCTACTGCAGTGGTGCCTGTACTCATAGGAAAAGGAGCAAAACAAATGATATACTGGTAATAATATACCGGTAGGCATTTCCTATCACTGTTGATGAAAAACAGGAGATAACATCAAACCTGTGAAATGCAGGCTGACCAATTTGATGGATTTGTACCATAAAAAGGGATAAGCAGACGAATAAAATGAAAAGGTCAAATTAGACGGATTTTTTTCCATTTTGATATTTTTTTTAATAAAAGTACTAAAAAATCAGACTTTTTGTATGGAAATTGTACCAAAATCAAACACTTAGTGATAAAAGTGTACCTAAATGGCAACCTTGGGCACTAAAAATTGTACGCTGTGGACAAATGAATAACTTTGATGGGTCAGCCTGGAAATGTACAACTTCGAATAAAAGTTGTATAACTATAAATAAAACCTTACCTCCATTGACATTAGCTGTCAGGTAATTCCGGTCAACATAGTCACTTTTACTGCTATTGGTACGCTGTCTATCTTTATCATCCTGGGATTTTTTCCTTTTTCTCCCCCTGAGAATTAACCATAGCATGGGAAATCCAAATAAAACCACTCCGACTGAGACACATGTTATAAGCTTCGCACGGGTGGAAAGGTTTGGTGTTTTAACCTGTTTAAGTTGCTGAAGAATCACTGGCCATTGTTGCTGAAAAAGACTCGGCCATTGTGGATTTGACATTTTTCAAATATCAGATAAGGTAAGTCTGTTTTTGATGATGTTTTCCCGGTAATTATGTCATTTTAGAATCTGAAATGAGAAAATAAATGTATTTACACAGAAAATCATCATAGAGTTAGACTGAAGTATATAGAACTTCAATTCAGACTTTGAACCACTGCGGTAGCTCAGTTGGTAGAGTGCTTGCTCCGTAAGTGAAAGGTTGTGGGTTTGAACCCCGGCCGGGTCTGACCCAAGACTTGAGAGTGGGTAGTGACTGTTCTTTCGCCAAGCACTCTGCATTACGAAATGAAAGTCATGGTTCTTTCTGATGGGAACTTAAAATAAACGAGGTCCCGTGTAAGAGTGGGCTTGGCACACTAAAGAACCCTGCTGTATAATGCCAAAAGTGCAATGCACAGGCCAAATTTCTGTACCTTCGCCTATAGCTGGCGATGTCTCGATATAAGTGAAATATTCTTGACTGGGACGTTAAACACCATTACTCAACTCAATTCAGACTTTGCTTATACTAAAAAATTCAATTCTCCTTTGTTTCAAACATTCTGATTGGTCAGATCTTTTTCGTTTGCACAGAGACATATATGTTTTATATGTCTCTGGTTTCCATTTCCATCGATTGACTCTCTGTGACGTCATCTTATTATGGATGGTGCACAGAGACATTTGAATTCTTACACCATAACGATGCTATTTTTTTTTTACTTGCTACGGCCATATTGTTGTCTAGATTCTTGATTTGTGGCTGAAAAAATTCTCTGAATTGAATTATAAGAAATTAAATTAATTTCTCTCTTTGTAACCGAAGTATGGAAGCATTGGAAAATTTGCACACATAACATAGTTCGCTATGCAGATTATTCAATGTGCAATATGTCCTTTCTTTCATACTTTTATAACAAAAAAAAAAGTAATTTCATATTTATAGTACCATTATATCTACTGCAAACATGTGATACTGCAGTTTGCTATATTTTAGAGTTTCAGATTTTCCAATTTTAAGGACAGATGTCGTTTTATGATATCCTAAACATAGCCAATGTTTAAACTGTGTCAATGTCATTAGAATGTAGTTTTCATTTTTAGTGTAGCTTTGCTTTCAATTTTTAGTTTAGTTTTGCTTAATTTTTAGTTTAGCCTTGCTAAATTTTTAATTTATCTTTGCTTTAATCTTATGACTTCTTGTAGTTTTAATTCTAGTTTAGTTCTATTTTGTAACTTTTGTTGTATATTCACTGTACAATTTTACATTTTATAACTTGATCCTGTTGTATAGACATGCATTTTATGTTACTTGTGACATTGCATGTGTATCTGTTGTTATAACCATTTTAATATGTTTGTCGATTACAAGCTATACTGACACAGGCACTTGTTTCTATGAATAAAGGGGGTAGGTCATAGTAATATGGGTCTTGACCTATACCCCCCTTTATTCATAGAAACAAGTGCCTGTGTATACTGAGCTTATGTTTTTATGTAAATTATAATCAATGGCAAATAAAGATTATTGTATTGTATTAGAAACATACATTCGTCACAGCACAAAAATCTAATGGTCATGGGTTAGAATCCAGACAAGAGCATGTTGTGAACTTAGGCATGTCACTTTATTTTACATTGCGGCTGACTTATCCGATATCAGGGTAGTGGACCAATGGTTGGCAACCTTTGCAGCTTCCGTCTCAATGAGCTACGTTTCAGGTAAAATAGTAGTGCTGGGTTCACAAATGGATGACCCGTGTTTGATTCCAGGCTTTTGGGGAAGGGATTTTCCTTACAACAAAATTATATCGACAACAAAAGCCAAAAAATCACGAATGAATAAAAATTATCATAATTTTAAAAACACAATATATAGTGTGATAACACTATAAAACCCACATTAAATCAGTAGTAAAACAAGCTTTTAAGTATATCCAAAACAGGTGATACCTGTACTAACTACTATGCATGCTATGCAATTATGATTTGGCTACATCTTTTGGACACTCGACTTACCTTGCATGAAAAACACTTGTCATTCATTATAGATTTTTGGTTGAATTTCATGCACATACGTACTTTTCAAGTAGATGTCACTCTATGTCACACGGTTCTTATGTCACTTTACATCTAAGAGTAAATTCTTAATATTTTGATTTTGTTTCACCCGGCTTTCTAGTAGTGTAAACACAATGACACAATGAGGTGATCAAATAACGAATGCTCCCTAAAATCTAAGGTAAAACCTAAACTTGAGGTAGGAAAACGAAACGGCATAGTTCCGGTAGCTAGACAAGGTATAGACAAACAACATTGACCTGTTGATTTGACCTTTCATTAGGAATATTCGCATCGGAGGGTTCACCCAGTACATAGGTAGCGCTAGGATTCGCAGTTGATACATATATATATATTGTCAATAATTAGTGTTCACATTATATTGACGAAATATATACGCATGGTCCTTATTGCTTACTCGTCAATAATGAAATACGTAATTCAAAAGTCAACTGAGCGGACAGGTCAATGTTGTTTGCCTATATTTACCAAGTTTATTTATGACTACAATACGATCAACACAGAGGGACTAAAAAAGTAAACAAAACCAGATAAATACATTATGGAACCATAGTTAATAAATTATTTAAAAAAATTAAATAAATAAATAAATAAATAAATAAATAAACGACTGACGGCAAATTAAATGCGTAGTGGTGTGGTTAAACTGTACTTTTGATAAGACTTACTAAGTACTTTTGATAAACTTACTCACTCAAAAACAAATTCATCAATGTCCAAACCAAAATCTTAAAGCAAAGTAAAACTTTTAAAGTTGGCAAATTAAGTAACACACGTGAACCCAGTCCACCAGGGAAGTGAGGATGGGTGCTCCGGAAGGTAAAGCACCTCCTGTTTTGCTAGCTACACCCAACACACATGTAATCAAAATTGAGAGTGAAAGGGACACGAAACTATAGGATGTCAAATAAATTCATTGTAATTTTAAAACACGATTGTGATTGACGACTCGGCATCAAACTTGAGGTTGCTGATAACCGGCCCTAGACTTGCAACACCACTGCGTTTTTTTACAAGCAGCTTGCTTCGTTGGATAAAGTTCCCATTTTAACCCCCCATGAAATATGTTCCTAGGACAATATATTCTCATTAGGTTTGTTTCATGATTTGGTTTACGGAATAAACCATGGCATTCAGGGCGGATCCAGGATTTTTTGAAAGGGGGGGGGGGGGGTGTTGAGAATTATCCAGGATTTTTTGAAGGGGGGGGGGGGTGAAAACTATACAGAATTTTTTTTAAAGGGGATGAGAATTATATCAATGCTAGATGCGAGCGCCGAAGACGCGAGCTTCCAGAGACGATGGGTCTAGGGCCGATGGGGGCCAAGAAAATAATTTTAATCGGTCAATATCTCACTCTCTCTTCTTCAAATTTTTCAAAGGGGGGGGGGTTGCAACCCCCGCAACCCCTCCCCTAAATCCGCCACTGGCATTTATTCGGCAGCCGGATAGATTTTACACCACGAAATTATATCCCAATGGACAAATTTTTTTCACCTATTACACATGGTCTACCATAGCGTATTGCGTGAACTGATTGTGGAATGTTACAAATACACCATAAGCAGGAGACGCGGATAGTATATACTGCTGCATAGAAAAGTTGACAACAGAAAATGTTGACTTTAAATTTAAGTTGAAAAAATTTATATAGCTAGCTAAACAGGAGGTACTTGCCCTTTTGGGGCACGAGACCTCGCTTTTTCGGTAAAGTTTGCACGTTTAACTTCATTTGCCAGTTTTCAAAGTTTTTACTTTGGAATTGTGATTTGATTATGAATCCGTATGTTAATGTTATAGCTTTAAAAAAAATTTGTATAAGGAGGAATAAAGATTGATTGATTGATTGATTGATTGATTGATTGATTGATTGATTGATTGATTGATTGATTGATTGATTGATTGATTGATTGATTGATTGATTGATTGATTGATTGATTGATTGATTGATTGATTGATTGATCGATTGATTGATTGATTTTAAAAAATAGCAAGTAGATATATGTCTTTTCGGGCTGCTGATAGCATGAGATGTTAGTCAGGGATGTTGCAAACACGCGTGCTAGCGCTCTATGCACAGTAATGAGCAGATCACACTTTGACCCACATAATACTTTATTACTTTAAATATAAAAATTAGTTTCACAATTTTAATCAAAGCGTTACTGATGAGGCAGACCAAGTGTGGGATAGTGAATTATCCTTGCCGTTGGCCTTTACTGGTTCACCCAGTGTCAGTATAATGTGACTGGGGGAGTGGTACGCTTGTCTGCGGCGTACTGGCTCGGTGAGCTAGCACCTTAAAGTCGCTCTGAGTGCGCGCTGGTACAAGGCAGACCATAAAACACACTCGCATTTCATATGCATACACGAACTTGTTCATAGATTAATAATACTTTTAGTTGCGAATAACTGAAAAATTGCTGATGTGACGTTAAGCAACATTCAACCAACCAACCATTACTGATGAGGAACTGTATTCCGAAATGGTCGTCTAATGCTATATCATTAACACTGGTATAAAATGTAATGGTATATTTGGAATGTAATAGTTCTTTTGTCTTATCGTGTTCTGTAAACACCAAACCTCAAAAAGAACAAAATTCCGCCTGCTAAACTCAAATGTACTCTCAGTTCTCCTGTATGGCAGCGAAACATGGAAAATAACAAAAATCGAAGACGCAATGGTAGACACCTTCCTCCACAAATGTCTAAGAAGAATTTTAAAAATCTACTGGCCACAGAAAGTATCACACGAAGAAACAAGAGCAAGAGCTGAGGCAAAAAAGATCAGCACCACAATCAAAAGAAGAAGGTGGAAATGGCTGGGCCACGTTTTGAGAATGGAAAACAACAGGTACGCAAAATTAGCACTTACCTGGACACCAGAGGGGAAAAGGAAAAGAGGACGACCCCAAGAGACTTGGAGAAGGAGCATTGAAAGAGAACAATGGACTTAGGCAACAAAAGTAGCAACAGATAGAGGAAAATGGAGAGAACTGGTTAACGCGGCCCGGTTCTCCTCACGAAGAGACGGAAATAAGTAAGTATGTCAAGCTCTGTAAACACACACGTGCTAATTGGGTTAAGTTGTGTTCGTTATTTAATAAAATAATATTTATTGTTATTAAGTCTGGTTAAATATTGAGGAAATTAAGGAAAATATGCGCTTCTATACACATAATTCATAATATTTAAGTCGTCTATTCGCGAAGACGCGATCCCGTCAGGGCACAGCTAACAGACTGAGGGAAATGAAAAGGTATGGTTAAATCTTAATATTTATATATTGAAATTGTGTTATTTTATTTATTTTATTTTATTTGTATGTTTTATTTTTATGAAATGAACTACATAAAAATTCACCATGAAAATTTATTATTATTATTATTAGTTTAAACAATATTTTATTCTCCAAAAACAAAAATATACAACATATAATTCAATATACAAACATATAGGAATATAGAAAAGGGTCCAGGAACAAGCCAGAGTTTATTCTTTTTTTTATTTATATTTTTTCACATTTTACAATATATATACAAGTGACAAAAACAACACAAGGACACATACAGTCTTTCACTCCCTCAAAATATGTAGCGGCAAACAACTTTGACCATTCAGCTTGACCTTTAATGGGGACTATCGATATGCATGTAGAAGGATCCACCCAAGCCAGAGTTTATTATTATTATTATTGAATTATATATAAAAAAATCCACATGACCAGTGAGCACCGATTGTTAAATATATTATTTATCTAATAAAATGTAAAACTTTAAAAAAATTAGCACGCGGTAGAGCTGTCATGTGCTACTTTTGAATTTTTATGAAATAATACAATTCAAAAGTAGCACATGACAATTAATTGTCATATGCTACTTTTGAATTGTATTATTTCATAAAAATTCAAAAGTAGCACATGACAGAGCAAACAAAACAAATTCTTCTTCGTCTTATTCTTTTACGGTTCTTCTATTCTTCTACAAATAACAAATTTTAATAAATTAAAATATAAATTCAATAGGTTTAGAGTCATCTTCAATATACTACCCTGAATTCTCGAATATCTCGAAAACTAAAAAGTTATTTAAATTTCAAATTTCACATATTTAAATTAAAGAAATTCTTAGTTAAAAAATGATTGTGAAACCAGGGTATGTGTAAAAAATAAAACTGTAGAATTGATGAATTTATTGAGACCTTTAGCTTTTTAAAAGAACTAATATTATCATGTTGCCGTACATCGCATCAGCAAACCAAACTTCTGGATAACAAATAGTTAACCCATTTTAGCGGTCCCACAAAATGAGTGATAATAATTGTACTATTTTTTTTAAAATTTAGGTTAAATATTAGGCCTAAATTAGACGTTAAATGCCAGAATGTACGTTTCTGTTATTAATTAAAAACACACATATTTCTCACCTTACAGAGAAATTAATGGTTATAGTCTTTTTCATAGTCATGTGCTTCAAAGCATACCCCAGTTTTAAAATCATTCCTTCACAAAGATTTCCTTAGTTAAAATCTCTTGACAGTCTTTTATACATGTGTCATATACATCTTTTGAATTTAATCATAAAATACATTTAATATTTTAAAAAAATGGTATATGACATATGTATTACTGCAAATAAAAGAATTAAGAAAATCACAATTTAGATATTATAAGTTTGAAGTGGTCATAACAATGAAACTTTTAATAAGTATATAGGAAACTAACAAAATTATTCATATTTCAAAAATGTCATATGAGTTAGGTAAAATCTTAGTTATAAAATAATTAAGAAACTGACTAGGTAGTTGCTTCTTTCATTCTATGTACTTCATACAATCAGATATCAGGGATATTGCAAGCCTGGGCTTATCAAGGCCCTCAAAAAAGTTTTATGGCCGTCATCACAATATTGTTTAAAGGTTTGATGTTTCTGTGTCCAGGATTGCCCTGGATATAATTGATGTCCCATAGTTCCATGTTCCTTTCACACAATTTTGATTACACACGTGGCGGGTGTAGCTAGCTAAACAGGAGGCGCTTATCCTTCCGAAGCACTCAGCCTCACTTCCTTGGTGGAAGTTCACATGTTTAACCTGATTAGTCAGTTCCAAAGTGTTTACTTTGCTTCTGGATTGTGATTCGGACATGGGTTAGTATGTTTGTTTTTTATATCTACTTAGATCCCTCTTGAACTTGCTTTTTTTAAATTCTGTTGTAACCAAACTTACCAGTCCGTTTCCAAATAATAATCCCTAAAGCAAAATAAAATTGCGAAAGGTGACAAAGTAAGCTAATCTTCAGCAGGGAAGTGAGGTCAGGTGCTCCGGAAGGATCAGCATCTTCCGTTTAGCTAGCTATAATAGACATCATGTAATATTTGGAAAATACCGTGATTAAAAAATTTGCGCACTCATTGCACTATCAAACACTTAATGATGCTTCTGGTAATCAGCTCGTTCGTTGTATAAAGTTCCCGTTGTGGGAACAAGCTCGTCCATAGCGTGTTAACCAGGAAATAAATCATCCGTCAACAGAAAAAACAGATATATTTCTACATAGAAAAGGAAAGGTGACAATAGAAAAATTAAAGTCATCACTTTTGTCATATAACTTAAAATATAGTCATTCTTTGATGTCATAATTGGGATATTAGTCTAAATATGAAGCTGAATTTACACAAAAGTTTTGAATCTTTTTTTAAAAAAAATCTCGCTAGGATATATGTCATCGATATAATTTTCAAATTTAAGAATACTAAGCGATAGAATGTCATCTATATACTTGTATGTATGTGGAGTTGGATAATTTGTCGACTGTCCTCTCCAGATTTAACAAGGTCTGTTTCATACGAATAAAGAAACAAATCATCAAGCAATGACACAGAGTTTGTGGCCATTGGTTTACCTATTATATATTAAAAAATTGCATTGTGAAACATAATTAATATTTTGATCATTAAAATTTTGTTGATATCATCTTCAATATATTCATGTTTGCAGTATGTATGGTGATTAACCAAATAATCATAATTCTTATCAACCACTAGGTAATTATATAAAAAACAAACATACTAATCTATGTCCGAATCATAATTCAGAAGCAAAATAACAACTTTCGAACTGAGGTTAGACACGTAAACTTCCACCAGGGAAGTGAGGCCGGGTGCCCTGGAAGGGTAAGTACCTCCTGTTTTGCTAGCTACACCCTCCACGTGTGTAATCAAACTTGTGTGAAAGGAACATGAAACTATGAGACGTCAAATATATCCAGGGCAATCCTGGACACAGAGACATCAAAGTAATCAACAATACTGTGATGACGGCCATAAACATTTTGAGGGCCTTGATTAACATAGGCTTGCAATATCCCTGGGTCAGCAATTTATTTGCAAAAAGCCTGCTTCGTCATAGCAAGTCCCCGTAATGGGAACAAGCTCTACCATAGTGTATTAATTGGGAAACAAATACAACATAAGCAGAAGCATAAATCAGTAAAAGATTTAAAGTAATTAGAAACCCCTAAATGCCATCTTACTTTTTTTACTTATTCCTCTTATTTTGCAATTTTGACATGGACTACTAATATTTATCTTAAGAATAAAACAATAATTCTTGGCCAGTATACCTAAAATACCCAAACCAAAGCCCGTAAAAGAAAATAATAATAATACATGATATTAAAACACACACACACGTTTGGCATTATCAATATTACATTGGTATTCTTAAAACTAAATTTTAATATTTTAGAATTTTATGCAGGAATAAGTGATCTGGTAATTAACCTATAATGTCAATTTTCTGAAAATAAAATTTTAATATTTTAGAATTTTATGCAGGAATGAGTGATCTGGTAATTAACCTATAATGTCAATTTTCTAAAAATAAAGTTTTAATATTTTCAAATTTATGCAGGAATAAGTAATCCATAAATTAACTAATAATTTTATAATGTCAAATTTCTGAAAACAAAATTTTAATATAAAAGGTTTTTTTCGTTTTAATTAATGAAAAAAGGTTTAAAAATGATGTATATCATGTATACTTATAAGGTACGGCATGGTATACTTATGGCGACTTTTATTAACTTACCGTAATTTAATTATTTTTATGTTATCTGTCAAAATCTCACATCCTACTAGAAATGTACTGAAGTCCCCAAGTATTGCAACTAACAAACTCGGAGAAAATGGTCAGGTAATGTTCTTTTGATAATAATATAAATTTGTATGAATTTTCATTTATTACATTGTTTATTTTCACGTTTTCATCAAAATTTTATTTTATCTGAAAAATATCAGCGATAATTTTATTTTCAACTGTATTTTTGTTTTTGATTATTTACTTTTCGTAGAAAGCGGTCTCTTACACGAGTGGGTATTCTTTCCTGAATAAACAGGTTTGAAGGTTTAAATTTCTATAAAAATACCGCAATTTTGAACATATTGTCATATACCATTTTTAATGTATTTTTTATGTCATATACCATTTTTTGAATATTTTTATGATTAAATTAAAAACAAGGTATATGACAATATGAAAAATATTTAAGTGATTCAATAAAAAATAAATAAGTATATATATATATATATATATATATATTGAAATAAAAACCACCCCATTTTATGACATTTACACAACAAATTGAATTTTAGTTTCATGCTTAATAGTCTTTATCCCTTAATCTATATTCCATTACCGGGTATTTTTCATCGAAAAACCAATGTGTTCGTTCGAATCGCCACTAGACCACATAGACCCTCCATAGATTTGGACTAATGATTACACAATTCTAGAGAAACGTTAAAAGTTAAACATGTGAGCTTCCACCAGGAAAACGAAGTCGTTTGCGAAAACAAGATAAAAACTTTACACAGGAGAAACGTAAGAAAGCGAAGTAGAGTGCTCTGAAAGGGTAAACACCACCGGTTAAACTAGCTTTACCTGTCACAATATTTGCAATATTTAATTAAAAAATTTCGAAACTAAATCTTGTAATCCGATTAATTAAATTATACAGTTTTTAATTTTGATACAGAAAAAAATATGGATAATATATACAGCGAAAAAAATCAAAGCTTCTGGTAATTTTATATAAACCAATGAACCTCATAAAGATAAACAAGGGGTTGTCAAAAATGAAATGTTGTGTTTTATAGTGCAACTTAGTCAAATTTGGTTTCACTCAAATAAAACAATGCAAGCTTTTATTTTTATCATCTTCAAACAACATTTTAACCTCATACATTGAGCAGAAGTTCAGAAAAACTACCGCAAGCGTTTTTAATTGTTTGATAGGCTTTTTATTGAAATGAGTGACAAATATTCTTGCATCTAAGTATTTTAGAAATATACTTGTTTGTTTGTATAGCTCTAAAACAAACCTTTCAATTGTCATTCTTTTTCAAAAAACGGTAAGCCAAGATGCAAATATCTAGTGCTGAATAGCCGAGATTCTGGTTATTTTGTCGAACACCTAACGAACTCCAAACAAAAATATACCGAAGATACCATCAACAAAATATACGTGTGTTTGCTCGTCACCATGTTTGTTCTGTTTGCTAATATAAGTTTTCCAACAAACAATTGGTGTACTAATGGGCACAAACTATGCTGATGTGTTTATTTATTTGTATGAAATAGAATTTATGCAGAGCCTTGTGTAGTCTGGAGAGAAAATCATTCAAAATCAGATAAAGATATAAAGATGACGTTCTGTCTGTAAATAATCCTTAATTTGAAAATTTTGTGTATGACACCAATCCTAGTGAGTTTGAAATAATAGATACGACTGAATATTCGAGTTCTTCTGCATCTTTAATTATGGCGCCCATGACTTGATGAGTTTAATTTTTCTATCCAGTAATGTACATGTACACATTTCTCCTACGTTATTTTTCGCAGTTAATACATAATGGTAGAGTTTGTTCCCTTTACGGGAACGGTATACAAAAAACCTTACAGATAAATTGTTGACCCAGGAATATTGCAAGCTAGATTACATATTATACCAGTTTTAATTTTACAGCACTAGACGGCCGTTTCGGAATACAATTCCTAATCAGTAGTGCTTGGACCAAAATTATGAACCAAAATTGAAGATGTTGAAAAGCTACCCAAAGGACCAAAATATATTTTACCAAATTAAGCTAGGAAATACTTTGCATGAGAGAGTATACCTTAGTTTTTGAGAAATTTCAAATTTTAACTTGCAAGAAAGGTCCTCATCACAAAAATGTTGATAATTTTGACGTCCCTGTGTCTAAATCATCCCATAGTTTCATGTTCCTTTTTTTCTCAATTTTGATTTTACACATGGTGAATTAGCTAGCTAAACAGGAAGTGTTTACCCTTCCGTAGAACCCGGTCCCACTATCCTCTTGGAAGTTCCCGTGTTTAACTTTATTTGCTTGTTTTGTTTTCAGTTTTTACTTTGTGCTTGAGATTTTGATTTGAACATAGACCTGAATTTTGTGTTGCATTACATCGTAATAACTAATGAATTTTGAGTGCGGGCTAGACCTACCTGTCTTCTATTATATTTAAGATCATCTTTTGTAGTAATGAAAAGGACGGCGTTGAGAAGAAGCAGGAAGAGGCAGAAAAAGAAACCCAAAGTGAGTACAATTGTAAATTGTAACAATTGTAAGTTGTAGCAACAACAATAACAATGATTTTCTAGAGCACTCATTTTTCACACCAATTTTTATCTGTTCTATCACGCTCCATTTCACCAGCTCAAGTCCTTCTTTATTTGCTCTGTTCAAGATAAGACAAAACACGTTTATACACAATAACATATTATACCAGTTTTAATTTCACAGCACTAGACGACCGTTTCGGTATACAATTCCTCATCAGTAGTGCTTGGACCAAAATTATGAAACCAAAATTATTTAAGATGTTGAAAAGCTACCCAAAGGACCAAAATATATTTTATCAAATTAAGCTAAGGAAATACTTTGCATGAGGGAGTATACCTTAGTTTTTGAGAAATTTAAAAATTTTACATGCAGGAATATTGAGAAATTTTATTAACAGTTTCTCATTTCTATGCTTAAAGTTCAAGTGTTTAAGATGATTTGACAGTTTTCCAAAATTTAACTTTGCATTTTGGATTGTGAATGGAAAATGTACCCGTATGTTATTTTTTTATTTAGACTTTTTTGCCACCAACCCCTTCATAGTGTCACAGCTATTTTTACGAAATAGTTTAGATTCAATTTGTTCAGTTCCTTTTTTTTGCTTTTTAGCCAAGAGAAAATGCTACATTTATGCAATCGGTTATAAAAGAGAGAGAAACCAGTTATTATAATGAAAAATAAACATACCACTTCATGTTAAATCACAATCCTAAATCAAATCATAAACAAAAATTGGCAAATATACTTGCAGTAGTCAACACAATACAAATACAAGAAAGAAAAATTGAGTTGAGTAATGGTGTTTAACGTCCCAGTCAAGAATATTTCACTTATATCGAGACATCGCCAGCTATAGGCAAAGTTGCAGAAATTTTGCTTTTGCGTTGCCCTGATAGCATTATACAGCATGGTTTTTGTCTTGACACGCCTACCGTGACAAGGGACCTAATTTATTTTAAGTCCTGATAGCATCATACAGCATGGTTTTTGTCGTGCCACGCCTACCGTGACAAAGGACCTCATTTATTTTAAATCCCCATCTGAAAGAACTGTGACTTTCATTTCGTAATGCCAAGCGCTTGGCGAAAGAACAGTCACTACCCACTTTCAAGTCTTGGGTCTGACCCAGTCGGGGTTCGAACCCACGACCTCGCATTTATGGAGCAAGCACTCTAGCAACTTAGCTACCCCTATGGTCTACAAAAGAAGAAAAGACAAACGCATTAAGTCAAACAGAAACATCAGGTTAAACACGGAATATAACCAGGGAAGTGAGGTCTCAATATATTGATAATAAAGCAAGATAATACAAACGGATTAAACCAAACACGAACCTATCGACTCATGTCCAAATCACAATCCCAAAAGGTCAGCCGCTTAAACTCGGACTTTTACCATGTAAGTGAGGTCTTAATGCCTTGAAACAAAAACAAGATAAGATAAACGGATCAAACCAAACACGAACATATCGACCCAAGTCCAAATCACAATCCCAAAAGCTCACAAGGTTAAACACGGACTTTTACCAGGGAAGTGAGGTCCCAATGCCTTGAAATACAAAACAAGATAATAGAAACGGATTAAACCAAACACAAACATATCGACCCAAGTTCAAATCACAATCCCAAAAGCTCACCAGGTTAAACACGGACTTTTACCAGGGAAGTGAAGTCTCAAGATATTGAAATACAAAACAACATAATACAAACGGATTAAACCAAACACGAACATATCGACTCGTGTTCAAATCACAATTTCAAAAGCTCGCCAGGTTAAACACGGACTTGTACCAGGGAAGTGATGTCCCAATGCAATGAAATGTAAAACAAGAAAAGACAAACGGATCAAACCAAACACGAACATATCGACCTAAGTCCAAATCACAAACCCAAAAGCTCACTCGGTTAAACATGGACTTTTACCAGGGAAGTGAGGTTTTAATGCCTTGAAATATAAAACAAGATAATAGAAACGGATTAAACCATACACGAATATATCGACACAAGTCCAAATCACAATCCGAAAAGCTCACCCTTTTAAACACGGACTTTTACCAGGAAAGTGAGGTCTCAAAATATTGAAATATAAAACAAGATAATACAAACGGATTAAACCAAGCACGAACATATCGACACAAGTCCAAATCACAATCCGAAAAGCTCACCCTTTTAAACACGGACTTTTACCAGGGAAGTGAGGAATACAAAACAAGAAAAAACAAATGGATCGAACCAAACACGAACATATCGACCCAAGTCTTAAAGCTCACTCGGTTAAACACGGACTTTTACCAGGGAAGTGAGGTCTTAATGCCTTGAAACAAAAACAAGATAAGATAAACGGATCAAACCAAACACGAACATATCGACCCAAGTCCAAATCACAGTCCCAAAAGCTCACAAGGTTAAACACGGACTTTTACCAGGGAAGTGAGGTCCCAATGCCTTGAAATACAAAACAAGATAATAGAAACGGATTAAACCAAACACAAACATATCGACCCAAGTTCAAATCACAATCCCAAAAGCTCACCAGGTTAAACACGGACTTTTACCAGGGAAGTGAAGTCTCAATATATTGAAATACAAAACAACATAATACAAACGGATTAAACCAAACACGAACATATCGACTCGTGTTCAAATCACAATTTCAAAAGCTCACCAGGTTAAACACGGACTTGTACCAGGGAAGTGATGTCCCAATGCAATGAAATGTAAAACAAGAAAGACAAACGGATCAAACCAAACACGAACATATCGACCTAAGTCCAAATCACAAACCCAAAAGCTCACTCGGTTAAACACGGACTTTTACCAGGGAAGTGAGGTTTTAATGCCTTGAAATATAAAACAAGATAATAGAAACGGATTAAACCATACACGAATATATCGACACAAGTCCAAATCACAATCCGAAAAGCTCACCCTTTTAAACACGGACTTTTACCAGGAAAGTGAGGTCTCAAAATATTGAAATATAAAACAAGATAATACAAACGGATTAAACCAAGCACGAACATATCGACACAAGTCCAAATCACAATCCGAAAAGCTCACCCTTTTAAACACGGACTTTTACCAGGGAAGTGAGGAATACAAAACAAGAAAACAAATGGATCGAACCAAACACGAACATATCGACCCAAGTCTTAAAGCTCACTCGGTTAAACACGGACTTTTACCAGGGAATGCCTTGAAATATAAAACAAGATAAGATAAACGGATTAAACCATACACGAATATATCGACACAAGTCCAAATCACAACCCTCAAAAACTCACCATGTTAAACACAAACTTTTACCAGGAAAGTGAGCTCTCAATGCCTTGAAATACCAAACAAGATAATACAAACGGATTAAACCAAACACAAACATATCGACCCAAGTTCAAATCACAATCCCAAAAGCTCACCAGGTTAAACACGGACTTTTACCAGGGAAGTGATCTCTCAATGCCTTGAAATACAAAACAAGATAATACAAACGGATTAAACCAAACACAAACATATCGACTCATGTCCAAATCACAATCCCAAAAAGGCCATCAGGTTAAACACGGGCTTTCACGACTATTGATGATCCAGTGTCTTGAAACTTACACAAGATAACCATGAATAAAACCACTAATTGTAAAATTTATGGCTTTGAAAGGATACTTCACTTGACAGCATACTTTCTAGAACGTGTTTTCCTTTCAAAAGCACCCTCACTTCCCTGGTGGAATTTTCGAGTTTTACTTAATTTACCTGTTCTTAAATTTTACTTTTCTTTCGAATGGTGATGTGACATTGGATTGGTATATCATTGATTAAACGGACATCTTTTTGTAATAAGAATATGTGTACATGTATTCACCACGTGTTTGTTTACATGTCCTATAATTGCTTGACATGGCACACATTTTAAGAAGCCAATTTGGCAATTATGTCACGATTTTACATTTAAATATTTAACATGTCTTTTTTGGTTGGTGGTAAATAGACTTTTTAATGGTGATAAACAGTGATAAATTTTATAACTTGTAAGATTTTACAGGTGCCTGAAATAATTGTTGTGAAATAATGTTTTTATCTTTTTTATATAGCTAATTGCCAGTTTTGACATGAATGAAAAATATATGCACTCGTAACAGGACTCTGTGCCCTAGTTAATATGTCAAAACACTGTAACTTCTAATTTAATATGAACAAACAAAAAGCTTGCATGTTAGTGTTAATCATATTAAAACCGTCAAGGCCCTAAAATATTTATGTCCTTACGAACAATATTATAAATCATCTGCTGTTATACTTCCTGTACTATCCAATTCTGATTACGCACATGGCGGATGTAGCTAGCTAAACAGGAGGTGCTTATCCTACCTGAGTACCCGGCCTCTCTTTCGAGGCGGACGAATACGTGTTTAACCATAATTTATCAGTTTCAAGGTTTTATTTTGCTTCTGACTTGTGATTCGTACATTGATTAATGTGTTTGTTTTCGATTAATTAAAAAAAAGCAATTGTAATTGACGACAAGTCATACAAAATATTTCAGTTTAAAATTTTGATTTTGATTTCATATGACACGTTATTTTCTTTATTAGAACAAAAAAAGCATAAAACTGTTCCAATATATTGAAAGACATATGTTAATTTTCAAAACTGGTTTTAAATTCTATTTTTGATAAATAAGTGGAATTAGAAGGAAAAAAATCAAATTGGATTTGGAACTGTTTTGTCTACATTTAAACATTTGCACAGATTTAAATTGATGAAACAAAAACAAAACATAGAAACATTGTTTACATCTTTTTAAGAATTATTTGTGAGTTATTTTCAAATCAAAGAAATTTGAAAGGAATCCATGAAAGCCAGAACTGAATTTATATAAGATAAATTCCGACAATCCATCCAAAAAGATAAAAAAAATCTTTAAAAATAAGAATAAACAATTTTATTCATTCAATTCGTAATGCCGAGTGCTTGCCGAAAGACAGGTCACTACCCATTTTTAAGTCTTGTGTCAGACCCGGCCTGGGATCGAACCCACGATCTCCCACTTACAAAGAGAGTACTCTACCAACTGAACTACAGCAGTGGTGTTTTTGTTTCTTAAGAAGTGAATGGCCTAAATAAAATGTACTTAACAACATTAATTGTTATAACAAGGACATGTCTATATAAAAATATGCTGGTGTAATTAATAAAAACCTATTTATAAACATAACACATGTAACTTTAAAATTCGCCAACTTACAAACAGCTTATAATACAAAAAATTAATTAAAATGTTGTATTAAGAGAAGTTATTTATTAATTAAAACAATATACCAGCATATATTAAACAATACATCATAATAGAGTGACATTCCATCCAGTTAATTTCATTCTAAATAAGGCTTGTTTTTAATTAAAACTTGCATATTTATGGACCAGTGGATGTTAAATAAATGGGATGGTTGGCGATGTTTATCAAAACGGTCACAATGAAATCTTCAATGAACATAAGAGTAATTCTGGCATTCCAAACAGAAGTGTTTGTAAAAATGTGTTTTTGAGATATTTATGTAGGGTCTGTTGGTTGAATGTTCAGTGAAATAAGGAATGTTTTTTTTAATTTTTAAATGTGCTATTGGCGGACCACTTATTGTAAAATAAATGGGATGGTTGGAGACAGTCACTATGAAATTTTTCTTGGCCTTGGCTATCCTGGTCCTAACCATTGATTACTGGGCTTTGTTTCCTGGTTCATAATATGACCCGAAGTCTCATCTGCAGTCAATAGACGCAAAAGTTAATCGTCGTTTGACCTGAAACGCTTCAACGTATACTAATGCTCTGGTTGCCATTTGCTCATAGCTAATAGCTTTGGTGACCATGCTTGCGCATACCTAAACGAACATGTAAGATTGTTAAAACGCTACCGCATGAAATACCCAATGACTGCGCTATGAGACGGACTAAGCGACTCTGTCCTTCTGACCAAAATCATACCTTTTTAGCATATCAACTTATTGATTGTTTGTTTAGTTTTTGGTAAAATAATGCTTTTTTTTAATTTTCAAATGCGTGCATTGACGGGACACTAGTCCTGAAATAAGAATAGTTGAGTAAAAGAATGGGGTTTAACATTTGATGTTTTTGCTCTGAGGGGTGGATTTTTGTTGTATCTTTCATGTCTGGGTTTTATCTGTGTTTTGTCATTACATCTTTTTGAACAATTGTAATTGAATATTTATTTCAGAACCCGTTCCATGTTGTTTGCAGTGATGAATTTGAGCTTATCTTTCTTGTTTAGGTCTTATCTGTGTGTTTTCGCTGGATTTTGTTTTAATTTGAATATTTGTTTTTAGAACCTATTCCATGTTGCTACTCTCAGAGGTAGACTTTAGTATGTCTTTCATTTTTCTTTTGGTTTTATATGTGTTTTTGCACTTTTTAAAACAATTTTTTATTTTTTTTTTGTCAGAACTCGTTCCATGTTGCTGTTCACAACGGTGGATTTTGGCGTATCTTTCATTTTTTGGTTTTGTCTGTGTATTTTCACTTAGAACTAATATAAGTGTTGCTGTCGTCTGCATGGTAAATACGAAAATTACGTCACATGGAATTCTATCCAATGGGAGTTATGATAATAGAACGGCGACGGCGGATTCTTGTGTGATAGAAGGAAGAGACCCATCAATAAGCACGGTAAGAAGGCGTGTACAAATTGCATTCCAAAAGCAACGTAAAACTTTGAAAACTGGCAAACTTCCTTCCACTATGGAACTGATGCATGCTGCTCAAGATGGGTAAGTACTTCTCTTAAATTAGCCATTCCCACCGCGTATGCAATAAAATTAATATAATACTAGTATTAATTTTACAACACTAGACAAATGTTTTAGAATACAATTCCCTATTAGTAGTGATTGGAAAAAAATTCAAGGGGTAAGAAATTTTCCAAAGAACCTAATATATTAAACAAAATTTGCTTTAGTTTTTAAGGATTTTTATATTTGAACGAGCAGCAAATTTATACAATAGTTTTTTCTGCCATACAAACTTATTGTGTTTACTGAGTTTATGATATCCTCAGAGATACTTAGTTCAAAAACAGAGATACCGTTAATGATTATTTTGACAGCCATAAACCTTTTGGCGGGCTTGATAAGCCTAGGCTTGCAATATCTTTGCGTGAACAATTTATTTGTAAGCAGTTTTTCATATAAATCGTTTATGTTTTTACAGCATGCGGAATTCGATTGGGATAAAACACTGATGTCCTCCATCTTAGCTGCCTTCTTTTACGGATACATAGTGACACAGATTCCAGGTGGTTGGCTGTCAGATAAATTTGGTGGGAAGAAAGTGTTTGGTATCGGTATGCTGATTAGCGCCATATCTGCTGTTATACTTCCTGTCTGTGCACGCCATTCTTACATTTTTGTTTTTGTGTTCAGAATTATAACAGGAATGGCATTGGTATGTACAGAGATTTGTTGCTTTAATTAATTATTAAACATTTCACTTATAAAATTTAGACAAAGATACAATTCATTCACCCAAACATTCATTATTGGTACTGGGTTTATCAATATACATAAGTTCTATAAAACAACATGTTGTCAATTAAAATTGTTTGATAGAACATACCTACAGCTTAACATGGTAAAGGGGTGGAGGGGGACGAAAAATTACATGAAGACGCACTGTGGAAGCAGAAATGAAGGATTCATACCTATCAAGGGGTATTCTACAGAAACCGGAAAATAACAGACAAAAGTGGAAAGACTTTGTTGCTGTCCCACACGCCAGAGGGCCTAATGGGCAGTAAATAATAATAATAAAAAACCTACAGTTAATTATTGATCACTTTGTTCAGTCGCCGTGAAACCTTGAACACACTAAGACATGTACATTTTATAATATATAGCAAGCAAGTAGAATCGTCCCTTATTGAAAGGCATAAATAATTTTATAGCTATGGAAAACACCATTTAGAAGATAGGATAATCTTTAAATCACACCAAACAAACCGGTTAATGTCCAAACCAAAATAATTTAAGCAAAGTCAACACTTTAAAATCTGGTAGATCGTTACTTCATTAATCAAGGCACCCTCCTATTCCACATCGGAGATTGCTCCGACAGTGCAGTACATATGCATTGTAATGTGGACCTATGGTCTAAAATACTTATTTTAACAAATGAATGAATGAAAAAATTTGGTAAATTAAGTAAATCAAGTGATTTTTCAACAGAAAAGTGGGGTAAATCAAGAAAAAAAATGTAAAATTGAATTATTAACCGCCTGATTGTTATATTAACTATCGGAGGTTAATTAACAAACTGTATTAAATTTTCACAATCGAAGACTAGTGAAATGCCGGAAAAATATATCGTCAACAAGACAAACCAAACGTGTCAACGTAACAGGAATATATATCGTCAACAAGACAGACGTGTTGGTGTAACGCATGCATTTCGCCCTAAATTGACTTATGGCAAATTTATAATTTATTAAATTTTGATTATCGAAATCTAGTAAAAGGCAAGAATAACATCGTCGACAAGACAGACGTGTCGATTTTAAACATGCATTTCGTCCTAAATTATGCCACTTATGACAAATTCCAAATTTAATCTTCATAATTGACTAAAATTTTCACTATCGAAGACAGGAAATGCAGTAAAATCGTATCGTCAACAAGACATGTGTGTCATTAAAATTGCTTCATGCCTAAACAAACGTCACTAAAAGAAAATTAACAATCTTTACGTCTCTAATGACAAATTGACAATCTTTACGTCACTAAAAGAAAATTGACAATCTTTACGTCTCTAATGACAAATTGACAATCTTTACGTCTATAAAAGAAAATTGACAATTTTTACGTCACTAATGGCAAATTGACAATCTTTACGTCACTAATGGCAAATTGACAATCTTTACGTCACTAATGGCAAATTGGCTATCTTTACGTCACTAATGGCAAATTGACAATCTTTACGTCACTAATGGCAAATTGACTATCTTTACGTCACTAATGCAAATTGACAATATTTACGTCACTAATAGCAAATTGACAATTACATCGTTACAATTATTACATTAGCACATACTTTTTTCATTTCAGGGGATATGTTATCCAGCTATTTTGTCAATGTGGGGTAGATGGGCACCACCATTAGAACGTACAAAACTGACATCATTTATACAGCTAGGTATAAAATTTATCAATTAACAATGCTTTGGTTTGGTTATTGTCATTAAAAAAGGGGCCGGGTGCTCCGGAAGGGTAAGCACCTCCTGTTTAGCTAGCTACATCCGCCACGTGTGTGAGAGTACGGGGCAGTCCTCGACACAGAGACATCAAACTTTTTAATTATTAGCTGTTTGTTTTAGTAATTCATGTAAATGGTGGCTCTAGACACTCCTATATTTGTTCTATTTAGCTACGGTTTACTTCAACATACATACTCTTGGTCTTTTCGTTTCCTTTGTACATGTACATATATATACTCTATTTAACTACAATGTTTATTATATAGGAGCTGTCTTTGGAATGTTTGGAACTTTGTCAACTGGTGGAGTACTTTGTGACTACGGATTTGATAACGGATGGGGGTCCATTTTTATACTTACCGGTAAGATGATAAACACTGTACACTACCTCGAAAATGTAAGAAAGAAATTATGAAAACGTCTATGACAGTAGAATCAAAAACAAACATACTGATCCATGTCCGAATCACAATCCAGAAGCAAAGTAAAAACTTTGAAACTTACAAGTTAGGTTAAACACGTGGACTTCCATCAGGGAAGTGAGATCGGGTGCTTTTTCTTCGAGAACAAGTTTAACAAATTAACCTATGAACATTGTAATAAACTAGTAATCAAAAGAGTGAGAAGTAAAGAAAATGTTCGTGCTTTTTTGCTATCTATAAATTTATTCCAAATGTCTATAACCTAAAAATGTATATGATTCATCATATTGCTTTGTATTGCTTGCTTTTTCAATTGTTCTATAGCATGTTATAATTCATTTCTTCTTTGTTTAGAGTATTTTGATTGGTCATATTTTTCTGATACGTTTGCATAAATGGATTGGCTCTCAGTGACGTCATCTTATTATTGATGACGCATGGAAGCATTTGAATTCCTACGCCATTGCGATGCTATTTTTACATGCTATGGCAATATTGTTATTTCAATTGTTGAATTGTTGTTGTAAAAAATTTTTAAATTGAATTATAAGAAATGAAGTTAATGTTATTATTTTGTTATTGAAGTATATAAGAGTTGGACATTGCACATGTAACATAAATCCCTACGCGAATTATTCAGAGTGCAAAATGTCTAATTCTTTCATACTTCTATACTTCTATAACAAAAAAATAACATTATTCCTACAATAACCAACAATATATCACTACCGGCAGGAGACAGAAATGTTATGAAAAAAACATGTACTTGAACACAATACAATACATGGCTGGAAAAGACAAATACCCGTTGGTACCAATTATTAAAATCCTGACTTTGGAATTATGCTAATTATAAAATGCAGTGATACATGTAGTACTTTTAGGGGTCGCTAATCCGCTACCTATCCCGCTAACTTGCAATATGTGGGAGAAGAATAGTATACAATATAATACAAGACACGAAAGGACATGAATATCCGTTGGTACCAATTATTAAGTTAATGATTTTCAGCTGGAATTTGGGTAAATGTCAAATGATGTAGTTATAGTACTATAAGTGTCCAACTATCCCGCTAAATTGCAATATATGGGAGAATAATAGTATTTTTTCTTTTCTCTTTCAGGTGGATTGACTGTGATCTGGGTGGTGGTGTGGTTTTTCACTACTTCTGATTCTCCGGCTACTAACGCCTATATCAGTGAAGAAGAGAAACAATATATATTATCGAGTATTGGACATAAAGATGATAAAAAGGTTAGTTATTGTTATCAGTATTATCTTTATCGTTACCGTTTTTCTTTCATTCTAAAATTTGATTACAAACGTGGCGGATCTAGCTAGCTAAACAGAATATGCTTACCCTTCTAGAGGACACGACCTCACTTCCCTGTTGGAGGGTTATGTGTTTAACTTAATATGCTAATTTTCAAACTATTTACTTTCCGTTTGAGGTTGCGATTTGGACATGGATTAGTTTGTTTGGTTTATAAGTTATAAATATTAAATTTGATTTCGCACGTTTTCGAGTGTAGGAAAATAGACAAGAGGTTTTACCTTCTGGAGTTACCGGCCTCCCATCAATTACATATTATACCAGTTTTAATTTTACAGAACTAGACGGCCGTTTCGGAGTACAATTCTTCATCAGTTGTGCTTGGACCAAAATTATGAACCAAAAATTGTTTTCAAGATGGTGGAAATATTACTAAAGGACCGAAATATATTGCACCAAACTTTATGAATATCATAGGTTCAAAAGTCACAATTTTTTAAGATCTTTAAAAATATTGTAATAAACATATTCGCATTGTATCATTACAAAAAGTGTTTTGTTAGAATAATCCATGCTATATTGTCGGTAACTATTTTGGTCCACATTTTACAGCATTTCAATTAAAATGAAATAATTCAATTTTCGTTTGTTTCAAGCATTTTGATTGGTCAGATCTTGTGTGTTATTTTTCAATGACAGAATTGGATCCTCTCCAACTTTCATTGCCGGAACTACTTTTCTGACCTACATCCCAATGTTTACATTGTTGACACATTACACATAAGTTGTAAAAGTATCACATACACTTATTTGGTTTTTTTTTAAATTATAAATTGAGTTATAAGAAATTAAGTTACATTTTCTTTTTGTTATGGAAGTATGAAAGAATTGGACATTGCACACGTAACATAATTCGCTACGCGAACTTCATTTCTATAATGAATAAAACAAAACATTTTTTTAAATGGCTTTTGATCAATTTTGTTATAATTAGGCAAACACTTCTTTCAGACATCAGTTATTCCATAGATTCTTTTCAATTTGCTAATTTTTATTTTTTTCCTTAAAATTTCATTAAAATATAATTGGACACTTTCTTTCACGCAACTTTTCCCTTGGAGATCTATAGCCACATCTTTCTCTTTACAGTCCAACCTGTCTTAAAGGCTACCTTTATTTAAGGGTCACCTGCTTATAAAGGCCAGTAGAATTGTATTCCAATTGTTCTTTATTCATTTATTTGAATCTGTATATAAAGGCCACCTGTCCATAAAGGCTACTCTTACTGGTTCCCTTAGGTGGCCTTTATAGACAGATTTGACTGTATAGCTTGTCTCACTTATCTGTGTTGTTACAATATTGTTGGACATTTTTTCATTCAGACAACAACAGTACTTTCGAGATTTATAGCCATATCCATGTCATTTTAGCTTATTCCACTGCTCAATTTTGTTACAATATAATAAATATCATCTTCTTTTCTCTCTTTCTTTCAGACATTTCTATGCAATGTACTGTAAACGTATTTAATTTCGCGTGTTTTTAGTTTCGCTGTAAAGGAAATTTTAGACATATGCGTAGTTTTTGAAATATGCACTATAACAAAATATGGGTAATATAATTTTCGCTTGGTTTAATTTTCGCGCAAAACAAACGACCGCAAAATGAACGAAAATTAGAACATCGCAAAAATAAATACGTTTATAGTATGACTTACTTCGCTGATTAATATTATTGAAATATAATTGAACTTTTTCAGACAACAACGGTTCCTTGGAGATCTATAGCCACTTCGATGCCATTTATAGCCTGCCTAACTGCTCATTTCTGCTACAACTGGACACTCTGTACCCTGATGACAAGTCTACCAATATTTATGAAAGAAGCTCTACATCTTGATATCAAACAAGTATACAAGTATTATTATTACACCTTATGTAAATATTTAGCAATCTTATTGGATAGGAGCTATGTAACAATTTGTACTGTAGCATAAAAACATTTTATAATGCCACATAGCTCTGCGCGTGGTTATCCCTATCGGACCTTTGACTGGATAGCGCTTTGATCAAAACATCTATATTCATATTTAGACTTATACCTGAATTATGACGCACAAGAAAGGCTACATTTGAAACTTTATGACAAACGTGATGACTTCAATTTTTCTATTGTCAACTTTCCTTTTTTATGCAGCAATATACCTGCTTCTCCTGCTTATGGTGTATTTGTTTCCCAATTATTACGCTATGGTAGAGCTTGTTCCCACTGCGGGGACTTTGTACAACGAAGTAGGCTTCTTGCAAATAAATTGTTGACTCAGGGATATTGCAAGCCTAGGCTTATCAAGGCCCTCAAAAAGTTTTATGGCCGTCATCACAGTATTGTTGATAAGTTTGATGTCTCTGTGTCCAGGATTAACTTGGATATATTTGACGTCTCATAGTTCCATGTTCCTTTCACACAATTTTGATTACACACGTGGCGGGTGTAGCTAGCTAAACAGGAGGTGCTTACTCTTCTGGAGCACCCGGCCTCACTTCCTTGGTGGAAGTTCACGTGTCTAACCTAACTTGTCGGTTCCAAAAGTTTTTACTTTGCTTCTGGATTGTGATTCGGAAATGGATTAGTATGTTTGTTTTTGACTATGTTATGTCTTTACAACGTCTTCTTGATATTGATATTATTTACATTCGAGCAATGGCGTCTGCAACAACACTAAAAGATTGAAGGTGAAATAACACAATGATTGCCTTGGTTAACAAAAAATGCCTATCAACCTTGTTAGAGTTAGCAACTACATCAACTAGACAACCAATCAAACTATTAAACTGTTTGTAGTTTTGGGCAATTACTGGACCAGAGTGACATTGAAATTGAGTCATCCTCGATATTAATAAATTAGATCTGATGCACAAGCTATATCAGTTAAATAAAACAAACATTCGCTTCCGCAAACAATGTTTCCTTGAGGTGACAAAATCTACTGTCACCCTGTCAGAAATGTAATATTTATATAGTGTTATAATCTGCAGTATTATTTCTCCAACTTGATTGGCAATAATATCCATTTTATTTTTTAATTCCATGTTGAAGCTATCAAACAAAATTTACGATGTTAAAAAAACTTTGAAAAACTTACAGAACGTAAGCTCGGGCAGTCCGTAAGAACATCTTGGCTAGCTAGCTACAGCCGTGACGTGTTGAAAAACAAAATTGAGAGTGGAAGGAACATTGGACTACGGGACTTCAAACATATCCAAGGAAATTTCGGATACAGAGCTAGATGATACTTATCAGCAAAATTGTGATGACGCCCATACATATTTTGGTCCATGATAATTCTAGGATTACAGTATTCCTGCGTCAACGACTTGTTTCGTGGGAACAAGCTATACCATAGCGCACTAATCGTGACACAAATACTCCAGCAGGAAAAGTCGATATTAATAATAATAATTTCTTATTTTACAGAATGGATTGTTGTCATCATTCCCGTTCTTAACACAGGCAGTGTCTGCATTTCTAGTGGGACATACAGCAGATTTACTACGGTCTAAGAAACTTCTGTCCATAACTGGGATAAGAAAATTGTTCCAACTTACCAGTAAGTCTAAAATCAACATGGCGGCCGGTCGCATCCGAAAAAAAACACAAACAAAATAATTTTTTTTTATAAAACGTTTCAATATATGTTCAATGTAGGGGTTTCATCATCACCATTTTTATTTTGAACTGTATCTTGTTGGTAACTCTAACATTGTTTATCTTAAAATTAACGTGCGTTATTTGAAATATTATAAAATAACCATGCAGTGTTTAAAATGTCATAAAAATAGTTTTTAAATATCATGAAATTAACACGCATTGTTTGAAATATCACGAAATCTATTGTTGTTGTTGTTTGAAATATCACGAGTTTTAAACATGTTGTTGGAAATATCATGAAATTAACACGCATTGTTCGAAATGTCGCAAAATTAATATGAATTGTTTGAAAAATCACAAAATTAACATACGTAGTTTTAAATATAATTAAATAACCATGCGTTGTTTTAAATATCATGAAATTGATATGAATTGCTTGAAATATCATAAAATTATCATGCACTGTTTGATATCGCGAAATTAAAAGACGTTTTCTGAAAACTCATAACATTAATACAAATATCATGAAATTAACACGCATTGGTTGCAATTAAAACATACCAACCCATTCAAATTAAAATCATGAAATTAACATGTTATTATTTGTTTCTTTAGGTTTTATAGGTAGTGGCGTCTTCCTAGTGGCTTGTGGCTATCTGAATTGTCAGCAGAAGTACATCACAGTCGCATTCCTCTGTATATCTACTTTCTGTATGGGGTTAAGTGTCGGAGGATTCCTCTGTAACCACGTGGATATTGCGCCAAAGTAAGAAATCAAATAAAAAAGAAACATACCAATCCATGTCCAAATCACAATCCCAACGCAAAGTAAAAACAAACATACCAATCCATATCCAAATCACAATCTCAAAGCAAAGTAAAAACAAACATACCAATCCATGTCCAAACCACAATCCAACAGCTAAAATAAAACGAACATACCAATCCATCAGGTCCAAATCACAATCCCACAGCAAAGTAAAAACAAACATATCAATCCATTTTCAAATCACAATCCCAAAGCAAAGTAAAAACAAACATACCAATCTATGTCCAAACCACAATCCCAAAGCAAAGTAAAAACAAACATACCAATCCATGTTCAAATCGCCATCCAACAGCTAAATAAAAACAAACATACCAATCCATGTCCAAATCACAATCCAACAGCTAAATAAACAAGAGGCCCATGGGCCTTAACGCTCACCTGTGACCTTGACCTTTAAACCCATAACCCTTATTTTATATCAAAATGATCATTAGGCCAATACCTACAATAGTCTAGCATACATGCCTATACAAAATATTTAAAGTTTTCAAGATAACTAACCAATTCAGTATTAATTTGCACCTGTGACCTTGACCTTTGAACTCATGACCTTTATTCATATATCAAAATTATCATTAGACCAATACCTACAATATTCTAATATATAATTATGCCTATACAAGGAAGTTATGGTTTTTGAGATAATCAACCATTTCAGTTCTTGCTTGCATCTGTGACATTGACCTTTAAACCCATGACCTTTATTAATATATCAAAATGACCATTGTGCCATTACCTACAATATTCTAACATGTATGCCTATACAAAAAGTTAATAGTTTTGCAGATAATCAACTATAACGGAAATAGTTGTTCATCTTTGACCTTGACCTTTCAACCCATGACCTTAATCTATGTATCAAAATGATCGTCATGTCAATACCTACAATTAACTGAAAATCCCATGCCATTATCACTTGAAATGTTTAAAAAATAGCATTTTTTAACAAAGGTCAAAAACATTGACATCTTTTGGAAGAAAATAGCAAGACAAGATCAACAGTGAAAACTCCATACAATTATCTTCAGCCGTTATTGAGTTATAACAATAAATGTCTCATTTTCAAAATTACATAATTTTATGCAAAAAACGCGTAACCTATTTTTCGTTCAATTTTCATGAAAAACACAATTTTAATGTTCCCAGGTATGCTGAATCCAAATATCCAATCAAAATTTGCCTGCACCTTCTGGTTCCAGAGAAGAAGATGTTTTTGTCATTTTGCTATTTTTAGTAACGGCAGCTATCTTGTTGGGCGTGGCCAAACCCGAACAAATTTTTTAAAAGGCTGTTACCCAGGCATGATAATCACTAAGTTTCATTAAATTTGGCCTAGTAGTTTTGGAGGAGAAGATTAAAATGTAAAGTTTACACACGACGGACGACGGACGACGGACGGTGATAGATTGCAATAGGTCATCTGAGCCTTCGGCTCTTGTGAGCTAAAAACAAACATACCAATCCATGTCCAAACCACGGTCCCAAAGCAAAGTAAAAACAAACATACCAATCCATGTCCAAACCACGGTCCCAAAGCAAAGTAAAAACAAACATACCAATCCATGTCCAAACCACAATCTCAACGCAAAGTAAAAACAAATATACCAATTCATGTCCAAACAACAATCTCAAAGCAAAGTAAAAACAAACATACCAATCCATGTCCAAACTACAATCTCAACACAAAGTAAAAACAAACATACAAATTCATGTCCAAACAACAATCTCAAAGCAAAGTAAAAACAAACATACCAATCCATGTCCAAACTACAATCTCAACACAAAGTAAAAACAAACATACCAATCCATGTCCTAACCACAATCTCAAAGCAAAGTAAAAACAAACATACCAATCCATGTCCAAACCACAATCTCAACGCAAAGTAAAAACAAACATACCAATCCATGTCCAAACCACAATCTCAACGCAACGTAAAAACAAACATACCAATCCATATCCAAACCACAATCCCAACGCAAAGTAAAAACAAACATACCAATCCATGTCTAAACCACAATCTCAACGCAAAGTAAAAACAAGCATACCAATCCATGTCCAAATCACAATCTAAACGCAACGTAAAAACAAACATACCAATCCATGTCCAAATCACAATCTCAACGCAACGTAAAAACAAACATACCAACTCATGTCCAAATCACAATCCCACAGCATAGTAAAAAACAATTAAAAATGTAAAATGTAATTTAAAAACTGACCGGTTAATCAAGTGTCCCACGTGATCTTCAGACTGGCTGTTCCGGAAGGCTCATCACCTCCAGTTTAGTTAGCTATATCCGTCACGTTTGTAATCAAATTTTAGAATGGCAGGAACATGAAACTATTGGACAACAAATTGCTTTATTAGTATTACTAAACTTGTTTTAATTTTTCATTTATAAATGGCTACAGAAACACTTATTTTGGCTTTAGTATATGAATTCTTTAACACAGTACTGTGCATAATCTAGTCGGTCGCTATGAATACTATACTTAAGTACTGTACTGTAAATGTATTTAATTTCACGTACAGTCAAACCTGTCTATAAAGGCCATCCAAGGGAACAAATAAAAGTGGTATTTATGGACAGATAGCCTTTACATACAGGTTCAAATCATATGAATAAAGAACAATTGGGATACAGTTCTAATGGCCTTTATAGGCAGGTGGCCTTTATATAGAGATGGCCTTTAAGGCAGGTTGGACTGTATATTCATTTTTGCGGTATAGGAAATTTTAGACATATACGCGTAGTTGAATTTTCGTTTTTTAAATATGCACTATAACACGATAAGTGTAATATAATTTTCGCTTACTTTAATTTTCTCGCAAAAAGAACGACCGTGAAATATGCGAAAATTAATACATCGCAAAAAAATAAATACGTTTACAGTATTATAGAAGTATTTCGGTATCTTTGAAAATAAAGTTGTGGATAAAAAAGTCCAGTTTCAATTGTTTTATTACTAAATCTGTTTTAATTTTGCAGCACGACGGTCATTTCGAAAAAAAAAGATCCTAATCTGTAGTGTTCGGACCAAAATTGTGGAAATCCAAATATTTTATATGGCCGTCATCACAGTATTGTTGATAAGTTTCATGTCTCTTGTGTCCAGGATTGCCTTGGATATATTTGACGTCTCATAGTTCCATGTTCCTTTCACACAATTTTGATTACACACGTGGTGGGTGTAGCTAGCTAAACAGGAGGTGCTTACCCTTCCGGAGCACCCGGCCTCACTTCCCTGGTGGAAGTTCACGTGTCTAACCTAACTTGTCAATTTTTTAAAGTTTTTACTTTGCTTCTGGATTGTGACTCGGAAATGGATTAGTATGTTTGTTTTTAATTAAGATGTTGAAATGAGAAAAATAGCAGGACCAAATGTATTTGACCAATCCGCTTATATCAGATCATCCATTCATTGTTGATAAAGTCTCATTCCATTGCTTCTATTTGTCTAGGTATGCTGGAGTCTTGTTTGGTATAACAAACACAGCTGCGACTGTCTCTGGTATGCTGGCACCAATTGTAGCTGGTACTTTGACACCAAACGTAAGTATACATTGCCGATCATACCTAGTGGAGCAGATAAAAGACGTTTTGAGAAGAATCTTGCAAATGATACAATCATTAAAAATGTACCCGATTGGATGCCAATCGAAAATCCAAAATGGCAGCAACTATTCAAGATGGCTGCCAAAATAGTCACTCGATGTTGATGTGACGCTTTGAAATATTTTAAAGTGTCCAATTTACATTATCGAAGTGTCGAGAATAGAACCCAAGACATCCCCTTTACGGAGCGAGTACTCTACTAACTGAGCCAACGCAGTGGTAACTATCTTGTACAGAATGTAAAAAAGCTCAAACAATATTCATGATATGATTGTAATCATTGGTGCCGTGTATGACGATTTTGTTTTTGTCTTTCTTATTTATTTTTGAAAGCTCTGTAGCGTGTTCTTGTCCGATTGGTTAAGTTGGTGTCAGTGTGTAGCTTTCTATGTCAATCTTTCACTCGAACACAAGCATTCCGGTCCTACTCAAATCACAATCCCAAAACTAAAGAAATAACTTCGAAATCTGGCAAATTAAGTTAAACACATGAACTTCCACTAGAGGATTAAAGCGTGATGCCTCAGTAGGGTACATACCTCAACCCTAGCTAGCTGCATCCGCCACGTGTGCAATCAAAATTGGTAATGAATGATTAATAAAAAAATTATGAAACATGCTTGGTAAATCAAAACTATCGCTAATATTATTGAGCATATTATTAACTAGTCCTGGTTTGATTGGAGAGGTCCATTTAGTCTCTCCCGATCAAAATAAATATTTATCTAAAAAATCATTTTAATTAATTTTTTATTTTTTATTTTCATTTATTTATTTTTATTTTTATCTTATTTATTTATTTATTTACAGCAAACGGCAGAAGAATGGAGAAACGTGTTTTTCGTTTGTTTTGGATTTAACATTCTTGGAATAATAATTTACGCCTTATTTGCAAGTGGCGAAGTTCAAACATGGGCTACTGATGGAAACATTGAATTTGTTGTAGAAATAGATGACAAGCAGCCCGGATTGAATTCCGAGGAAAAACCAACAAACACTGTTATTTTGAACGGTGTTGAAAATAAGGCCTTCGAAAATGAAAAACAAACAGAAACAGTTTGTGTTAGTGAGATAGAAAGCAAAACGTTTGCAAATGAAAATTTGTCATTTGATAATGGAAGTTCTGGAACATGAATGTCAATCGATTTATTGCCTTTATACAGAAAGCTCAATTGAGTGGTACATAATTCTCGATACCCGAAAAATTTGTAGTTCGTCGGACCCGACTGCCTGCATTTGTTTTCTCTCGCTCCCCTGGTTCAAATTGTGTGCGCCTAAAGAAAAATGATCGTATAAAATAAAATTAAATTATTAACCACTGGTGCGGCTTTATTTTTTCAAAAAAAAAACCATCCGATGAACTAATAAATACTTTAGTTCGGCCTAATGAGGTTTTATTTCTGTACCTTTCTGCAAATAGTAGGTAACAGTTTTGCTGTTTATCTTGAAAAATTGAGTGTTCGCAAAAAAAGATTCCAATGTAGATTTGGTATTTAATGTTGCCAGCATACTAATCCATGTCCGAATCACAATTCAGAAGCAAAAGTAAAAAGTTAGGTTAGACACTTGAACTTCCACTAGGGAAGTTAGGCCGGACAGAACGTCATCTATATATATCTGTATGTGGAGAAGAACGATTTGGAAACAGTTTTCTCTCCAGATTTAACAAGGTTCTGCCAGCATAAATTTTGTTTAATAAGCATAAAGAAACAAATCGGCAATTATTGGTATACCGATTGTTTGCTGGAAAATTGTATCATCAAACACAACAAATATGTTATTTATCAAAAGCTCCGACATTTTGTTGATGGCATCTTCAGCATAGTTTTGTTTGGAATAGCAGTAAGATGTAGAAAAATTGTCATTCAGTTAAAACTGTTAATACAGTGAAAACTGTGAAAACCGGATGGTCTCCGGTCCTTTTAAATAATCCGGTTTTCACAGGATCCGGTTTATCCAGGTTTGGAACAAAGTTAATTGCCCTTGATTATATTTGTATCCACCGGGAGGGGTGGCGATAGAGACGGGATGAATAATATAATTTGCTCGAAAAAATATAAATATTTAAAGCGAGGTTTAATAAAATTTATTATTTAATAATACATGCTTACCTAAGTGACCGACTGAAAAGTGAAGAAAACAACTAAATATATATGGACCACAAGAACCTCAAATTGTTCTACAATAGAAGACATTAATATTCAAAAAAGGAAGCTGGAAAAAGGTGACGGAGATGAACCATGCATTGTTTGGTTGCGGACCGGACTCGATAGGTGGGTGATATTGGGAACATCACCTGTTCGAGAACCGATTTTGTCGCTGCATTTTTTCACTTTCCAGTAACATTTGGGGGCTCGTTCGACCCTGAGAAGTGGCCGACTAACAGGTTGGTCACAGGGTGGAATCTGGTGGTTTAAAGAAGGAACTGAGGAATGTGGCAGACCGGGCTTGATAGGTGACTGGGTAGCTCAGTGGATAGAGCGTCCCGCTAGTATTAGGAAGGTCCAGGGTTCCAGTCCCGGTTTGTTCGCTTCATTCTTTAACTTTCCTGTTAATAACTTACTAATTATTATTACATACGTGTTTTGTAGGAAGTGCTTACCCTTCCGGAGCATCCAGTCTCACTTCCCTTGTTGATATTCACGCGTTTAACTAAAGCTGCCACCAGTTTTCACTTTGCTTTTGGAATTGTGATTTGAATATAAACTGGTATGTTTGTGTTTGATATCAATTTTAACAATAAAGTATTGGCAGAATAACCATGAACGAACATAAAAGAAACAAGTACTTCAAATTGAATTCCATTTACTCTAAAATATGTTGGAAACACACACACACACACACACACACACACACACACACACACACACAAAACCGGTTACTAGATAGGAAAATGTCTTTAAAAGAAAGATACTTCAAATTTCAATCCATTTACTCTACAGTATGCTGAAACACACACACACACACACATTTAAATTCTATTTCACCGGTAACGCCTTTAAAAATGCTAAGTGAAAATCTAATTTAATCTAATGTCTAATGTATTTGTAATTTGTATTTACAAAATGTTCGTACACTATGATGTTTTATGTTGCTCGTTTTTCTTCATGAATGGTAAAAAATGTTACGTTTTATGTCTTAAAAAACCCCAGCTTTTAATACTGCTATTGCCATGGAAACATTTATCAAAAATCCACCAAGAAACATCAACCCTCTTGATGGTTGAGGAAGTGGCGTCAAATAGGCAATGGTGTGAAGAATTCTACATCCGGCGAATATGCGGAAGTGCAATACTGCTGTCCAAGGATCTGGTCCAGTCAAAACATAGAAAAATCCGAGGAGTACAAAGGGTAACACATTCTCCAGATCGTTTAGGTGGCATCTACAAGTAAAAATAAAATAAGATTATTTTGATAGAAGTAACAAATAATTGGGTCAAATGATTCTGAAAACAGGCATGATGAATCAGAAGCGTTGACTTAATATACAGTCCAACCTGCCTTAAAGGTCACCTCTATATAAGGGCCACCTGCTTATAAAGGCCAGTAGAATTATATCCCAATTGTTCTTTATTCATATTATTTGAACCTGTATATAAAGGCCACCTGCCATAAGGCCACTTTTACTGGTTCCCATGGGTGGCCTTTATAGACAGGTTTGACTGTACTCACATATCTCCGATTTGATATAAGCAAAATACCGTAACATCTCCGTTTTGATTGGAAATATGCATCAAGCCGGTCAATGTGACATCGCAAATACACTAACTTCGTCATGGCAGTAAAGCAGCACCATAAGGGAAAATACAAAAAAAAAATCATACATTTTAACATGTTTCTGAACATTTTCTTTATTTACTAAAATACAGGTGGAACAGAAAGGTGTCAGGAAGTAGTGTGATAAACTGGTTATATAATGTTTGTCACCCTTCAAAGAAATTTCTTGCATAACGATTGGTTAACTTGCCGGGGTACATGGATACTATGTTTGGAAATCTGCGGGGTACATGAACGCACGCGACGTTTAGTGGTAAAAGGGAAGAAATTCGTACATCGCTGACGTCTAGTTACAGTAAACAAACATGGCGACGACGTACGCAAGTCACACAAAATACGAAATGGAAGTTAAAAATATCCAACTGGTTACGCTTTGAAAGGTGACAAAACGTTATACAGGGCTTTGGCAGGGTACATGGGGCCGTGTAACCTGCCAAAGCCCTGTATAACTTATAATGTAAGAATTTTGAATATTTCGCAGTGTAAAATTTTTAATAGTTCTTTTGGTAAAAATTCACAATTCTGCACATGACATCGCACAAAATTTCATTTTCATCCACATGGGACGAATGATTTTAAAATAAGAAATTAAGTATTTTAAAATTGATTGACGTATGTGGTTTTCTCTGGATACTTCCGACTCCCACCACCACTGTGGTAGCTCAGTTGGTAGAGTGCTCGCTTCGTAAGTAAAGGTCGTGGGTTCGAACCCCGACCGGGTCTGATCTAAGACTTGAAAGTGGGCAGTGGCTGTTTTTTCGCCAAGCACTCGTAATTACGAAATGAAAGTCACTTCAAACTAAACGATGTCCCTGCTTTATTATGCCATCAGTGCAACGCACAGGCAAAATTTCTGAACTTTCGGGTATAGCTGGCGATGTCTCAATATAAGTGAAATATTCTTGACTGGGACGTTAAACATCATTACTCAAATCCGACTCCTACCACTTCCAGAGATGACCAATTCAATATAAGTAGAATTATCCTAACAACCACCAATGAAGTGGCAGGAAGAATTCTGAAAAATACAGATGTGTGCATAACAAACAAATCAGTGAGTTAGGATTTCCCGCCAGTTAGTACTATCAAGTCAAAGAGACATAACTCCTAGAAATATCAGGTAATGACATGCACATAATCATATCCTATCAGTATTGGTGATTTGCACGTTTTTCGTGATATAGTTATTTATAGTTTTGCCGGGAAGAAAAGTGCCTGAACGGACTGAACTTCGAATTTAATATCCCCTCTTTCTTCAAAATGCGCGCCGGGGGGGGGGGGGGGGGGGGGGGGGGTGTGAAGTGGTGTGTATATATCATACCTGCGAACCCTTTCAACATCTTCGTCAAATACAGGTTGTTGAACTTGTCTTTTGCCCTGATAATCTTCAGTATTAGCAAACACCTTCAAATAAACATTTACATTTAAATAGGCACACAAGATAGACCTGTCCGTTTGACCTTTCATTAAGAATATTCATATATAGTCAACTCAATGCATCTGGGTAGGGTTAGGATTCGCAGTTAATACATAGATTAGTGTTCACATCGTATAGACGAAATATACACGAACGATCCCTATTGTCCACAATGAATTTGTAAATCAAAGGTCAAGCGGGCAGGTCAATGTTGTTTGTCTATCACACAATCAAAACAATGTTACTTGCCACTAAACTGCAAATAAAGAAACAAAACGTTTTAACGATAGAAATTAACCATGCATCCCATGCAGGTAGAATCAATTCTAGTTCACATGCTGAACTTAATATTACAGCTTTCAGCGTTTTACAGTTCAGGCCTGTCGAAAGTTTAACACTTAACCTACGAATTAGTGCCGAATGGATAACCTATCTCGGTCCCTCGTTAGCTATTTGAGAACATATACATCTCTCCCTTTTCGGCGCCTAATAATCCACCACTGCGGTAGCTCAGTTGGTAGAGTACACGATTCGTTAGTGGAAGGTCGTGGGTTCGAACCTTGATCCGGTTTGACCTTAGATTTGAAAGTAGGTAGTGACTATTCTGAAAGATACATTTCTTTCGGATAGGAACTTAAAAGTGTCACAGGCGTGACCATAAAAACTCTGCTGTACAATACCATCAGCACAGCGCATTGTAACAACTCCTAATGAAGTCCGGACTTCATTGGGTGTCGAAATTGCAACGCCTAATGAAGTCCGGAATTCATCAGGAGTTGTTACAGCGCATAGTCAAAATTTCTGCCTATAGCTGGCGACGTCTCAATATAAGTGTAATGTTCTTGACTGGGACCGTGAAACACCATTACTCAACTCCATTTAATTATCAATATCTCGGTCACTCGGCAGTCGATTATGGTCTCTTTTTCGTTAGCTCAGTGTTAAACTTTCGACAGGTCTATACTGTACCGCTCTCATTGCGACTTGAACACCGACCGACATGTTTGCGTTTGATATTAACTTACCCGTCTCGGTATTCTGAATCTTGCAGTATAGATAGACAAAAATACTGTCTTCAGGATGACAAGAGCTGCATAGCTCGCAAACTGAGAAAACACTAAATTATCAAAACTTAAACTAGTGTTAGCCATGTTTTACCGCCTTTACTATAGATCTATAACAGGTACTACTGAACTTAATGTCAGTTATTATAACTGTCGGTCAAAAACTAGGACTGTTGGTATTTACACTGAATCGAGATAATTTATTACATAATAGTAAAACAACATTGACCTGTCTACTTGACCTTTAATTTTAATACTTTATCATGGACCAGTACATTTTTGATTAGGTGACACAGGTGTCTATATCGTCTACATCATGGAACATGCTTAGTTTATGTATTAACTCCAAACCCTTACACTACCTATGTATTAGGTGGACCCTCCTATATGAATATTCCTAATAAAAGGTCAAACAGACAGGTCAATGTTATTAGCCTAGAAACAAAATTGAACTGTTCGCTTGACCTTTAATTTAAATATTTATTATGGATCATAACATTTCTTTAAAGGGTACACATGTACATAGGTAAACAACATTGACCTGTCCGTTTGACCTTTCATTAGGATGAGCCCATCCTATACGTAGGTGGTAGTAGGATTTCTCTGTTATTAGTATGTACTCAAGGTACATGATTAGTGTTTGCATATGTAGTCAAAATAAACACCTGTGCGCCCTATACATGGATGTACTTGGTCCATGATAGATATTTAAATCAAAGGTCAAGCAGACAGGTCAAAGTTGTTTACCTATATATTTCGTCCATGCATTGTTTACGTATTAATCGAGAACCCTAACACTACAGGCAAACAAGTTTGACATGTACGCTTGATCTTTCATTTACATATTTATCACGGACAAGTACACCTATGTATAGGGAACACAGGTATTTATTCTGTACACTTCATGAGATGTACTCACCTCATAGAGTACACCTGTGTTCTGTGTATGTATTAACTTGGATCTTAACACTACCTATTTATTGGGTGGACCCTCCTATATGACTGTTCCTAATGAAAGGTCAAACGGACAGGTCAATGTTGTTCACCTAGGTAAACAACTTTTACCTGTCCGTTTCAGGCGTTTGGCCTTTAATTTAAATAGTTATCATAGACGACTGCATTTATATATAGGAATCACACAGGAACACTAATCACTTATCTTGTGTACACATTATTACCTGCGACTTCTTCTACTACCTATGTAAAGAGTGGACTCTTCTATATGAATATTCCTAATGAAAGGTCAAACGGACAGGTCAATGTTGTTTGCCTATACTAATATAGGTTATGTAAATATAAAGGGAAACAACTCTTATTTACTCATTAATTAGGTCGGGTCACACAGGTCAATCGTCACAGTTTGTTAGTGTTTACAACATGGCTAACATAAGTCTCAGTTTTGATAATTTAGTGTTCTCACAGTTTGCATTCTATGCTGCTGTGTTCTCCTAAAGACGTTACTCATGTCAGCATACACAGCAAGGTTTAGGATAGCTAAAAAGGTACGCGAATCACGTGTTATATACATTTGATAGTCAGTGTGAAGTACAAACCCGGATATGATATTACTAAACATAGCCCGACTAATCAGCCCACTAAACCCCCATTTATTTTTAGCCTTGTTGGGAGACTAAACCCCCATTTTATTTTTAGTCCTTTTGGGGAAACAGCAACACTTATTTTTGGTTTTGCTTTGGGGACAAGAAGACAAAAAATAAAATAGGGTTTTTTGTCGGACTACTATTTAACTGAAACCCGATGCCCCTTATTTCAAGTGGGCGTTACCAATAATTATGTGCTTCCTGTTCACCAGAACGCAATTTTATACGTCTATTTATTCCTTGGGGACGTCTCCAGTTTCACTATATCTGGCTGGTGACGTCTCGATATATATGTTCTGATTCACTTAAGCGGATATTTTTGACCCGCTTTTTGTTTATTTCAGGTATTTGCAAACCCAGAAGACTACATGGGAATAAGACCCAAGCGACCTATTCAACAGCCACCCTATGACGAGGATGTTGAAAGAGTCCGCAGGTACGAACATTTTGGATATATCAACTACTGACAAGCAGCTAGTTTCTTTGTCACCCGTCATACACCAACGAACCGACAAAAATGATTGGAATCGTTCTTATCGCGCGAAATTATATGACATGTCTTTGCCACATATACTGCAGTCTACCAAATACGTGTGCTTGGCAATTGCATTTGAACCAGTTTCGCGAACTAGACTTCTGTGGCAGTGTTAATAGTTGGGTGGGCTTCCTCGTGTAACTTTTGGACTATTTCCAAAAGAATTGTTCAAAACATCGACGGTTTTTTTCGTTACTAGCGAAGACTAATTTAATTACATCGTTGCTTCTCTCCACCGTTCTATACGCTTGTTTGCTCCGTATGTGGGGGTTGTGAGTTTCAACACCGGCGGGGTCTGAGCAAGACTTGAAATAAAACGAAAGTTACGTAGCCCTTCGGAAGAGACCTTAAAAACTGATGTCCTGTTGGAGGTCTGGACAAAACTTGGAAAAAGGAAATGGCTGTTCTCTCGTTTGACACTCGGCAATAAGTAACGAATGCCATGGGGTCTTTCGAAATAGACCTTAAAAATCGATGCCCCGTGTCATGGCAGGCGTGGCGCGTTAGAAAACCCTCCCTGCACATTGCCCTGAGGGCACTGCAGGTTTGATGGTTTTCTCTGGACACTCCAGGTGTCTCTATCATTTCAGAACTTACTTCTATATAAGTGGAATAATCGTCACTGGAGCGTAAAGCACCTTTCTACCCAACTAAAATGCCTACAATAGCTTTTGAAAAGAGCACTGGTCCTTTGGTCTGAGGTCAGTGAAATTAGAATACAAACAAGCTTGACTGACGTGTAACAATATCCCAACAAAGACTAGCATTCGATTAGAAATTGCTACTTTGCCTGTAAAATCTACAACATTTTAAGTTTCCGATAGAGACATAGGATGCCTTATCAAGCGCCTGTGTCCTAGTCTGTAAAACAGTCTCCGTTACTGGCCCAGACACGGGTCATCGGTTTTTATCCGAAGAGCCCTGTGACTTTCATTTCTAAATGCCGAGTGCTTGGCGAAAAAACCAGTCACTACCTATTTTCAAGTCTTGGAGAGACCTGACCGGGGTTTGAACCTACGACCTCCCACAAACGCATCGAGCACAATTTTGAGCTAATTTAGGCAAGTTTTAGAAAATTATCACTGATTGCACATTTTTTTTCTTTTGTAGATGCCACCTAAACGACCTGGAAAATGTATTACCTTTTGTAATCCTCGGGTTTTTGTATGTCTTGACTGGACCAGATCCGTGGACAGCGGCAATGCACTTCCGGGCGTTTGCCGGATGTAGAATTTTTCACACTATTGCATACTTGATGCCACTTCCGCAGCCGTCAAGAGTGTTAGGGTTTGCTGGTGGACTTTTTGTAAACATCTCCATGGCTTTAACAATATTGAGAGTTGGAATGTATTAGTGAAATATTAGATGAATTTTACCAAATATCCCATGCCCAATGTCTCTATTTCACAATCATTCCTCAAGTGAGATTCCATTGTATTTAAATCTTGTTAGATTGAAATCTGAATATATTTGTTAATTTTTTTTAGATATTCGGGAATTTAAATTGTCATTTTGAACTTTTCTTTACGTTTAAAACGATTGCATTCTAGTTCTGTCATAATTTGTATTTTGAATTTCATAAAAGATTCCAAAATTAGCAAAATTTAAGTTACAAAAAATCTCCGTTTAGAAATGATCGTGAAACTGGTGCCAGACACAAGCAATGCGACCCTTCCAGATAAAAATTATAAATTAGGTTGTTTAAAATCATAGCCAACTTTCCGCAGGATCCGAGACTAACAAAGTGACCAGGAATTTCTTATTTTTTAAAATTTGTACTCTTTTTTACATTTAAATAAAAATGTGTTTTGTTATGTAATATTTGTGTTATTTCATGTGACATTTATTCTGTTTCTTGCAAGATCGATATCTTTCCTCTCTTAAGCTATCTCGGGTTATAAATACTCGATCGGGTACGATTTGTCTAAACAACATTTACCTCGGTTTATCGACTAGTTTGTACTTCTTCTTGTTCTGTAAATGTCCCCTTATGCATCAATCAGACCAAACTAAGTGATAAATGTTTGAAATTAAAGAGTGTAATTTAGCGACATTCGATCGGGTAGCCGTTCATCAGATTACGACATGGACACCTATAGTTGTATATTGTACTGGTGTCATGGAAGTTGGCCCTCAAAGTTTTATGGTCGTCATCACAGTATTGTTGATAAGTCTTATGTCTCTGTGTAAAAGATTGCCCTGGATATATTCGACGCCCCATAGTTTCATGTTCCTTTCACACAATTTTGATCACACACATGGTGAGTGTAGCTAACTAAACAGGAGGTGCTTATCCTTCCCGAGCACCCGGCCTCTCTTCCCTGGTGGAAGTTCGCGTGTCTAACATAACTTGTCAGTTTCATAGTTTTCACTTTGCTTCTAGATTGTGATTCGGACATGGATAAGTATGTATGTTTTTGTTTTTCTGTCAGCCCTGATTATGTTTTTAAGCTGCTGTTTCACTGTTGCGATTTGGACATGGATTAGTATGTTTTTCATTTATAAATATATTTTTAAATGTCAGATTTTTATAACCTTTTACTCAATTTTTCATAAAAATTTGAGAATTTCACTTTCTAAAGCACATGGTCCTAAAGAAATATGTTTAACGCTTATGTTTCAGTTCTACTGCCTTTTTGCGAGTACACGTGCGTTTTCGTTTTATTACACAAGGGCATCAGTGGCCAAGTCGGATCTAAAGCGCCGCCGGGTTACGGATCATAGCGACCCGCCGGGTTCGAATCTAGTTTGGGTCCTAGTTAGAAAATTTGTACGAGTCTGTGGTTTTAGTTTTCGGGCACTCTAGTTTTCTCTACCAATCCTGAACCTATCGACTCATTATAAATGGGAAATTTTTACCGGGACGTAATGTAAACTCTCTTATTCCACGTCGCTCCTTTTTATTGCCCAAAAGACCATGAAAAAGTTATCGATGCGACGTAAAATGACTGACCCCTGTAATCCATTATTAATGTTCTACGTATAGGTGAAGTTTTGTTCTTCAATGGATCGAAGTTGCATCTAATTTTTCCTTCTTTAAAAGTAACCAGAAGACACCGTAAGACACAGCCGAAGTCGGAAAGCAAAACAAAAATTATCGGTGGACTTTTTGAAGATTTTCAAGTCAGAGATTACTATTTATGAACCAGTTCTGTCAAATCGTTAACTATTTTCCGGGTGTCAAAATTTTCGTTGTGGTTTAAGAAAAACAGCATTTCGCGATAAATTCGAGGTGCGTGGCTACCCTTTAAAGTTTCTTCATACCAGGTATATATGATTTCGCTGACATTTAAAATTCGTGAGAGTCAACGAAAATTACGAAAATTTGGATACTATATAATAAAAATACAATTAATGACTTCGCAGTATTATTCAATATCAATCAATAAATTAATAAGAACATAAGAAGACTTAAAACTTGCGGATGGATGCAAGTAATCCCAACATTGGATGATGACGACGACAGAAATTTTAACAATATATGTCGTACGTCGAGCGGCACATATAATATAAAATACCGCAACAGACCTCTTTACATTAATTGTAGACACATGGTTCGAGGGTTTAATCCCAGTCGGGATTAGGCCGAAGAATCTGCCTTATTGATGGTAAGTTACTTTCTGCTTATTGCTACTATATTTCGATCACGGATGGAAGCAATATCAGAAAGGACCGGATGCTTCTTCGGTGCCAAAGTGTTCTAAATCGCGCGCGTACAGGTCACCGCACCTCTCGCAGAATAGTCTCGAATCCCACTTGAGGCAGATACTAGTGAGAAATTTTGTCAGTTCGCTTGCCAAAGGTAAGTGATTGCTCCGTGGACTCTGGTTTCCTCTGCCATCCCTGAACTGACCAGCTCGATATAAGTGAAAAAATCTTGACCGAGACATAAAAACCCCTTACCCCTTACTCCACTCCACTCCTACCTATACCGGCCTGGTTATTTGTGTCGTATACAGTCAAATCTGCCTATAAGGGCCACCCAAGGGAACCAGTAGAAGTGGCCTTTATATACAGGTGCAAAAAAATATGAATAAAGAAGAATTTGGATAAATTCTACTGGCCTTTATAAGCAGGTAACCCTTATATAGAGGTGGCCTAAAATATATTTAATATTTATTTTTAAATGGTACAGTCCAATCTGCCTTAAAGGCCCTTTAAGGCACGTTGGGCTGTACCTTTTTTAAAATGTTATATGACATCGATATAAGAAAGATAACTCGAACCTTTTTTTTCCAGCCTATCACCTGGTAATTGGACCGGGAAGTTCTAGATATGAACCTTGCGTTATAATATCTGACCGGGGGAATAATACATGTAAAACACTTAGGCTATTTCAAGCAATATTCACAGAGCTAACCATGGCTAACTCTAGCTTAAGTTTCGATAATCCCGTTTTCGCCCAGTTTGCTTTTTATGCGGCCGTAGTTTTGTTGAAGACTTTAGCCATGTCGGTTTACACCATCAGATTTAGACTGACGAGAAAGGTAAGAAATTGTCATGAGAACGGGGGGGGGTGGGTGTGTGAGAAACATATAGCTGAGGGAATTGACGGTGTCATTTTTGAAAATCCAACCAAGTTTATAACAGCTCTAATAAGTTATGATTAGTTATGACAAAAACGTTGTTCCATAAAAGAGTCGCTCAAATTAAGTTCAAAAAAAAATTAAGAAATGATTGTGAAAAGTGAACATGCTTGTGTAGTCAAAGCTCTTGTAATATGCATTAGTTAGCTTATTTATGAATTGGGTTTCAAGTTCCACTCAAGATGTATATACAGTCAAACCTGTCTATAAAGGAAACCTTTAAAAATGGCCTTAATAGGCAGGTGATCATTATATACAGGTTCATATAATATGAATAAAGAGTGATCGGTATGAATCTTAATAGGCAGGTGATCATTATATACAGGTTCATATAATATGAATAAAGAGTGATCGGTATGAATCTTAATAGGCAGGTGATCATTATATACAGGTTCATATAATATGAATAAAGAGTGATCGGTATGAATCTTAATAGGCAGGTGATCATTATATACAGGTTCATATAATATGAATAAAGAGTGATTGATATGAATTTTAGTAGCAGTTTATTAAAGCAGGTGATTTTTATATGGAGGTGACCTGTAGGTTTGACTGTACTTCACGAGGTAAAGATGGTGTTTCTATAATGACCTCGTGACAATGAAATTTCATCTAGCAGGTCATGTGAATTTCATTTTCGTAAATGTCTAATGTTTCGCGAAAACAACCTGTCCTTTATATAGGGGTAGGATTGCCGTGGACACATCGCGGCTGTAATCTACACTTGAATCATACTGCCTTGTTTCAACTTACTGGGTCTGATCTGGCATGGTCGTGGTGGCCTAATGTCTACAAACCCAGGGCCTCTCACCGCTGTGAGATCGAGTCCCGTCTACAACATGTAGGAAGGTGAATTTTCCTTGCAATTGGTGTTTGCTGATTCACCCGATGGCAGTATAATGTGACTAAGGGGTGGTACGCTTGTCTGCAACGTACTGACTCCGTGAGCTAGCTAGCAACTTAAAGTCGCCCCGAGTGTGCGCTGTTACAAGGCAGACCATAAAACACACTCGCACTTCACATGCATACACAAACTTGTTCATAGATGGATCCATAGAGATTGATATAATAGTTCTCGTCGCGAATAGCTGAAAAATTGCTGATGCCACGTTTAGCAACATTCAACAACATCAACCGACCAAGAAGCAACCATTTAACAAACACCTGAATTTAAAAAAAAATACTACATACCGACTGTAAATTTAAAGGTCTTTGTATATCAATGACCGTATTTCGAACTTGGATGCCAATCCAAAATTCGACATCAGTGTTTGCCAGTTGTACATAATATATTTCTTGATTTTTTTTTTTTTTTTTTTTTTTTTTACAAAATAGAGGAATATAAAACATTAGCGACCGAGAATAATAATGTTTCTTAAAGCCAACAGACAACAGAAAACAATTTTTGATGATTTGATGATATAAGCTGGCCGGAGGGGGGGGGGGGGGGGGTTAAGGGGGATTCAGTTCTTTAGCAGTAATGATAATATTATTTTATTTTAAGGTTTTTGCAAACACTGAAGATTATAAAGGACAAGGAATACAACGAGAAGTACAACAACCGACTTTTGATGAAGATATAGAAAGAGTTAGAAGGTAATAGAAACACTAATCACCCACCATCATTAAAAATTATCCTGTCCATATACAGTACTGGTCTCCATTTTACAATCATTCCTTACCTAAGCTTTTCCTGGCCCCGGTTTCACAATCATTTCTTAGTTAAGATTTTCCTTAACTTAAATTTTGCAAAATTATAAATATTTATAATTTTGGTAATTTTCAAGATATCCAGAAATTTAAGATGTCATTTTAAAGATCACTTCCGGATCAAAACATTTGCATAAGTTTTGACAAAAAATATTCATCAGTAGTTCCACAAAAAGGTTACCAAAATTTGCTAAATTTAAGATAAGAAAAATCTTAGCTAAGGAACTATTGTGAAACCGGGGCCAGAACTCTTAAATTTAGCAAATTTTTGTAATCTTTTTTTGAAACTGGTGAATATTTTTGTCAAAACTAATGCAAATGTTTTAATCTAGAAGTCGGATCTTAAAAATGACACCTTAAATTCCTCAATATCTTGATTGATTAACAGAATAATACGGATTTTAAAAATTGAAAGATTTAAGTTAAGGTTGGTTGTACCCCCCCCCCCACCCTTTATGTTGCTAATAATACATCATTTTTTCATACTATGATACAGGCATTTTGAATGAAAGATTTTTTCCTCTTTGATGCAACTCAGATTGCACCAGAATGCACTATTTTTCGAAATTTTCAGGAGGGGGGGGGAAGCATGCCCCCGGACCACCTAGAAGGTTTGAGCCAAGGAAAATTCACTTTCCCAAATGTGGTCTGAGCGAGACTCGAACTCACAGCGGTGGGAGACCCTGGATTTGAAGACTAACGTCTTATCCATTAGGCCACCGCGACCTCTTAGCTCAGTAAGGAATGATTGTGAAACAGGGTCCAGGTCTGTTTAAAGTTTTACACTCTGCCAAATCGGCATCTCATCTCGGACTCTCGTTAGCTATATCTTGGCAGCTGTTATATATCTGTGGGTCACAAGCTATCCATACTTATACCACTCAGCAGCCGAGCTTCGACTCCTTTCCGTTAGCTTACTGTGTTAAACTTTCGACAGGTCTGTAACTGTATACCGGTATTTGACGCCATATATTTCCGCGTTCTTTTCGTTCCCAATTTTGATTTTACATGTGGCGATTGTAGCTAGCTAAACAGGAGGTGCTTACCCTTCCGGGGCACCCGGCCTCATTTCCCTGGTGAAAGTATACATGTTTGGCCGTTGCCAACTTCAGTTTTCACTTTGCTTTGGGGTAGAGTGCTCGCTCCATAGGTTCGAACCCCGGCCGTGTCTGACCCAAGACTTGAAAGTGGGTAGTGACTGTTCTTTCGCCAAGCACTCGGCATTACGAAATGAAAGTCACGGTTCTTTCGGATGGGAACTTAAAATAAACGAGGTCCCGTGTCACGGTGGGCTTGGCACGCTAAAGAACCCTGCTGTATAATGCCATAAGCGCAACGCACAGGCAAAATTTCTGCACCTTCGCCTATAGCTGGCGACGTCTCGATATAAGTGAAATATTCTTGACTGGAACTTTAAACACCATTACTCACTCACTCACTCACTTTGCTTTGGGGATTGTGGTTTGTACATGGATTGGTATGTTTGTTTTGAATATAAATTTGCAAAGTTTTTGCTTTGCTTGGGATCGTGATGGGACATTGATTCATTGGTATGTTTGTTTTTTATGTTTCGACTCGTTTACTTGCAGGTGCCACTTGAATGACTTAGAGAATGTATTACCTTTTGTACTCCTCGGGATTTTATATGTAACAACAGGACCCGATCCTTGGACTGCCGCTCTCTACTTCCGGATGTTCGCCGGATGTAGAATTATGCACACCATCGCATATTTAACGCCACTTCCGCAGCCGTCTAGAGTTTTAATGTTTATTGGTGGACATTTTGTTAATATGCGTTTAGCTATAACAGTGTTGACAAGTGGTTCCTTTTGACAAATTGAATGACATTTTATGACTTTGATTCACCTTGTTTATTTTATAAAGCCAAAATTTCAGCCTCTTAAACAAAAAACTACATGTAATTATTAATTCGAAAAGGCGGATTGTTTGTACTAATTGTTTCGATGTTGTAATTGTGTGAATATCTATGTGTTAGTCTTATTAAATAATTTTAACATTTGTGTGTTTTATAGATTTTTTTCAATCATAATATTACAGAAGCGCATGAATGCAAGGTTGTGGAAATATTTACTGTCCGAGAGAAAATATTTTATCTTGCGGTCTCGACTTTATAAACACTTAATTATCCTATGATCGGAACTTAGTATATATCTTGTGAGATAAGCAGTAAAACCGCATTCCATCAAACTAATGTCTACAAGTAGTCAGCTCAGACTACTGTATTTCCATAAATTGAGTGCACATGGTTTTTATTATTTATGTCTTTTAATTGAAAATGTTCCATTAAACTTTCAATAAAATGCATTTAAAATGCACTGACCTAACCAAATTATATTTTTAAATAAAAACTTCATCGTTCAGTTCTCTTGTACATAGAGAAATTTTGCGAAAATTTTAAAAATTTGATCAAGTGTATACACCAATTGGGCCTCATTTAAAGTTACATCAGGGTATTTAGGGTCAAGAAGTTCATTGTTGCTCGGATTTTTTGCAGGTGCTATCATCATGAATATTCCAATTATGGTTATTCAGAGTAAGAAGGTACAGAAGAGATAATTTTGGCATAGTTATATTTGTTGTTAAAAAGTTCAATAATTGCTCTATGTACAAAATTAAATTCACTTTTGGATGAATGAATTTTTTTTATTATTAGGTCAGTAGTAGATTTTGTATCAAGTTGTGACACGTTTTTGTTTGTTGGAAAAAAGACTATATTCTTGCATTTTCCATGTGCACTGAATTTGTGGAAATACACTAGTAGCCATGTATAGCGACATGACCGAGTGGTACTGTCACTGGCTTTCGAAGTCAAGGATTGTGGGTTCGAACCTCATTTTTTGAGATGAAAAAGTTAAATACCAATATTGTCTTTCGAATGGGTCCCGTGTACATCGGTGTACGCTTAAGATCGAAAAAGAGTATGTCACACCTGTAGCCGCTACAGAAGACGCTAAAAACGATTGGAACAGACTGAGCAGAGTAAGAAATAATATGTGCGGCATGCCTTAACATAAGTTGTGTTGACTTGTGACCGCAATATAATAAACTAAAACTGTCTCTTGAGAGCCAAATACGCCCCGCCCCAACATTTAAAGTTTTCCTGCGACCTTGACCTTTCCGATATGACCTTGGTTCAAAGTTATGACACACTTTTCGACCATGACGATTATTCATGTGAAGTTTCATGAGAGTCTTCCAAGCATTGATGAGATATGGCCCGGACACGTGGATAGACGGACAGACAGACATGGTGATTCCTATATACCCCCTCAAACTAGTTTCTCACACTTAAGTTGCAATCACAAGATAAAATGTTGTCTCTCGGACAGTAAATATTTCCAAAACCTGGACACTAACTTATCCTGGATAACGTTTCCGTCTATGAAAGTTATTTCTCAACATTTTCATCTAATAAAGCGGGGTCGGGTTCATCTAGTCATGACCTTCGGGTCCAGGGATAGTAACGTAATACTGCATCACAAAGCACACGTTGGTTGATGAAGAAGCAGGCTTAAATTGTCAATGACAGGTAGCCAATGGACTTTACGACTGTTATGGCCTTAGTGTCACTTACAAATGTATATATCCTAGTACTAGATATCCTTATATGAAACACCAGTGTCAGATTCCCTTGTCTGAAAACCCTAGTGCTACATATTCCTGTCAAGAAACCCTAGTGCTTGATATCTTTGTCTGGGGCCCCTGATAAGATATCCTTGTCTTGAAACCCCAGTGCTTTATATCCTTGTGGGGCTCCAAGCGTAGATATGATACCCTTTCCTGGAACCTTCAGTGCTAGATGTTTTTGTCTGGAACCTTCAGTGCTAGATATCCTTGTCTGAAACATCCAGTGTTAAATACCCGCCTTGAAACCCCAGTGTTGTATATCCTTGTCTTGAAACCCCAATGCTGAATATCCTTTTCTTGAAACCACAGTACTGGATATCTTTCTCTGAAACTCCAATTTTAGATATCTTTGTCTGGCACCCCAGTGCTAGATATCCTTGTCTGAAAACAACTAGTGACAGATCCCTATGCATGGAATCCCAAGTGTTAGATACCCTTGTCTGGAAAATCTAGTGCTAGATATCCTTGTCTGGAAACCCCCCATTGCTGATTATCTACGTCTGGAACCACCAGTGGCAGATATTCCTGTCTAGAATCAAGTTGAAGTACTATAAATCCCTGTCTACAACCCATTTGCTGGAAACCCAGTGCTATATATCCTTCTGGTCTGGAAACCCCATTGCTAGATATCCTTGTCTGGAAATCCTAGTGCCAGATATACTTTTCTAGAAATTCCAGTGCTAGATATCCTTGTCTGGAAATCCCAATGCTAGATATCCTTTTCTTGCACCCCAGATAGAAAAATCCATAAAAAGAGAGGTGCAAGATATCTCCATATTTTACCCCCATGTGCAAGATAGCCTACACGCTGCTTTTCCCGCAAAATTTTATCAACAAAATCAGAGGTGTATCGAAATTTGAAATTGATTTAAAATTGAAAAATTGTACTTTCTGATGCAAGAAATAGAATCAATCACTACTTGTGGTGCCAGATAAGGAGCTCTCAACCCTCGTTCTAATATATTTATTCAAATATATTAGAACTCGGGTTGAGATTTCCCTATCTGGCACCACAAGTAGTGATAGATTCTATTAGTCTGGAAAGCGCAGTGCTAGATATCCTTTTCTGGAAATCCCATTGCTAGATATCCTTTTCTATAAAATTCCTGTGCTAGATATCCTCGTCTGGAAATCCCAGTGCTAGATATTCTTGTCTGGAAATCCCAGTGCAAAATATCCTTGTCTGGAAATCCCAATTCAAGATATCCTTGTCTGAAAATTCAAGTGCTAGATATCCTTTTCTAGAAATTCAAGTGCTAAATATCCTTGTCTGGAAATTCCCAGTGCTAGATATCTTTTTTTCTAGAAATCCAAATGCTAGATATCCTTGTCTGGAAATTCCAGTGCTAGATATCCTTGTCTGAAAATTCTAGTGCTAGGTATCCTTGTCTGGAAATCCCAGTGTTAGATATCCTTGTCTGGAAATTCTAGTGCTAGGTATCCTTGTCTGGAAATCCCAGTGCTAGATATCCTTGTCTGGAAATCCCAGTGCTAGATATCCTTGTCTGGAAATTCTAGTGCTAGGTATCCTTGTCTGGAAATCTCAGTGCTAGATATCCTTGTCTGGAAACTACAAGTGCTAGATATCCTTTTCTAGAAATTCTAGTGCTAGGTATCCTTGTCTGGAAACTCCCATTGCTAGATATCCTTTTCTAGACATTCTAGTGCTAGGTATCCTTGTCTGGAAACTCCCAGTGCTAGATATCCTTGTCTGGAAATTCCCAGTGCTAGATATCTTTTTTCTAGAAATCCCAGTGCTAGATATCCTTGTCTAGAAATCCCAATGCAAGATATCCTTGTCTAACAATTCTAGTGCTAGATTTCCTTTTCTAGAAATTCCAGCACTAGATATCCTTGTCTGGAAATTCCCAGTGCTAGATATCTTTTTTTTAGAAATCCCAATGCTAGATATCCTTGTCTGGAAATCCCAGTGCTAGATATCCTTGTCTGGAAATTCTAGTGCTAGGTATCCTTGTCTGGAAATCCCAGTGCTAGATATCCTTGTCTGGAAATTCTAGTGCTAGGTATCCTTGTCTGGAAATCCCAGTGCTAGATATCCTTGTCTGGAAATCCCAGTGCTAGATATCCTTGTCTGGAAATTCTAGTGCTAGGTATCCTTGTCTGGAAATCCCAGTGCTAGATATCCTTGTCTGGAAACTCCAAGTGCTAGATATCCTTTTCTAGAAATTCTAGTGCTAGGTATCCTTGTCTTGAAACTCCCAGTTCTAGATACCCTTTTCTAGACATTCCAGAGCTAGATAGCCTTGTCCAGAAATCCCAGTGCTAGATATCCTTGTCTGGAAATCCCAATGCAAGATGTCCTTGTCTGAAAATTCTAGTGCTAAATATCCTTTTCTAGAAATTCCAGTGCTAGATATCCTTGTCTGGAAATTCCCAGTGCTAGATATCCTTGTCTGGAAATTCTAGTGCTAGGTATCCTTGTCTGGAAATCCCAGTGCTAGATATCCTTGTCTGGAAACTCCAAGTGCTAGATATCCTTGTCTGTAAATTCCCAGTGCTTGATATCCGTGTCTGGAAATCCCAGTGCTAGATATCCTTGTCTGGAAATTCTAGTGCTACGTATTCTTGTCTGGAAATTCCAGTGCCAGATATCCTTGTCTGGAAACTCCCAGTGCCAGATATCCTTGTCTGGAAACTCCCAGTGCTTGATATCCTTTTCCGAAAGTTTAAGTGCTAGATATCCTTTTCTGGAAATTCCAGTGCTAAATATCCTTTTCTGGAAATTCCAGTGCTAGATATCCTTGTCTGGATACTCCCAGTGCTAGATATCCTTGTCTGGAAATCTGTGCTAGATATCCTTCTCTGAAAATCCCAGTGCTAGATTTCCTTGTCTGGAAATTCCAGTGCTAGATTTCCTTGTCCAGAGCCCAAGTACGAAATTTCCTTGTCTGGAAACTCTGGTACTAGGTATCCTTATCTGAAAACCTCAATGTCAGAAATCATTGTCTAGAGCCCCAGTGCTAGCTATCCGAGGTGTTTCCAGATACATGTGCAGAGATCACTATATAGCTTTTTATGATGTTTTTTGTTGATGGTGCAAAACATTGTTCTCATTTTGCAATGATATGAGCATATTTATGATAGAAAGGCTTTGTAAGCCTCATTCTTTAGCAAATATTCTGTTAAGCAGATTCTACTAATCTAGTCAGTTTCTGCAGCAAAATTGAGCTTGAGTTAAAATGTCAGGGACTAAGAATCATAACAAACTTGTGCATTTACTTGTTTTCGTTTTTGTTTTGGTTTGTTTTTGCTTCAAGTATTGCAAATTTTGTAAGGTTTGATATTAAATCAATTAAATACAATAAAAAATCTTTTGAAAACAGACTAATAGAATCTATCACAACTTGTGGTGCAATATAGGGAAATCTCAACCCGAGTTCTAATATATGTGGTCCAGAACGAGGCTTGTCGAGTATATTAGAACAAGGGTCGAGATTTCCTCATCTGGCACTACAAGTAGTAATTGTTTCTTATTCTTGCACCAGAAAATACAATTTTTTTCAATTTAAAATCAATTTCAACTTATCAATACCCCTCCAAATTTGTTGATAAAATTTTATGGGAAAAACAGCGTATAGGCTATCTTGCACAGGGGGTACAAGATGGAGATATCTTGCACCTCTCTTTTTATGGATTTTTCTATCTGGGGTGCAAGAAAAAAATCTCTAATATGCCAACAAGGCCTCTTTGTTGTAAAAAATGTGTGCTTATGGATCACAACATCTCTCACAACCTAGGATGGAACTTCACTTAGAGTTCTAGTGTGAGAAAGTTTGTCAATTTGCATGCCTATAGTCTGTAGTTTTCTCCAGACACTCCAGTTTCCTCCACAATCCGTAAACTGACTGCCTTGTTATAGGTAAAGGATCCTTGACTAAGAAGCCATGGTGGCCTAATGGATAAGATGTCAGTCTTCAAATCCAGGGTCTCTCACCGCTGTGAGTTCGAGTCCCGCCATTTGCCTTTACTGATTCATCTGGTATCGACATACTGACTCTGTGAGCTAGCACTTTAAAGTCGCCCTGAGTGAGCGTTAGTACAAGGCAGACCATACAACACACCCTCATACACAAAATCATTCATAGATTAATTCATAGAGAACAAAATATTTCTCGTCGCGAATAGCTGAAAATTGTTGTTGGATGTTAAGCAACATTCAACCAATTCAACCATCCTTGACTAGGGCGTAAACTTCATTACTCCACTCTCCAATATCTCAACCATGAAGTTGATAATGACGCTAGTATGACACAAGAGTCCTCCTGTCCAGAAAAACAACATAAACTAATCACATTATAAAAGGTATAATTTTACTTAAACTGACAAATTACGAATTTTTTCTGACTCGGGTCTTTTTTTCCTTTTTCTTTTTTGAAGAATGTCTCACAGTTTTAATACAATTATACTTTACCAGTTTTTTTGTGATTTGTTTTACAAAAGCTTTTTTTAAATGTCAAAGTAGTTTGCCTAAATTAGGTGCAATAAATAAACCAAGATTTAAATTATGAAATGTATAAAAAGAGGTGAAGATGTTTGAGAATTTTCCTTGGGTAATAAAATGAATAATTGTTTTTTAGTCTTCATTTCTAATACAATGTACAGTACTCCCAAAATGTATCATAGTGTCTTTGTTTAATTAATAAAAATAAATATGAGATAAAAATGTCAATTGAAAATGTCACTTGCAACTGTCCCATAATTCCACATCCTGTCCAATTATTCCACTTCCTGTTTCTAAACCATAATTCTACATGCTGTATCACTTTTCCCATTCCTGCTTTGAATTTTAATTTTTCTGAACATATCTTCTAATATTGCTTGTTTCCATTATCAACAAAAACACAAAATACCAATCAAAAGACATTGATGTGGGGTTAATGAGACACTTCCAATCAGATTACTCCAGATGTGACCTTTGACCTATGACCTTGCTGCAGCCTTGACTTGTGCCTGTTGGAACTGATGTTGTAATTTCTGTAGGTTTTCTCTATGGCTTTCCTGTTTTTTCTCTAAATCTTTGATCGTATTATCATGTCTTTTTCTGGAAAATCAATAATAAAACAATTTAGTAAACAGTATGCACAAAATTGTACTTAGGACAAAACTGTCCTGTCCACTTGACCTTTTATTACATGAACATTCGTATAGGAAAATCCACCAATACATAGGTAGTAAGTACATGTACTAGGATTTGCAAATAATATACAGTCAAACCTGTCTATAAAGGCCATCCATGGGAACATGTAAAAGTGGCATTTACATACACGTTCATATAATATGAATGGAGAAGAATTGGGATACAATTTTACTGGCCTTTATAAGCAGGCGGTCCTTATATAGAGGTGGCCTATAAGGCAGGTTGGACTGTATTTACATAATGCATGTGTTTGCCGTTTTCTGTGATGTAAACAGAATGAACACCTGTATTCCCATTACATAAATACACTGGCCCATGATAAAGGTCAAGCTGATAGGTCAATGTTGTTTGCCTATACAAAATAATTTGTTATTTGTATGCTCATGTAACTAGACCTGGTAGACCTAATTTTAACACTGATAATCAGCAATAAATTAGTCTAATATTAAGACTGAAGTTTTATAATTGAAGGAGTTGATTGTTTGATTGATTGATTGATTGATTGATTGATTGAATGGATTTTATTTCCCAGTTAAGATTATTTCACTTATATATCAAGCAGCCATGACCAGCAGCCATAGGTGGCATTCTGTGCCTATGTTCCCATTCCTGGTAGTCAAAATCCACATTGGCTACTAATTTCTGGGAAATAAAATTTAAATAGTAGCTTATTAGCAAATTTTAGTGAAAATGCTTTTAAACGGACTAAATTTTCACAAATTTTAGCAATTTGGCTACTACATGTGGAAACCTAGCAATGTTTATATCCCTGTACAAAGACTGGTATGTTCAAACTAAAGGCAAGGTTGATCAATGGGCTTCGCCGCTGTACCACATGATCAATACCTCTTTTGTGAAACATTTCGTAATACATTGTCACAAATTCCTGGAATAAAGTCATTTTTACGGGAAATTTCATCTTTCACGATTCAATATCCATTGGAAATAAGTGTCCCACACAATCGTCAGAGGGTATCACGTGGTACAGCGGCAAACCCCATTGATTGAATATTTCCCAATCAAGACTAATTTACTGATATCAAGATGTGACCATCAGCCATAGGTGAAAGTCTATGAAATGTGATTAAGCCTGCTAAAGCAATACTAAAGTGACACAGCTCTGTGACGGTCAAACTGAAAGAATATCCCTTACCAGTGCTTACAGTAATCAGAAGTTATTACTGTCAAGTACCTAAAATTTGGCTCAAAATCTAACCAGCCCAAGTTCACAAAGTAAATAAGAAAATTAACTCACAATTCTCCATTAATGTATTCTATTCTTTTTCCTACATTTTGTCTGGCTTCTTCTAAATCTTGTTTCACTAGAACTGGGCCAATCATTTTAAATACATTGGCTCCTTCTTCTAACCTATCCATCTCCTGATTCAAAAATAAAACAATGACAAATAAGATTTGAGTGAGTGAGTATGGTGTTTAATGTCCCAGTCAAGAACATTTCACTTATGTTGAGACGCTGCCAGCTATAGGCGAAAATGCAGAAATGTGTCAGTGTTGCCCTGATGGCATTATACAGCATGGATCTTTATTGAGGCACGCCTACCATGACACAGGACCTAGTTTATTTTAAGTTCACATCTGAAAGAAATGTTGTTTTCATTTTGTAATGACTAGTGCTTGACAAAAGAACAGTCACTACTGCAATAGGTTTAATTGAATGAATTTGGTTTTACATCCCAGTCAAGAATATTTCACTTATTTCAAAACCTTGTCATGCCATGCCTTCCATGAGACGGGGCATCAGTTTTTAAGGTCTTTTCCAAAGGACCCTGTGACTTTCATTTCAAAATACCAAGCTTGGCGAAAAAATAATCGCTACTTTTTTTTTCAAGTCTGAGATGCACTGATTATAAGCACTTTGAGCAATAAGCGAGGGTTCATTTTGGTGTCGCCCCTACTGTAACACAAGGCCTTTTTGGCTTCAATTTCTAAATGCAGAAAGCTTGACAATATAACAGTCACTACTCAATCTTACACCTCAAATCTCACACAACCAGAAATAGAATATCGCCTTCCAATATGCCAACCAAGATGAACTAACTACTTAGCAAAAATTTTGAAGTACCAGCTTTGACCAAGGTTATGACAGGTCACAAAACGAGACCCTATTGTGACACATATACATGTACAAATCAGAAATAGGGATGGATAGACCACAACATCAGGAAACCTGCCAACAACAACACAAAACAAGCTCTGAAATGTATTCCACTGGGAAAAAGAAAAAGAGGATGCCTATGAAACACCTAAAGAAGAGACACAGAAATGGAAATAAAATAGAAGGGATACAACTGGTCAGACGTAGATAAACTTGAGCAGAATAAAACCAAGTGGAGAGATTCTATCGATGGCCTAAGCTCCACTGGGAGTTAAAGGCCAAAGTGAGTTTGAACATGCCAAGTTTCAAACCATAACCTCTCATTTACATCAAGTTAAGTAGCACTCTATAAACTGGCCTATGTAATAATAGACTGAACAGTTTAAAGCATAGATCAACTCTTATTTGGTCATGGTTAAAAAACTTGGTGCAAAGCATCAACATTGATAGCAGATGGGCATATCGTTAACATGATTTGGTTTGCTCATTTTCCTGGGAGTTATTGCCCCTTGAGCATTAGTGCAAATCACAAAAAAAGAACCTGCTGGAGGGGATCCTAATTCACTGAATTTGCTTGTTTACCATAGTTGTAGGGTCTACAGACTTCATAAACATACCTCTTTAACCATTGTGTTTTCATTGAGTTGTCCGTCTAATAACTGCCTGGCAGAGACACATTTCTGGTAGTCTGAAAGTAAAAACAGTAGTTGTTCTTGTAATTTTGTTAAATTCCACATCAGCAATTGTGCTATTCCATGTCTATTGGAAACAAGCGTTTCGCAGACACACTAGAAGGTATCACGTGGTACAACGGCGAACCCCATTTTAACAGTTAACTTAATTCCTATCTCGGTACAACAACCAAAATAGACATACAAGGCACCTCACAATCTTTACACAGAAGTTGAAATGAGTTGAATAATGGCGTTTAAAAATATTTCACTTATATCAAGACATTGCCAGCTACAGGCAAAGGTGCAGATATTTTACTTGTGAATTGTGCTGATGGCAATATACAGCAAAATAATTCTTTAGCATGCCATGCCTACCATGACACTGGACCTAGTTTATTTTAAGTTACCATCCAAAAGAGCCATTTCATTCATTTCGTGCCAAGTGCTTGGCGAAAGAACAATCACTGCCCACTTTCAAGTCTTAGGTCAGACCCGTTCGTGGTTTGAACCCACAACCTCCCACTTACGGGGCGAGCACTATACCAACTGAGCTACCACAGGGGTTTTCTTCATACAGCATACGTGAACTTAGCAACGTAGAGTATAGGAAAGTGTGAGGTTGTACAAGGGGGTAACGACTGGATATAGCGGTACTTTCTTTGGTTATATTTTCTTCAGAAATTATTATTTTATCAATTTACCTTTCTGTACAGCCTGGAACTTTTCAAGTTCGCTCTGTAAACGCTTCTGTACCTCGGTCATGCTTGTTCTTGATGTTTCTATTTGGAGTGAACCTATTTGCTTCACAGCCGTGTACTTTATACCAGCGACATCTAATACTTACTACTGTATTAAATGTCGCTGTTTATACTTTTTACCGAATTTCAACCAAGCATTAATTATTGATCATGTAAAATTCGTGTAGATATATTAAAATAAATAGGTAAATTAAACTGAGCATTGAATATTTAAATGAATTCGTTTGTTTCGTGTTAAACTGCTATATTTGCAGCATGACATACATTCAAATAGGTATACTCAACCATTTTTACCCTTTTAAGTAGAAGAGTTCCCAATGTTCTTGAAGTTACACAAGTTAGTGGATAATGAATACTTTCAAATCCTACCGTGATCTGGTGAGATTTTTTTTATAACCACGACTTTAGGCTTAAATTTACAATGACACATTATTATTCCATTGGTGTATTTTGCAACAAAATTATTCATGTGTCATAATGCGTGCTAAAATCTTTGCAAATACAGTCGAACCTGGCAATAAAGGCTACCCAAATGGAACCAGTAAAAGTGGCTTAATGAGCAGGTGACCTTTACAAGTTCTAATGACATCAATAAAAAACGAAAGGGTTCAACAGCATGCCACATGATACGCATTACCCAATAGCAGGCCTGCGGAACAGTTATTTCCATTGCAGATGGAATATCGCTTCAGTTCATGTTTTCCCATAAAAATGATGTATGGAGGACTTAGGGGATTTCGATCACTTAGTGGATTTTGGAATAATTTTTTAGCTTTCTAAATGATACTGAATCAAATGTACATAAGCGTAGTTAATACTAATTAATATGGATGCTTTTATACTGACAAAAGCTCAATCAAAGCATTACACAGCATGTTTTATCTAAATCCCTACCGGTCCCCATTTCTATGTAAACAAAATGGCGGAAAGGTGAATCCGATCACGTGATGTAGTGACGTATTACACAAGAAAGTAAAAGTGTTTGAGGCTCAAAAGGGGCCAGTGTTAACATGAAACATGAACATTATATCTTACCTCATGTAAATCCTAAGTTAAGGGTCATTTAAGTAGGAAAATTCAAGTGAAAACCATTTGGTTGAAAAGCGTGAAAGAGGGGTATAATTATGAAATTATCTACACAAGTGCGAAGATTTATAAATAAAAATAAAGTAGGAATTGATAATTTAAGAGTTTTTAAAATATTTGTTGCATTTTTTAAAGGAAATTGTGCAAAAATACACGTGTTGGGGAAAATAGTTTACACCTTGCATAACGAATTTATTTAAAAAAATGAAAAGATATTAATATAGTCAACGTCATAGAGCAGTGCAAAGGGGTCAGAGTTTGTTAAAGAAATACGAGGTTTTTGAAAACTAGACAATTTACGGTTGAGGTTTTCTATGATTTGTTTTCCTTTTAAAAATGCGTGTACCAGGCGTGATAGTTCATATTCTAAGGCGTCCAACGATCCGATGAAGGATTATAAAAACAAAGTTTGTATATTACTTGATTATTGTTGAGGCATATTCGGCTTTATATAGTTCAACATTGTTCAAACCAAACAATATTCACCTCAATTCAAATAGAACAGTATTGTGTGACCGTGCACTTTTAGTGACCTGTTGTATTTTGGATTATAAGTGGCCTTAAAATATAAATATCACGCCTGGTACACGCATTTTTAAAAGGAAAATAAATCGTAGATTACCTCAACCGTAAATTGTTAAATTTTCAAAGAACCTCGTATTTCTTTAACAAACTCTGGCCCCTTTGCACTGCTCTATGACATTGACTATCTTAATATCTTTTCATTTTTTAAAATTAATTCGTTATGCAAGGTGTAAGCTGTTTTCCCAAACACGTGTATTTTTGCACAATTTTCTTTAAAAAATGCAACAAATGTTTTATAAACTCTTCAATTATCAATTGCTACTTTATTTTTATTTATAAATCTTCACTCTTGTGTAGGTAATTTCTTAATTATACCCCTCTTTCACGCATTTCAACCAAACGGTTTTCACTTGAATTTTCCTACTTGCATTACCCTTAAGTAATATTCAAGCAACCATTCACCCATTTGTGTGTCATCCATCGATTTTAAAACAATTAGAAACCTTATATTGACATATGTCTATATATATTATAAAAATATATATACTGATGCAACATCAATAGTTTTAACTGTAAAAATCTGTTGAGAATGTGTTGTGAAGCATGGAGCAGGTAGCGGTTATCACTTTATGGTGTTGAATTGCATTTATAGAATCAAGTCTTGTATAATCTTGCTCCCGATATATAACAATTATGCTATAACACGTGGTGCCACTTTAAAGCCTCGGTTTTCTTGAAACAGACTATAACTGGTGACGTCACATGAACTGATATTTGTCAAAACGCTCAGAAAGTAAACAGACGACACTGGATTGTATGAAAATGATTAGATCAAAATAAATTGGACATATTGTGATACAAGAAAAACGGAAATAACAAAAATGGTGGTTTTTATCAACATGGACAGAATGTGAGTTATTTTACCTTCCTAGAAATTACTTTTGACTATTTGTTTACACTAGTAGAAAAAACGTGCTTCCGTCATTATAAATAGACAATACCGCCTAAAAAATTCGACTGCGCATGCTCGCCATTCGGAATTTACATAAGTGATCGGAAACACCTGGTGATCGAAAACGCCTTACGAGCCCATACTCTGGGAAATTTTCGACATAAACACTTTCCAAAAGTTTTCTACACAAATGTTAAGGTGTATTGGTCACCATTGGAATAAAATTTTACTGGATTTTTAAAACCATTTGCCCTTGTAGAGGTGGGTTTAAAGGCAGGTTCAACTGTATATGGCAAGATTGTTTTCTGTCCAGGCGTTTACATACAAGTGTCCATTCTGTTCAAGTGTAAATGATACATGTATATTTGCAACAGTGCCATCTCTATATTTGAGACTGTTAATATATCATATGTGTTGACAATATGTGTTTAACACTGTCTATTCAATGTTTTACAGTGGTGTGGGGGGCTGGACATGACAGGTACTTCAGGGTAGAACTTAATTATTTTGAGTTAGGGACCCAGTTCACTTCAGAAAAGAAGTTATGATAGTAATAAAAAGGTAAAATGTGTAAAAATTTAGGGACCCAGACTGATTTTTAGGAGCCATTGGCTACTGGGCCCCTGCTGATCTTCATCCCCGGTGTACTGACCAATTAGCCCAATCTGCAGAGTGCTCTGTTAGTATTGGGAAGGTCCCAGGGTCCAGTCCCAGTTAGACGGCTGAATTTTTTCCCTTTCCTGTTATAGTAGTGTAATTTTTAGTGTTCTGAATGTGTTCATAGAAGTATCACCAGATGATCACAATTTGTACTTTTTTATTTTTTATTTTTTAAGGTAAAATTTCTTCGCCAGAGTCAACCATCACTGTTAAACATCAGATTCTATCAAATTGAAGCTCGCGTGAGAAAGAAGCCTCTTAGGAGACCCACTGATTCTGGACAATGGTTGCTGGTAAGTAAAAAATTGTTTAAATTTTGTTTGAAAAGTTATGAATTTTTCCTGAATTTTGGACATTTTTGTACGGCGTTCATAACAGTGAAAACGCACATTGCTGTCGGTTTCTCTAAATTTGTGCTTCTTTACTATGAAATAGTATGAAATAGTATGCATTGGAAATAGTGCGCCTGGTAAATGTACATGAAAGGAATATATCTGTTTTATCGTGAGATAGGTAATGCATTTGGTTACATATGCAAATTTGGAATAAATTTTCGGAATATATTTTGGAATCTAGTAACATATTGCGGCGGGATGCATCCAATAATTTGTGCAGTCTGGCGAACTGATCCCGTAGAATACAATAAAAAGTAGTCCGGAAAGTTTGCGTCCTACGATGTAAAATCATAACTTTTTATGAAATAAACAACAATGGCAGGTAAATTTAACTAATTCTTTATAAAGTCTGTGGTAATTCAAATTTATTTTGAAGGGTATAATAACGTATTTTGTTGTTGAGGTATTCTGTCACATTTTAAAACTGATTTATCGGTTAGTTTTTACTTTCGTGAAAGGGAGATAAATCACACGGTGTCTGAGCACATGGAATTCAAATGTGGATTTTAAATACTTTATTGATTTGGAGGTAAAATTAACATGAAACGGGAATATTGTGAGTGATAATCAGTAGTGTATTAAAAACCAGACTTAACAGCAAATGATCCAGTTATATACAAATGAATTTGTGAACCCCCTCCTAGGGGCGGTCGTGTCTGCAAAACTCTACTTTCTCTCTATCCAAAATTACAATTAACGATCAGGTAAACTTTATAAAACTTTATTAAATTTTAATTACTGACCGTCTTTTTCATATATTTATGGAATTATTATTTTCTGCCGACTTTTCCTTAGCAATACATGTTTTGGTACATTGTTTCTTTTTCAAAAACACCATCCTTCGGACTATGCATAGATGGATCCCCCTCCCCCGGGGGGGATTTTCAGTTATATTCATAATCTTGCCCCAAAACCATTTTCACAACTACGCCGTACAGCAGCACGGCAGAGCTATGTTTACATTTTCAGACAAATTTCAGAATTCAGAGAAAATTCAGAATCTTCAAACAAAGTTCAGAATTTTCAGACAAAAATCAGAATACGGATGAAAGTGTTCAGAAAAATACAGACACTTATATTTGGTATAAGAAAAATTCAGAATTGATTCAGACATTTTCAGAAAAATTCTGACAAAAATTTGTAATGTTTGTGTCATGAGGAAATATACTATAAACAATATACATGCTCTATTTAAGTCTAGTAACAGTGTTCAATCTAAGATTTTTCCAAGATGATATTTTCAAAAACTTACTTCTAAAACACCATACCATAACAATATTTTTGCATTCATGTAATGTTAAATATGGCACCCTACAGGGATTTATCAGGGTCTTTTGGGAAAAGGCCCTAAACTAAAAATTGGGAAAAACTATCAAGTTTTTACTCATTTTGGGAAAACTTTGACATCATTTTTTATGCCATTAATGATTAAATCACTGATTTCTGCATCCCCAGAACTGAAATCGTTACTTTCAGCCAACGGGAATTCATAATTCTCTTGATCACTTGTTAAATCAGAATAATCTTATTCTGCCGCCAAGTGTTAATCAGTGATTAATTTACTTTCGTTTTCATTTAAAAACAACACAACTTTCTAATTGGGAATTTTCTTAGCCAATTTTGGGAAAAAATCAATGTTTTTCCATTGGGAAAGGAGCCAAATTTTGGCCCTAAATAAGGCCTTGATAAATTCCTGCCCTAAGACCTTAACAGTGGGGTCATTGGGAAAAATTTATGATTCATGACCTCATGGCCCCTTCTAGAATGAAGACGGCAGTATTTTAATTTCCAGACAAGTCTAAAGACCTGTAACTTTTTAATCAGACATGTACTATTTCTTAAATGTATGGGTTTATTTGAACTACAAACAAACTTGCCTACCAAAGTCACCTCAGGGAAACAGTAATAGTGGCCTTGATAGACAGTTGGCCCTTATACACAGTTTCAAATAACAGGCATAAAGAGTGAATGAGATGAAAATTTTACCAGCCTTTAAAAGCAAATGCCCTTTATGTAGGGGTGACCTTTAAGACAGGTTTGACTGTATTGAAATATAGAGTATTTTAGAATTTCAGCTAAATTAATAGATGGCTTAAATCAAGAAAAATTGCATTGTATGTTTGGGGACATATAGGTTTATCAGGCTGGTGCTGGTCCAAGCTTTAGTAACATGCATGGTCTTGCAAGATGTCAGTCATTTCGTCATCAACTGTAGCAATGTGAACTTATTGCCTTGCTTATGGACATACTACACACCATAGTTTGGATCAAAATGTCTCAAATTTGAAACGTTATACATGAATATATACATGTATAACGTTTCAAATTTGAGACATTTTGATCCAAACTAAATGTATGTCACATCAGCATATAAAACTTTAAAACCAATTTTGTGAAGATAGTTGACCTTGGCTCTCATTCAAGACCAAAATGTCCCAAAATGGTAAAAAATTTAAACATTTTCTTGTCATAAACCAAAAGGCCTAGAAACTTGAAACTTGATGGTGACTTGAAACAGGTGAGCAATACAGGCCCTTTTTTGGCTTCTTCATGTTTATAACTTGAAGGGAAGAACAGGATTGTGGGAGATATTATAGTCCAACCTGCCTTAAAGGCCACCTCTTTATAAGGGACACCTGCTTGTAAAGGCCAGCAAAATTGTATCCCAATTGTTTTTATTCATATTATTTCAACCTGTCTATAAAAGCCACTTTTACTGGTTCCCTTGGGTGGGCTTAACAGACAGGTTTGACTTCAATCTCCTTTTGAGACAACTCTACTCTGTATTTTTTCCGTTTTCTAGGTAGTACCATTAGGATGCTTTGGTCTAGGTACATGGCAAGTGAAAAGACTATTTTGGAAGAAAGAGATAATGAGGAAAATGGATGAAAAACTCAAATACACGCCAGCCATACCAATGCCTAAAGAGTAAGTTGATGATTTACTTCATTTGTAATCCAATTTTATAATGTATGGTAGCTTATTTGTGCCATTTCCATACCTGCCAACCCTAACAATTTTGACGTAAATTGTAAGATTCTGAAGCTAAAAAAGCCTAAAATTGTGACCTCACAATTGCCATGTAAAACTTATGTCAGGGTTTTCCCTTGCATCCGTTATTTGAGAGTCCTTAGTACTCCCAGCACAATTTTGCAGGGGTGCTTAGCCAAGATTTTGGAGTCCCATTTATATCTGTTATTTTCCGACATTACAGATTTGTGTGTTAGATCAAATTGTTTGCTTGAAATCGGAACCTTGGTTTTTATTCTCATCGGAAAGACTTGCAGGAAATTGGCTTTTCAGTTTCATACCACCATCATCATGATCACCGGGATTATTAACTACAGGATTGTCGAAGAAGGAAGAAGTTTTTTTCCTGTGACACCATGTGGTTACTAACAACAATACAAGGTCACAAAAACGCTTCATACTTGTGCTTTACTAAAATGAAAGTAGGACAATCCAAGTCAAACAAGTGTTTGTCAACTATAAAAAGCATTCAAACATTACTGCCGATATAAACCTGATCAGTCTAAAAAAATATTTATAGTCCAGCATGTATTTAACTTTTGCGTCCCATGAGACACACAGAAATATTGTTGGGGGTCTATTAAGAAAAACTTGTGTCAGATGCGCAGGAAACTTGCGTCCGGGAAAACCCTTTTACAACTAGAAAAATCTGGTGATTGGAGTTGGAACCGTTTTCAAGTCTGTGTTTATTGTAAATTAACCACCCCCTCCAATTCAATTTTAGCAAAGGACAGTGTGTAAATAATGTCGAAGAGTGCAAGGTGGGGGTTGCCTTGTTGTACATTTTGTTTATTTATCCAAGGTATTGGAGAAACTGACATATGAGTTATCCACCTTTACTGTATATTATTTGAGGTCGTGGGTTCGATCCCTGGCCGGGTCTGACCCAAGACTTGAAAGTGGGTAGTGACTGTTCTTTTGTCAACAAGCACTCGCATTACGAAATGAAAGTCACGGTTTTGGATGGAAACTTAAATAAGCGAGGTCCCGTGTCACGTTGGGCTTGGCACGCTAAAGAACCCTGCTGTATAATGCCATCAGCACAATGCACAGGCAAAATTTCTGCACCTTCGCCTCAAGTTGGCAATGTCTCGATATAAGTGAAATATTCTTGATTGGGACGCTAAACACCATTACTCAACTCAACTGTATACTGTTTGATTGTAGGAAAAGTAAAAAATGAGAAAAATAATAGTTGTCTGATCTGTAGCCTGACATGTAACCCTAGTTGGGTCATATCACATTGAGATTACCCATTTTAGCTAAAAATGGTGAAATACAAATATAATAAATGGATGATACCAAACAAGTTGGTCCACTGTTAGGATACAATGGGGTCGACAATACGCCCTTTTCCAGTGAGCTGTAATAAAAAGTAGCCTGACCAGTTTCAGATATTGTTAATTCTTCAGCAGAAAATTTCTGCACTTTCGCCTAGAGCTGGCAATGTCTCGATATAAGTGAAATATTCTTGACTGGGACGTTAAACACCACTACTCACTCATCTCCTTCATCAGAGGCAATGATGGTTAGCATATGTGTCCAGGTTTTATACCAGGATTTTAGACGGATATGTATCCAGTCGGCACTGATTGGTAAAAACTAGTTTTACCAGATATGTATCCGTCATATTGCTGGATATGTATCTGGTATATTACTGGATATGTATCTGGTGGGCGCTGATTGGTAAAAACTAGTTTTACCAGATATGTATCCGTTAAGTTGTTGGATATGTGTCCATACATATATATCCGGCAGTATTATGGACACATATCCAATAACTTAACGGATACAACTAACAGTGGACCAACTTGTTACATATCACCCCTTTCATATACTGTTTGATTTTATTTAATGATAATTTATTCTTGAGTTTTAAATATGTTTCCAGATTGGTAGATTCTGATGCTGTCCCAGAATTAGAGTATACCAGGTACGCCATTGAGGGAGAGTTTATCCATTCACATGAAGTTTTGATTACTCCAAGAAAGAATTCAGGTTCCGATAGTCCTTCTCATGGAGGACTAATATCTGTCGGATCAGGAAGCACAGGAGCTCATGTCATAACACCATTTAAATTAGCTGACAGGGAGTAAGTATTGTTAACGTTTCACATATCTTGACTGTGGGGGTTCAAAATGGGGTCATTGTTGAGGGCCAGTGACTTTGTTTCTAAAATTACTACCGAACAAAGGTAGTTTTCTTACATTTTTCCCAATTTAGTCATTTTACCCAATTTGATTACTAAAATTCCCCAAAACAACAGTGATATACTAGCAAATTAAGTCTAGTTATCCTTACCAACAAAATGTTAGATATTGTGTCCTTGTCCACAAAATGAAAGATATTGTCACAATATAAAATCTTTGCAATGAGGATCCTAAGCTATTGCAAGCATGTCATTATGCAGTTTTTTTGTATTTCAGAACTTCAAATTTTCCTAATTCAAAAGGCAGATGGTTGTTTTTAAAAAGTGTAACAAAATCACTGAGGGGGGTTCAAATTGGGACATTGTAGAGGGCCTCTATCTTGACTGCGGCCTTGTTGGGGGGGGGGTAAAATTGGGGACATTGTAGAGGGCCTTTATCTGGATTGCGGCCTGGGGGTTCAAATTGGGACATTGTAGAGGGCCTCTATCTTGACTGCGGCCTTGGTGGGGGGGGGGGGGGGGTAAATTTGGGGACATTGTAGAGGGCCTTTATCTGAACTGCGAGGGGGGGGGGGGGGGTTCAAATTGGGGACATTGTAGAGGACTTTTATTTACTGTAGATTACTTTTTTTATCACAATAGATTTAGTAACACATACATTTTGTAATTTTGCAAGAACTCTTGGTCACAAATTCATATGTCATGGAATATTCCCAAAATAGTGAATTTTTTTGTGTTTTAATTAAAAGTTAATGTTTAAAATTAAAGACAAAAGAAAAAAAACACTTGTTTATTTCCATATGTTCATCATTTGAATAATGAGTGCAACCTGCCTTAAAGACCACCTCTTTATAAAGGCCGGCCAGTAGAATTGTATCACAATTGTTCTTTTTTCATAATATTGGAACCTGTATACAAAGACCATGTGTCCATAAAGACCACTTTTACTGGTTCCTTTTGGTGGCCTTTATAGACAGGTTTGACTGTAAGAAATGATTTCTCCCTCTATGGTGTATAGATGTTTGCGAGTACAATCAAATAAATGAAAGGCAATCTTTTTCATGTATATTTCATTTTTATTTTTCAGCGCTTATATACTAGTAAACAGGGGTTTTGTCCCAAAAGAAAAAATGTACCAATCAGAAAGATTGAAAGGCCAGGTTTGTTACAATTATAGAATTTATGTTTTATTTTAAAATCATATTTTTATGTCCCGTGACGACTAATAAGTTTTCAATCTAGGAATTTTTTTTAGAAGGGACCAATTTCTAAGAAAATATCATTAACACCATAAAACCAGGGATTTATCAGGGTCTTTTGGGAAAAGGCCCTAAACTAAAAATTGGGAAAAACATCATTTTTGTAAATATATATATGTTGTTTGCACAACTACAGTATAGCCATGGATATGAAATTTCATATTTGTCACTACTAAACAACTACTGGTCGGGCACAAGCTTCTTAAAGGCATTGACCTCTTCATCCCCAGAACTGGAATCGTTACTTTCAGCCACCGGGAATTCATTACTATTGTCATCACTTGTTGAATCCGAATAAACTTTTTCTGCCACTAAGTGTTAATTTAACTTGATGTTCGAGTTCGTCATCATCTTATTTTGCCAGTTTACTTTCATTATCAATTTCAGAAGTTAGTTTACTCTATACAATTTTTTTATTAAGAATTTTTTCAGCCGATTTTGGGATAAAATCAATGTTTTTTTTCCATTGGGAATAATAGGCCCTTGATAAATCCCTGAAAACATAAATATTCTTACATTCATGTTATGTTAAATATGGCCCACTAAGACCTTAGTAATGGGGTAATTTGGCAAAACAAGGGGTCAGTGGTCCCATGGCCCCTTCTAGAATGAACACTGCTAGTCAGGTTGTTAATGTTACATCTGTCTGTCTGTCTGTCCTTCTGTCCATACTTCTATACTTTCATACATCCCTCTTACAAGGGCAATGAGTTCAGTTGAGTAATAGTGTTAAACGGCAAAAGTGAAGAAATTTTGCTTGTGAGTTGCACTGATGGTATTATACAGCAGGGTTCTTTATTGTGCCACGCTCACCCTGACATGGGGCCTCAGTTTATTTAAAGTTCCCAATCGAAAGAGCTGCAATGATGAGTGCTTGGTGAAAGAAATCATTACCCACTTGAGTCACTTGGGATTCGGAATCACAACCCCTCACTTACAGAGCAGTTACCCTACTGACTGAGCTACCACAGTGGTTACAATGGCAATGAAGCGGCTAGTTTAAGTTACAAGCAGGGCTCTCGCTGGGTCATTTTTGGGGCCGATATTCTGCCCCATTCACAATTCAAAATCTTATGTTTTTTCACAATCATTTTGCTAACTTTCACAATTTTGGAAATTTCAGCTTAAAACTAGTATATTTGAAGTTTTCTTTTTCACAGTACAGTTTTGGCCATTATGATGCTTTTTTCACAATTGCAAGGGCCCTAGCCCCATTCACATAAGAGTGAGAGAGAGCCCTGACAGCAAAACCTGTCATAATAACCACCTCTATAGGTAGTCACTATGGTAGCTCAGTTGGTAGAGTGCTCGCTTTGTAAGTGTAAGGTTATTGGTTCAAACCCTGACTGGATCTGACCAAGTCTTGAAAATAGGTAGGGGACCGTTTTTTCACCAAGCACTCGGCATTTATAAATGAAAGTCACAGGGACATTGGGAAGAAACCTTAAAACTGATGCTCCATATCGAAGCAGGCATGTGCATTGAAGAACTTTCCCTGCATATTACCCTAAGTGCATTGAAAAGGTAAAATTTTCTGTCACTTCACCTATAGCTGGTGACCTCTCGATATAAGTGAAATATTCTTGACTGGGACATAAAATTCAATCAATCAATCTATTAAGCAACTTCCTGTCTTATGTGGCCTGAATTCAGTCATCCTCATGCATTTTCCCATTTTTTGAACCTCTATTAAGGGACCACCTGTCTAACGTGACTAATGGTCACATATTTTTTTCATTTTTAGCTCACCTGACCAAAGGTCATGTGAGCTTATGGTATGGTGCAGCGTGTGTATGTGCGGTGCGTGCGTGCGTGTGTGCGTGCGTGCGTGCTGCGTGTGTGCGTGCGTTGTTAACACATTTTCGACTTCTCCTCTGAAAGTACTCGGTAGATTTCAACGAGACTTGGTCATAAGCATGTCTGGGTTGGTGCAATTCAGATTTGTTCGTGGCGTTGCCATGGCTACCATAACTAGGTCAAGGTGACCTAGGGGTGCAAAAATCTTAAAAAATCTTCTTCTCCGAAAGTATTGTTTGGAGAAAAAATCTGATGTGATATTTGGCTTCTCTAGGGTCTTAAGCCTATAGTTTGTACATTTTGTGAAATTCGGTCGAAAAATGGGTTACACGTTTTTGCGTTTAATTTTGAAAAAATCGTAAAATAGCTTGAAATTGTTATAACTTGACTACTTGACCAGATAATGACATGGGGTTTTTAGTTTTGACATCTTATTGTTAGTATCTTCAAAATGAGGTCAAGGTCAATTGTAAAGGTCGTGACCTAATTTTTTTTACCTCTGATTATAATTATTATCTCGAAAACTATAAACTTTTTGTATAGGCATTATATGAGAATGTTGTAGATATTGATACAACGATCATTTTCATGTATAGAAAAAGGTCATGGGTTCAAAGGTCAAGGTCACAGATGCGAAACAATACCCAAATGGTTAATTATCTCGAAAACTATAAACTTTTTTGTATAGGCATATATATTAGAATGTTGTAGGTATTGATACAACAATCATTTTGATGTATAGAAAAAGGTCATGGGTTCAAAGGTCAAGGTCACAGATGCGAAACAACACCTAAATGGTTAATTATCTCGAAAACTATAAACTTTTTGTATAGGCATGTATATTAGAATGTTGTAGGTATTGATATGACGATCATTTTGATGTATAGAAAAAGGTCATGGGTTCAAAGGTCAAGGTCACAGATGCGAAACAATACCGAAATGGTTAATAATCTCGAAAACTATAAACTTTTTGTATAGGCATTTATATTAGAATGTTGTAGATATTGATACAACAATAATTTTGATGTATAGAAAAAGGTCATGGGTTCAAAGGTCAAGGTCACAGATGCGAAACAACACCAAAATGGTTAATTATCTCGAAAACTATAAACTTTTTGTATAGGCATGTATATTAGAATGTTGTAGGTATTGATACAACAATAATTTTGATGTATAGAAAAAGGTCATGGGTTCAAAGGTCAAGGTCACAGATGCAAAACAATACAGAAATGGTTAATTATCTCGAAAACTATAAACTTTTTGTATAGGCATGTATATTAGAATGTTGTAGGTATTGATACAACGATCATTTTGATGTATAGAAAAAGGTCATTGGTTTAAAGGTCAAGGTCACAGATTCGATACAATACCGAAATGGTTAATTATCTCGAAAACTATAAACTTTTTGTATAGGCATTTGTGTTAGAACGTTGTAGGTATTGATACAACGATCATTTTGATGTATAGAAAAAGGTCATGGGTTCAAAAGTCAAGGTCACAGATATGAAACAATACCGAAATGGTTAATTATCTCGAAAACTATAAACTTTTTGTATTGTCATTTATATTAGAATGATGTAGATATTGATACAATGATCATTTTGATGTATAGAAAAAGATCATGGGTTCAAAGGTCAAGGTCACAGATGCGAAACAATACCGAAATGGTTAATTATCTCGAAAACTATAAACTTTTTGTATAGGCATTTATGTTAGAATGTTGTAGGTATTGATACAACGATCATTTTGATGTATAGAAAAAGGTCATGGGTTTAAAGGTCAAGGTCACATATGTAAAACAATACTGAAATTGTTAATTATCTTGAAAACTATAAACGTTTTGCATAGGCATTTATATTAGAATGTTGTAGGTATTGATACAATGATCATTTTGATGTAAAGAAAAAAGTCATTAGGGTTTAGTATTTACGTTTACTTTAAATCTATCAGCTAGCAATTAGTTATCAGGTGAGCGTATAAGGCCCATGGGCCTCTTGTTATCTTTACAGGTTCAAGGTAAAGTCAAACTAACTGGCGTTTTAAGACAAAGTGAAAAGGTAAGAATTCAGATAAAAACTTTCAATTCAATTCAATTTATTACCATAAGATGTAAGCTTATAGGTGTTACATTATATATATTTACATGTATGGCGGATATTAGTACAGCATAAGTAATACATAATATAATTAGGTAATTGCATATATATAAATATGAAAAGTAGTGGTGGATGAACATATTATAAAATAAACGTGATTTCCCGACACTTGTAAGCTTGCATTAGAAAAGCGCCCAAATGTCTCAGTTGTTTCACATTTTCACAGCTCAGAAGCTGCAGTAGTTTAAAAAAAGATGGTTTCTTCCAATAATATGGCTTAATGAACTTTTGACGTAAGTCATTTTTGCAAGAGCATTGTAGGACAATTAATTTCATTGACCACCAAAACAAAATCAAAAGTATGCAAATACAGTCAAACATGCCATTAAAGCCCACATATAATGGCCACCTGCCCATGAAGGCCACTTTTATTGGTAATCTGAGGTGATCTTTATAGGCAGGTTTGAATGTTTCTTGAGTGACACACATGTATTTTGGGATTTATGATACAAGTATATGTAAATTGTGTTTAAATATGTATCTGTTTCAGGCTTTTTTCTTTATGCCAAACGATTCACTACAGTCAAATGGTACCTATCTGTATAGAAAAATAAGTGAAATAGCCAAAAATCTGGGCACCTTACCACTACTTTTGGAGGCAGATGAAAGTAAGTAAGACACACACACACACATATACCCACCGTCCCGTCCAAACAAACACACACACACACACACACACACACACACACACACACACACACACACACACACCACTTGTTGCATGATAAAATCACATTTTTTAGACTGTAGTCACTTTGTGTTCACTGTTGGTAAAGTGCTAGCTCCATAAGTGGGAGGTTGTGGGTTTCAATCCCCCCACTGGGTCAGACCCGAGACTTTAAAGTGGGTATTGACTGTTCTTTCGCCAAGCAATCGACATTACAAAATGTTCTTTCGGATGAGAACTTAAAATAAAGGAGGTCCCGTGTCATTGTAGGCTTGGCATGATAAAGAACCCTGCTGTATAATGCTATCAGCGCAATGCACATGCAAAATTTCTACACCTTTTCCTATAGCTGGTGATGCCTCAATATAAGTGAAATATTCTTGACTGGGACATTTAAAACCATTACTCAACTCAACTCAACTCTGTGTTCACTCTGATAGAATTTCCTGATGTGGTTTTACAAAAATCTGATAACTTTACCAAGATAGATGACTGACCAAATACAGTAAAACCTCGATTCATTGCCACCATTTGTTCATTCATATTTTGGCGTTATAAAGGGGTTTGGTGATAAATTGAGGGAGGCTCATAAAGAAAAACGGAAACAAAATTGATTTTGGGACTTGAAAATAGTGTGGTGATAAGCGAGGTGGCAAAGTTATCGAGGGACATTATAATGAGGTTTTACTGTACCATATTATAGCCAGTTGGAGTGCCCTACTTGTTCTGGGTTTGGGACCGAGTGGCCCAGACCACACCCTTACAGACCACAGTGACTCTTACTGACTAGGCTTAAATTCCACTCAGGACACTGTGGTTTCTTCCACCATTCATGGTTGGTTGAATGTTGCTTAACGTCGCATCAGCAATTTTTCAGCTATTCGCGATGAGAACTATTTAATTAATCTCTATGGATTTATCTATGAACAATTTTTGTGTATGCATGTGAAGTGCGAGTGTGTTGTATGGTCTGCCTTGTACTAGCGCGCATTCAAGGCAACTTTACCGTGCTACCTCACAGAGTCAGTACGCTGCAGACAAGCGTACCACTCCCCCAGTCCATTATACTGATACCAGGTGAATCAGTAAAGGCCAACGTCCACCATCCATGAACTGACTACCTTGATATAAGTGAAAGAAATGGGAAGGGGTGTTAAAACCCCATAACTCAATATTACTCCACTAGAATTGGGAAGGTCGTGGGTTTCAGTTCTGGTTTGATTACTACATTTTCCGTTTCATGTAACAGTCTATATACTGTATGATGCTTATATTTCACTATATTTGCGGTCAAGTGTATTCCCGGGAAAATTGAACCACTGAATAGACACTGGAATTACCAGCCCATTAATCTTGCTAGAGTCATTTTCCTTTAATCAGATAAGACGCAAAAATATGACGCTGCGAATACACTAGTCATCGTCAAACCGCGAAAATTTGACACTGTGAAAATAAAGCAGTATACAGTAATGCCTATATTTCACTGTGCTTTTATTATCGCTATATTCATGTTCCAGTGTATTCCCGTGAAAATGAATCCAATGCGAAAATACATTGGTATTACTAGCCAATTAATCTTGCTGGAGTCATTTTTCTTTAATCAGATAAGACCTCGAAAATATAGCACCACAAATGGAGTTAGTCAGTCAAACAACAAAATTTTGACACTGTGAAAATAAACCAATATACAGTATGTTTTATCTTCAAATTTTTTAAATACATGTACTAGTAATTTTCTTTGTTTCCATGACAATTTAAATTTTCACCGACCATAGTATGGTGCCAAAAGTCTTTTGTGTTGCAAAATTTTCCCATTACAGTAACACACTAATATAATGAACTTGCTTACAATGAATACATGGATAGTACGAAGTTAAATATTGGGACGGACCGCCCCTTTATTTATGTAAACGTATATATTTTCGTTTGTATGAGAAATTTATACATATCTGCTTGGTTAAATTTTCACTTTTTTTTAAATATGCACTATAACATATGAACATAATATAATTTTTGCTCGGTATTAATTTTCGCGCAAAACAAATGACCGTGAAATAAGCGAAAATTAGTACACCGAGAAATTAATACGTTTACAGTAAGTCTATTTATAACAATATAACAAAGTGGCTTTATTACGATGTTAAAAATTTGGTGTGAGGGATTAAGTCATTAGCACATCTATTTTAATTTTTGTTGTAAAAAAATAACAATTTTAACATGGTTAAAAATTTAATAGCAACAACGAATTTACCAAGGTGGCATGAAAGAAGCTAACCCTATGTACTGTTCTGTAAATGTTTTTAATTTCGCATGTATTTATTTGGGCAGTATAGGACATTTAGACATATCCACGTAGTTAAATTTTTGCGTTTTTGAAATATGCACTATAACACAATCAGCATTTACGCTTGGATTAATTTTTCGCGCAAAACAAACAACCGCAACATAAGCGAAAATTAGTACACTGCGAAATAAATATGTTTGCAGTATTTAAACAAATGAAACATTGAATACTGTAGATTTCTTTTTTTATCACGAGAGATTTATTAACACATAATTTTACATGGACTCTTGTTTGCGAATTCATATATCATGCAAATATTCCCAGAATAACGAAAATAACAAGCCAAATTACAAAACATGCTGGCAATTGTTTATGACAGTGGAAGTTACATATAACATGACAAAACATCTTAGGAAGGCGATATATCCTATCAATCACAAATTTTAATATTTACATGGATTGTGGTCGCGAATTTACATAATTATGCGAGTTGGTGCTTAGGGGTCCACAGGCGAAATGTGATACTTGCATATTCAAAGTAATCTGCAGTATGATTTATCATAAAAGGATTTGATTAAATATATTTTGTAGATTCAACCGTTCCAGGCGGTCCAATAGGGGGACAGACAAGAGTTTTCATTCAAAATGACCATTTTTCCTATCTTGTTACATGGTATGTATACTCTACAGAAGTTTTCTGTGGAAACTATTTAAACAAAACTTTTTCTGGTTTGTAGGTTTCATTTCCCGAAAGGTTTTCCTATTTTTTTTTTGTCTGAAATACACCTACAGTGCCACCTAGCAGCAATTATACATGCTGCAGTCATGATGTTTTATTTCAATTGGTGCTACAGTGAAACCTATCTAAACAAGACAAGCTCTGGACCATAGATTTTGTCCGGTTTAGGGAGGTGTCCAGTTTAGGGAGTTTTGATATTTTTAACCTTGATTATCTCCCCTTAACTAAATATAAATCTAGAAAGAACATGTAAACTATTATTATTTTTTTTTTTTATAAACAAACTGTAATTATTATGTCTTAGTTAATTTTGGTCAGGATTTTGATTTACTCTAGACTCGACTTGACCACTTTCCTAACTTTTTTTTGTGGAAACGGCCTAAACCAAACACATTCTGAACAAAAGATTTTATTTGGAGGCAAATTTTTTTGGTCGGAAATATTTACAAAGCCACCTAGCAGCATTTATACAAACCATGTCCGTGACTCTAATTTCAATGACGGTAGCTAAGTAAGTGGGAGGTTGTGTGTTCAATACCCAGCCTGGTCTGACACAAGACTTGAAAGTGGGTAGTGACTGTTCTTTTGCCAAGCACTCAGCATTTAGAAATGAAAGTCAGGGTTTTTTCAGATGTGAACTTAAAATAAAAAAGGTCCCATGTCACAGTAGGGGTGGTACAACAAAGAAACCTTGCTGTATAATGCTACAATGCTATGCACAGGCATAATTTCTGTACCTTCAAAGATTAAGAGTGTACACAATATTGTGATAGATGGACAGATAGATGAACAGACGAACAGACAGACAGGGTGATTTTATATCCTCCCTAAACATTTTTGCAGGGGGAATAAAAAAGTGGGGGCATACATGCCATGTTGATACAATACTCTAGTTTATTATACATGATGTATCTGTGTTACATTTTACCACTGCAGTAGCTCAAGTAGTGGTAGAGTGCTCGCTTAGTAAGTGGAAGGTCATGTGTTCGAACCCCTATCAGATCTGTTCCAAGACTTGAAAGTAGGTAGTGACTGTTCTTTTGCCAAGCACTTGGCATTAGGAAATGAAAGTCACTGTATTTCGGATGGGAACTTAAAATAAACGAGGCCATGTGTCACATTACTGTTTATTTAGTCTATTTCGGAGAAAGCAAGATCGCAAAATATTCTATAAATTTCAATACGTTAGGTACAAGTTAATAATTCTTTCACTTACATGGGCAGAGTCATTACTAAAAATTCCTGTTTCTGCTCCATCCTTGCTTAATATATCATTCTATGCAACAAAATATAGCCTGGGTGGGTGTTTACAATAGTAATCTTTTTTACGAAATGGCGGGGTTCTATATGTAAGGTAGTCATGAAGAAAGAGTTGACTATTTACGCAGGTTAGTGCAGCTCAAGAACAGATTGATTTTTGCGTAACTGGGATGACCAAAATTGATTTAATAAAGTAATAAAGTGAACTACCTTTCTGCATTTTCAAACTTTTGAGAAAAATTTATGTTAATTCAAACTTTTGACCTCAACCCGACCTTTGAGATACCCTTCATTGAAGCCCTCGCGAACCTACATAAATAATAAATTCTTCTGTCATCATTACGTCACACGAAACACGCCGCCATTTTATCCCAATTTTTTACCATTGTAAACACCCATCCAAAATACGTTTTGGTGTATTAAAGGAGTTATAATGCATGGATTAGATCGAAATTAGGATTGTTAGCAACGACTCGGCTCATGAAAGTAAATGATTAATTTATTTTTAACTGTGCCATTCAAATCTTTGAAATATTAGTGTTGTTCCTTTCTCTGCAGCAGAATAAACAGATAGTTAGACAATAAAGATCTCTGCTGTATAATTCCATCAGCGCAAGGCATAGGCAAATTTCTGCACCTTCACCTATTGCTGGTGATGTTTTGATATAAGTCAAATATTCTTGACTGGGACATTAAACACCATTACTCAACTCAACTCTGTATTACATCTTTTTGTTGTAGGTACACGTTAGCAATTATACTGGGATATGCATGGTATCGGACGTTTAGAAACCCTAAGAAATTACCATTGGAGGTAGCAAAGGCATACAAAAAGTCTTGGTAAAAATTAAAAAAAAACGGACTGTAAAATATATAAGAAAGACTATTAAAACTTTATATACATTGGAATAGTTGATTTAATTCTTGTCTCTAGTTTCACTCTCCTGCTGTTAGCAAAAAAAGTCATATAATATTTTTACATTTTTATACACAGGGCCCACACTGGCTTAAAAATTTTTATCGCAAATTATAAAAAAAAAATTATAAATTTTAAGTAATTTAGGACATTTTTTTCTCTTTAGAGATGTTTTTGTTTTTTTTTTTTTTTTTTTTTTTTTGTTGGTCGCAATTTATAAAAAATGTCGCAAATTGCAACATTTGCGACCAACAGTGTGAGCCCTGAAACACCCATATCTAGAAACTGGGTGTACATGTATTATGGCAAGTCCATCAGTAATAGTTGTCTGACTTACTACTCTTAACACCATTGATGATTTTTTATCCCCCACCTTTCCAAGAAAGATGTGGATATTCAATTTAAATTTCTGTCCATCCATCCTTCTTTCCATCCATTCATCAGAAATTCTTGTCTGCACAATTTATCCATACTATGAAGCACTTTTTCACAAAACTTGGTGCAAAGCATCAACATTAATAGGAGATGCTCATATCGTTAACCTTAGTTGGTTTGCTCATTTTCCTGGGAGTTATTGCCCTTTGAACATAAGTGAAACTTGGTGCAAAGCATCAACATTAATAGGAGATGCGCATATCGTTAACCTTAGTTGGTTTGCTCATTTTCCTGGGAGTTATTGCCCTTTGAACAAAAGTGATAATCACACAAAAAAAATCTGGTGGGGGGATCCTAATTCACTGAATTCAATTGTTTTACTGGACTTGGTATACATGTTTGTCAGGATATGGCATTGTGTATGTCAAAAGAGGAAGTAACAGAGTTATGCCCCTTAGAAATTTTAATCTCCATATTGCTCCTCCCACACTACTTAACAGAATGGAAATTAAGTACATGTACTTAAGCCTTGGTTTGTTTTCCTTTCACATGATGCTACTTAAATATTTTATGTCCCTTTGTACTTTGCCATCATTGCAATCTTTAATCACTGTGGTAGCTCAGTTGGTAGAGTGCTCACTCAGTAAGTAGGAGGTTGTGGGTTCAAACCCGATTGGGTCTTACCCAAGACTTGAAAGTGGGTAGTGACTGTTATTTTGCCAAGCACTTGGCATTACGAAATGAAAGTCACGTTTCTTTCAGATGGGAGCTTAAAAATAAACGAGGTCCCGCGTCAACAGGTGGCTTGACACACTAAAGAACTTTTTTGTATAATGCCATCAGTGTAGCGCACAGGCAAAATTCTTCTACGCCTATAGCTGGCGACTTCTCGATATAAGTGAAATATTCTTGACTGGGACTTTAAACTCCATTACACACATTGTATCTTAACCAACAGTTTAATGGCAAAAATATATAATTGGGCATATCTTGCTCCACCTAGTGATGAGTGAGGGGTACCAGGCCCCGGTTTCACAATCATTCCTTAGCTAAGATTTTCCTTAACTTAAATCTTGCAAAATTTCAAAACTTTAAAATTTTGTTAATTTTCAAGATATTTATGAAATTAAGGTGTCATTTTTAAGGTCACTTCTAGATTAAAACATTTGAATTTAGTTTTTACAAAAATATTCATCAGTATTTCCAAAAAGTGATAGCCAAAATTGGCTAAATTTAAGTTAAGGAAAATCTTAGCTAAGGAATGATTGTGAAACTGGGGCCAGTTGTTAAACGATCTTAAGCTGCAGCTTAATCATCAGTGCCTCTGTATCCGAGAAAAGAATCTATATGAAAGAATGTATGTCAGTTCAGTTGCTGAGGATTATTAGCTTTCTGGAGGTATTTAGGTTTCATGGATATACATGAGAGAATCTTAATAGTGATAGAAAAAATCACCAGTACTCCACGCTAATGTTTGTCAGCAATAATCAAAACTAAGGGAAATACCAGTATCTATTTACATAAAATTCTGGGGATATTTTGTCTGATGCAAGAGTATAGCATTTAAAATAAAGAGAAGATTTCTGGAAAACAGATGCAAGGATATAGCATTTGAAATTAAGAGAAGATTTTTTGAAAACAGATGCAAGGGTATAGCATTTAAAATTAAGACAAGATTTCTGGAAAACAGATGCAAGGGTATAGCATTTAAAATTAAGACAAGATTTCTGGAAAACAGATGCAAGGGTATAGCATTTAAAATTAAGACAAGATTTCTGGAAACAGATGCAAGGGTATAGCATTTAAAATTAAGAGAAGATTTCTGGAAAACAGATGCAAGGGTATAGCATTTAAAATTAAGAGAAGATTTCTGGAAAACAGATGCAAGGGTATAGCATTTAAAATTAAGAGAAGATTTCTGGAAAACAGATGCAAGGGTATAGCATTTAAAATTAAGAGAAGATTTTTTGAAAACAGATGCAAGGGTATAGCATTTAAAATTAAGAGAAGATTTTTTGAAAACAGATGCAAGGGTATTGCATTTAAAATTAAGAGAAGATTTCTGGAAAACAGATGCAAGGGTATAGCATTTAAAATTAAGAGAAGATTTTTTGAAAACAGATGCAAGGGTATAGCATTTAAAATTAAGAGATTTCAGGAAAACAGAAGCTACTGAGGTTAATCGAAGGTGTTGCATGTAATTATATACATGTAGTAAAAAAACTTGTATAATGTTACTCAATACTTTGCTGCCATCAGACTTAATGCCACTCCCACTTAGATGCTTTTATGATGAGACTCGTTTCACTTTCTGATACATGTATTGGCATTGTCTGTGAAAATGTGAAAGTTACCGGTATATGATAAGCCTGGAATAATGTTGTTTTAGATCCTAGTCAAGATTTTTTTTCACTTATATGGAGCTGGTCAGTACTGGTGTGGTAAAGGAACTTGGAGTAGCCAGAGAAATCCACTAACCTTCAACAAGCAAACTGACAAACTTTCTCACACTTTGATCTGTCCCCAGCAGGATTTGAACCTAGGCATTTAGAGTAGCTGTGATCCAGAAGTGAGTGCGTTAGACCTCTCTGTCCCTGAGGTCCCCTTCTAGGAAAGAAAACAACACAACTAACAAACTTTCACATACTAGGACCCATCTGAGGAAGATTCAAAACTTGGGCAATGTGAGATACCCATCACTGTAATCTGTAAATTGGCACTTCAAACCTTTCAACTACTAAACCTTTCTATAATGGGAAAATGTAACAACCCCATTATGTATTCTTAAAGCAATTGCATTGTACATCACTGAAAACCCCTTTTTCATTGGGACCAGTACCTGTCCAAAGTTTTATCATCAGTGATCCCATCCCCATAATTCCAGGGTCTCTCACCGCTGTGAGTTCGAGTCCCGCTCGGACCACATGTGGGAAAGCGAATTTTCCTTGCCGTTGGCCTTTACTGATTCACCTGGTATCAGTATAATGGACTGGGCGAGTGGTACGCTCGTCTGCGGCGCACTGACTCTGAGCTAGCACGGTAAAGTGCGCGCTAGTGCAAGGCAGACCAAACAACACACTCGCACTTCACATGCATCCACAAAATTGTTCATAGATTAATCCATAGAGGTTAATAAAATAGTTCTCATTGCGAATAGCTGAAAAATTGCTGATGCGACGTTAAGCAACATTCAACCAACCATCCCCATAATATGTTTGTTTTGCCTTGTTTGCTACTTTATGTTGGTGGTTTTCTCTGGTCGAATTTACTTCAGTAATTTGAACCTGTCTATAAAAGTCACTTAAGGGAATCAGTGAAAGTGGTCTTTATGGACAGGTGACCTTTATATACAGGTTCAAATAATATGAATAAATAACAAATTGGATACAATTCTACTTGCCTTTATAGCATGTGACCCTTATACAGAGGTGGCCTTTATAAGCAGGTGGTCATTATATAGAGGTGGCCTTTAAGGCAGGTTGTCCTTATATAGAGGTGGCCTTTAAGGCAGGTTGGACTGTATAACCAGTACATGTTTCTCAACTATGAATTGCTTTCTTCCATACTTATTGTAAAAAAGCTGATATTTGTGAGTTGGACATTATAGACACAGTAGATACTAAAACTCTGTCATAGTGCAGATTACTTACTTACTGCCCAATACGCCCTCTAGTGTGTGGGGCAGCAATGAAGTCTTTCCACTTTAGCCTGTCATCAGCCAGTTTTTGCAGATTGCCCCATGAATGGTGTAAATCGTTCAGTTCTGCTTCAACAGTACACCTCCATGTAATCTTTGGTCTTCCTCTGCGTCTTTTATCATCAGGTGTCCAGTGTAGGGCAGTTTTAGTTATATTCTTAGGACATGTCCAATCCATCTCCATTGTCTTTTCTTGATTGTTGTGCAGGTTACATTGTAGCGTTTTAAATCAAAAACATACTGCACCATGTCCAAATCACAATTCCAAAACCAAATTTTAAAACCAAATTAAGCTTTTCCAAGGGAAGTAAGGCTGGGTGCTCTAAAAGTTTAACAAGCTAGCTAGACCCACCATGTGTGAAAACATTTGAGAATGAAAGGAACATGGACCTATGAGATGTAAACCATACCCAGGATAATCTCTGACACAGAGACGTCATACTTATTAACAATATTGTCATGACAACCATAAAACTTTTTAGGTCCTGGATAAGCCTAGGCTTGTAATACCCCTCCATTAAAATATTTTTGTTTGTAAGGTAGCTTGTTTTGTTGTGTGACATTCCCATAGTGGGAGCAAACTCTACCATGGCAGCAAATTAAATCTTGAGCAGATGAAGCAGGTATATTGCCTCATAAAAGGTGATGGAAAATTGACAATAGAAAAAATTGAAGTCGTTGCCATGGTTTTCAAACTTCAAATATGAAGCAGAACTCGAAGAATCGGTCATATCTTTTAAAGCATATTAATTGTGAAACAAATGCACCATAAGTAGGAGAAGCAGGTATATTGCTGCATAGAAAAATCTGGGTTAAAATAGAACATTAAAGCAATTGGCAGTTGGAAAACATGTATTTGAATGCATAAAGCCAAAGTACTTTTTATGTCAACACTAGAAGATTTTAAAAGAAAAAAGTTGGAAAAGAACATGTATAAACCCTAAATACTTTTTGATTCATTAACAATGGAAGATTTCACTTGCTAGCAAGAACACCATTTTATTACCAATTTTCTTTTCAATTTTTTGTATCGGTCAAGCTTCCATGCTCGAAGGATCGCCATTGTAAGTGGTTGATATAGCAAAAACAAACATACCAATGTATATCCAAACCACACTCCAAAAGCATAGTCGTAAGTGGGAGGTCATGGGTTCAAACCCCGGCCGGGTCTGACCCAAGACTTGAAAGTGGGAAGTGACTGTTCCTTCGCCAAGCACTCGGCATTACGAAATAAAAGTCACGGTTCTTTCGGATGGGAACTTAAAATAAACGAGGTCCCGTGTCACGATGGGCTTGGCACGCTAAAGAACCGTGCTGTATAATGCCATAAGCGGAATGCACAGGCAAAATTTCTGCACACTTTCGCCTATAGCTGGCGATGTCTCGATATAAGTGAAATATTCTTGACTGGGACGTTAAACGCCATTACTCAACTCAATTCCAAAGCAGAGTAAAAACCGTGAAATGGCACATTAAGTCAAAACCGCGAACTTCCACCAGGGAAGTGAGACCGTGTGCTACAGAAGGGAAAGCTTTTAAAACACTATGCAAGATTACTTTATTACCCGATGTTTATATTTGATATAAATACCCTAACTTACGTTCTTTATTGTGTCAGCATATAGTCATCTTCATTCCGGATTACACGTCCTCATTTCCTTGGTAGAAATTCACCTGTTAACTAATGTGTCAATTTTCAAAGTTTGTTTTGGGCGTTATGGTTTAGACGCGTATTTGTATCAAAAACAATCTTATCATGCCTATCCATGCCCAAACTACAATACCAAAGCAAAGTAAAAATATGAAGCTGGCGAACTAGGTTAAACCAGTTAGGCGAATTTCCACCAGGAAAGTGAGGCCGGGTGTTCCGGAAGGGTTAACACCTACTGTTTAGTTACACCCGTTACGTGTGTATTCAAAATTGAATATGAAATTATGGTACGACTTTAAGCAAAGTAAAAACTTTGAAAAACTGGCAAATTACTTTAGACATGTGAACTTACACCAGGAAAGTGAGACGGAGTACTCCGGAAAGGGTAAGCACTTCCTGTTTAGATAGCTACATCCGCCACATGTGGAAATCGCTAGACTTTGTTCCGACTGCGAATACTTTAAAACACAACTAATCGTAATAAATATGCTATGGTAGAGTTTGTTTCCACTACGAGAACTTTTACGAATACATACACAATGAAGCAAACTACATTTGTATTTACAAATAAATTGTTGATGTAAAGATATTGCAAGCCTAGGCTTATCAAAGCCTTCAAAAAGTTTTTATGGTCACCATCACAATATTAATAAATATGATGTTTCTATTCAAAATTACACATAATAGGAAGCAGAACTTGAAAAATTAATCAATCATATCTTTTATTTCATTCTCACTAGGATAAATGACATTCACATAATCTCCAAATTTAGGATTATTCAGAGATAGAACGTCATATAGGTATATGGAGTTGAATAATTTGGCGACAGTTTTCTGTCCAGATTTAACAAGGTTCTGCATAAATTCTGCTTCATAATCAGCAATCAATGGTGCACAGTTCGTGTCCACTGGTATACTGAATGATTGCCGGAAAATTATGTTACCAAACACAAAATAAGTTGTCTATCAAAATCTCTAAAATTTTGTTGATGACATCGTCATTTTAATTTTGTTTGGAATCCACGTGTCCTGGCAAAAAAGGCCGAGAAGGTTCATTTTGAATATAATAAATGTTTATTGTAATTTGTATCTGCGAAATGCTAAATTCGTTATTTCAAATAACTAGTTCGTATATACGAAATACTTAATTCGTTATTTCAAATTACTAATTCGTATATACGAAATACTTAATTCGTTATTTCAAATAACTAATTCGTATATACGAAATACTTAATATGTTATTTCAAATAACTAATTCGTATATACGAAATACTAAATATGTTATTTCAAATAACTAATGCGTATATACGAAATATTTAATTCGTTATTTCAAATTACTAATTCGTATATACGAAATATTTAATCCGTTATTTCAAATAACTAATTCGTATATACGAAATACTTAATTCGTTATTTCAAATAACTAATCCGTATATACGAAATACTTAATTCGTTATTTCAAATAACTAATTCGTATATACGAAATACTTAATATGTTATTTCAAATAACTAATTCGTATATACGAAATACTTAATATGTTATTTCAAATTACTAATTCTTATGTACGAAATATTTAATTCGTTATTTCAAATTACTAATTCTTATATACGAAATACTTAATTCGTTATTTCAAATTACTAATTCGTATATACGAAATACTTAATACGTTATTTCAAAATACTAATTCTTATATACGAAATACTTGATTCGTTATTTCAAATTACTAATTTGTATATACGAAATACTTGATTCGTTATTTCAAATAATTTTCAAATTACTAATTTGTATATACGTAATACTTGATTCGTTATTTCAAATAACTTTCAAATTACTAATTTGTATAAACGTAATACTTAATTCGTTATTTCAAATTACTAATTCGAATGTATACGAAATACTTAATTCGTTATTTCAAATTACTAATTCGTATAAGCGAATTAATATTTTGAAATAACGAATTAAGTATTTCGTAAATATAAATTACAATAAACATTTATTATATTAAAAATGATCCTTCTCGGTCTTTTCACCCCTATGCTTCACTAGGTATTTTCATCTTGGCTTAGTTTTTGAATGATAAGTGATAATTTGTTTTAGACGTTCTTTAGAGTAAAAAGACAAAGACATAATCAGATAATTCAGTAAACTGGCCATATTTCACAAAACTAACAAAACACTTCCTGGTTTCAGTCATTCTCAAGTCATTTTGTTCAACTTTGGGATTTTTTATCTTATCTTCTTGCTCAGTCTGTTCCATTCGCTTCTAGTTGTAAGCGTCCTCTGTAGCGGACATAGGTGTTCTACTATTTTTCGAACTCTACAGAGGTGTCTTTAGAGTCCACTAAGACAAGAGACCTTGGTTTTGCGTCTCATCCGAAAGACTATTCTAGTATCGAGCTTTTTACGGCTCTAGTGTAGGCAGGAGATGAAAATCTTCTCAGAAAATTTCTATGTCCTGAGTAAGGTTTGAACCCACGACCCTTGATTTCGGAAGCCAGTGACAGTACCACTCGGTCATGTCCGCCAATCATTGTTATAGCACGCGATTCTGACAAAATGAAGCATTTTAGAATCTAGAAGTTTGAAGTCATCTCTACTATGAAACCTTTAATTTCTGAATATCAAATTATGGTGGGACTTCACATGTTGTATTTAATGAGACAACACTTTTTTTTTTTTTTTTTTTTTTTTTTTACTTCTGCATGGGATTTTGGTTTGACATAAACGTTATAACTATATTCGTTATATACTAAAACCCCGTTTATTCAGAGATTTTTGTCATATTCTACAAACAGTTACTTTTTCTAATTGTACCTTTTATTAGGAAGAGATCTAAATGTACAGTTAGTCTCTGCTAAAAATGTTCATAGTTTTTAAAAGTCTGCACACTTTAAAATTTTCCAATTTCACCTCTTACTAAAATATTTCTCACGTCTAACAACTCCTTCTTTTTATGAATGATTGACAACTGGTACATCACAAATTACCTGACGCGTGACCATGTAAAATATTTTTCCAGGTGTGTGTGTGTGTGTGTGTGTGTGTGTGTGTTACTTTTAAATGTGTCTTTATCTAATAAATTTTCAATTGTACATAGTACGTGAAGGTTACTACAGCTGGTTAAAATTTAAAGTTATTTAAATAAGAATCAAACATACCAATCCATGTCCAAATCATACTCCCAGAGCAAAGTAAAACTTTGAAAACTGGCAAATTTAGTTAAATCCGTGATCTGTCACCGGGAGAGTGAGACCGGGTGCTGTAAGGGGGTTATATAACACATCCTGTATTTAAACGGCTCGGATCCTATCGTGAACAACCAGATGTGTATTTTATAGCCAACCAGCGGCGTACCGTGACCTGATTATATGTGTACGCAAACTTGGAGCGCCGAAGGCGCGACCACGCTAGGGGGGTCCGGGGGCATGCACCCCCTGAAAATTTTGAAATCTATATGCTTCAAAACGGCTTTTCCTGCATTTTGAGACAGATATTCAACACCTTCTCGTGTTAAATTTTTGATACAAATTGGAGTTTAATTACAATTTTTAAATATGCGGATCCTGCTGATCTTTGGGAGTGGAAGGTTGAGTACCAGGTTTAACCACACATGTTCTCTGTGTTTGTATCATAGATTTAAAGGGATAAAAGTTTTTGGTTTGATAATTTGAAAAAATTTCAGATTTGAGCTCCGATTACAAATGATGATGCATATTTTTTTGAAATCTAAATTAGTATTTTTTTAATTTTGTATTAGCGTTTTATTTATTGTGTGCCTGTTTCTTGCTGTTTGATCACTGTTACTTCCATTCTTAATTTGAATTGTACAACTTAAACATTATTATTTTAATAATCGTAGCCGACGGTTTCCAAATGTGTATATTAGTATTTATTGGTCATTCAAAGTTAACTTTCCTCTTCTTCTAAGCGTTAAATTGTCAATAACTGTTTCTACGTCGACGCCCATCTCATGATGTACATGTATGTGCATTAATGCAAGGGATGAAAGGCGAACTTCTTTCATTGTGCTCCTTAAATAAGTCTTGAGATGTTTCAGCGCACTGAAACTTCTCTCGGCAGTGGCTGTTGTAGGGGGCATGGTTACAAAAATTTTCAGGATCTTGAAGACATATTGATAGAGTTGTTTGTCCTTTCAAGAAAATTTGGAATACGCAGCACCCCCCCCCCCTCTTTCTCTCTTATACTTTTTTTTATTTTAAAATATTTTTTGTGACAAATTTATGTGTACGCACTTGCGTTTTTGCGTATAGGGCGGTACGCCACTGCCAACCAATTGATCCAAACACGTTTAACGTTAGATATATAATGATACTGTTATTTTTTTCAATTTTTATTTTAAAAGTTAATCAATTTACACCATAGCGATATTTTTTCCTTTCTTTTTATTTTTTTTCTCTTCGTTAAAATTTGATCTAGTGAAGAGTTTTAGATACTAAACTCAATAATAAAAATAGTTTTAATCAGCATAATATTGTAATCAATTGTTTTATTTTCCCAACATCTTTTATGGTGCTATTACAATAAATAACACCCACTTGGGTGATAACTCCCGGGATTAATTTCCATGCCATTTTCCGGTTTTGGAAATTATAATATGCGATAACATGGCTGTTACTTTGATATAACACACCCCCTCTATTGTCAAGGGAATTTCTCATTTTGATAAGCACAACGATATTATATTAAAAATATTTAATTTTCAAAATACAAATATATAATTAATTGAATCAAACAATGAATATAGTTCCAAAATAATACACTGAGAAATTCATAAATTGATTATAATTTCGGATATTCCGCGCATACCGGATGTAACTTTATCTCCCGCACATAGGAATTTTCGGAAGCGACCCAGGAATAGGATACTGCAACTTGTAAACACCTCATCAGGACACAAAAAGGTAAATTTTGCAATTACAGTCAGAAAAATTTAAAATTATTTTGCTTAATTTGACGAAGGTATGCCATAATATCCAGTATATGGGTTTTTAAATTGCAAATTTATGATGACCCCAAAAAATTTTCAGATCAAAAACCGGCATACCGCGCCCCTTTCTTCATCTCACAAGTTTGGCATCGAATCAAAAAGTTTTGATGCTACATGATGCATAGGGTCGTTGCTTTACTGTTCAAATCTTTCTGCTTCATTTCTTGGTTATGATAATTGATTGTTTAAGAAAAAACAAATGATTTGTGTCATCAGTTTGGAATGTTTGTGCTGCAAAAATATGCATTTTAATGAGCATGACATCATAAGAATTATCCCCTTGATTACAAATGTTATTGATTAATTCTAGATAATTTGTGATCAATTTTCTGTAAAAGCTAGATTGTATTGTAAAATCTCCAAGTAAAATTTCAGAATCAACAGGGTCACATTTTTAACGTGATAAAGAAAGCTGGTCTATATCACTTGACTTGGCTAAATAAGTAAATTGGTAGAAAAATTTCAGGAATTTTAGTGTGGAATTTTAAATTTTGACATTGACCTGAGTTCACAGGCTTGGTCTCCTTAGCTTCAGCTCATATTTCGAGGCTGTGCATTATGATTTTGAGCAAGGATTTTAGCCTGACATAGTGAAAAAGTCCAAGCCTGGAACTGAAAGACTTGTTTAAAGTTCATTCTCCATAAACATCGAGCTTTGTAGCAGTGTGGTCTTGTTTTAATGTTCTTACTTAATAAACATCACTGAGCTTTGGAGCAGTGTGGTCTAGTTTAGTCAGTCCCAAGAATTACCAGATTGTTGTGTTATTACAAAAAAATTATTTGTTTAAAAGTTAAATATTAATAATACATGTATATTGTATATGATGTGTAACTCCCTTGAATCGAAACCACTAGGTTCCACCCTGAACACTGGAACCAACCTGTTGGTTGGCCACTTCCCAGGGTCGGACGAGATCCCAAATGTAACAGGAAAGAGAAAAATGCAGGGTTGGACCGGGGATCAAACCCTGGACCTCCCGCACTATAGGCGAGTGGTCTACCATTGAGCTACCCAGACCGCCACAGATGCAAACAATATATACAAGTCATAGAAATTATATGCTGACAATGAATTGTTCCGTTAGTAATATAGATCTACTATTTACACCAATACATCATTACTCGACCAATTACCTTTGACATACTGTATGATACACATCCCATTTCCTGTAGTTTGTTATTTAAGTTGTGGCAGCATTGAATTTATATCACTGAGACTATATCATTCTACAATGTATGCTATTTATTTCGTAAAAAATAGATAATGTTTTTAAAAATATGATTACAATAGTGTACTGTTAAAGGTCGGACAAAAACATTATGCAAATTATCATCCATTTTCTACTTTAGAATAGATGTACAGTAAAATAAATTGCATGAGTAGTGTTGCAATGATTTGTCATTTGTTATAATTGCTGATCATTTAAATAACATTATGATGGTATAATCATAAATGTAATTTTAGATTCAATGATTTGGATTGCTACAGATTGTTTTTTTCTCTCCTTGATTTGGCTGGTTAATTTTCATTCTATTATAACCCTTTTGGCTTGTGTAAATTTAGCTCATCTTAACAATATAGAAATAAATACATGTAAAACCACTCGGGTGGCCTAGTGGTCTAAAGCACTTGCTTACAGGTCACAGTGCCCCACATTGCCCAGATTCAAATCCAACTCGGGGACAGTTCCTGATGTGAGAAAGTTTTGTCAGTTGACTTGCCAAATGTCGGCTGTTTTTCTCCTGAATCTCTGGTTCTCCTAAATCTCTAAATTTCCTCCAACATTGACGGCATTCATATAAGTAAAACACTATTTAAATAAAAAGTAGAAATAAAATTCTGTATTGTGAGTTTTGTTATTGAAACTGTCCAGTGTTATGAGAGTATTTTAAAATTTTTATTTTAATGATTGATTTTGTATCCACCACCACAGACAAGCTACACTTTTGCTTCTGAAAATTTTTGTTTATGAGTAATGTTTGCTCTTCTCATAATTATTGACCACTGTGGTAGCTCAGTTGGTAGAGTGCTCGCTCTGTAAGTGGGAGGTTGTTGGTTCGATCCCCGGCCGGTTCTGACCCAAGACTTGAAAGTGGGTAGTGACTGTTCTTTCGCCAAACACTTGGCATTACTAAATGAAAGTCACGGTTCTTTCGGATGGGAACTTAAAATAAACGAGGTCCCGTGTCACGATTGGCTTGGCACGCTAAAGAACCCTGCTGTATAATGCCATCAGCGTAATGCACAGGCTCAATTTCTGCACCTTCGCCTATAGCTGGTGATGTCTCAATATAAGTTAAATATTCTTGACTGGGATGTTAAACACTATTACTCAACTCAACTCTCCTCATAATAACTTCATATTATGTTAACTAAATCAGAGTTACATATATATATATATATATATATATATATATATATATATATATATATATATATATATATATGATATCAGAAGTATTGGTAATACAAAAGGCTTCTGTTATTTAACAGCTTCTTATTGTCACTTCCTGACTGTGTAAGTGTTTACCTACTGTTTAAAGGCATTAGTGGTCACTTTGTTTCCTGATCAAATTTAAAATGCTGTTCAGTCGTTCATATTAAGGCCATATTGGTTTCAGTTTTTAAAACAAATCTGGCATTATTGATATTGCTAAATATATATTTGTGGGTACCGTTAGTTTATATCTGGAATTCAAGAATTTTCTGTTGGATTTGTTTTCTTGGGTTTAATATTTTAAAGGATTTTCCAGGGATATCCAAGATTTTTTGAATGAGAACCTTTAACTTTAATGTAGTGGATTAATACATAGGGAATATGCTCCATTTATGGGTAAGTGGAGACTGCAGCATGGTAAAAGTTTGGCTTTGATGAATCAGTTTTCATTTCTGGAAGCCAAAGTGGCCCATTGCTACTAATTTCTGAGAAGTTCTTTCAAAAAGTATCTGGTGGGTTATTTTGGCATAATTGTGAAAAAATACACAAAATGTACTTTAAAAATGAGTAACAATTTTAAAACTGTAGAAACCTAGTAGTAGTACAGTATTACCAGTATATGGCAGCAGTTAGCAGTTCAAATAATGCACAGTTCATTTCTAGATTGAATACTAACTGTTGATTTATATCAGCCCTCAAAGTGAGTTTCAAACCTAAGTAGCCAGCTGGCCACCAATTTAAATTTTCAGTTTACCAGTGGAAATTCCAAGTGGCCAGGCAACCCTTTCTTCCAAATGAAGGAAAATTAAGGCATCTTTTAGGTATAGAGAACAAAAATGCACATTTTTAAAATTGACTTACAGTCACTTACATACATCGGTGTTATTAATAACAATAATGATGATGTAAAGTGTCCATTCTTTTGCCTGAAATGGCAACAGTATTAGAAAAATCTGTAACACATAAATACCAGTAATATCATGTCACAAAAGTTCAAATTTAAAGTGGACAAGCTGGCCACCATTTACAAATTTTAGGTCTCCAGGCTCAATTCCAGGTTCATTTGGCCACCATTTTAGTAGACAAAATTGAGGGTTGTATATACATAGATATTGACATTTAAATTACACATTGCTTTGGCAGGCCAGACTGATTATTCTGTTGACTCATCAAGCAGTCTGCATTTAGAAATTTTATGACATTATTGGGTCATTATTCAGCCTTTGAAATTTATACCATTCCAGAGGCCCAGGACTGTTAACTTTTCTGTTTTCAAATTGTATCATAAGTTTTAAATCTTTCTATATTCTATAAATAGGGACCATCGAAATTGTAAGGTCTTGATAAAATACCAATAAGTGAAATTCAAATAGCTCATTAAACCACTGCGGTAGTTCAGTTGGTGGAGTGATCGTTTCCTTAAGTGGGAGGTCGTTGATTCGAACCCTGACCGGGTCTGACCCAAGACTTTAATAATGTGGGTAATGACTGTTCTTTCGCCAAGCACTTGGCGTTAGGAAATGAAAGTCATGGTTCTTTCGTATGGGAACTTAAAATAAATGGGGTCCCATGTCACGGTGGGCTTGGCACACTAAAGAACCCTGCTGTATAATGCCATAAAGGGCACATAGGCAAAATTTCTGCACTTTTGCCAATAGCTGGTGACATCTTGATATAAGTGAAATATTCTTGACTGGGGTGTTAAACACCATTACTCAACTCGGATAGCTCATTAGTCTTGACTCACTTATTCTCTATTTCCTAATTTTGAGTTATAGACATCAGTTCACAAAATCACAGGTAAATGATAAGTTACAAGTTGTTTGAGGGCCTCAGTGGCACAGTGGTCTAAAGCGATGGATACCGAGGATAGAGCTCTCCTAATGCAAGTGTCAGTTCACTTGCTGAAGGTGTGGTTTTGTTCAGGACACTGGTTTGCTTCGTCATCAGAAGACTAAACATCTTGATACAGGGATGAAGATTAGCAGGAGCCAAGTAGCCAATGCTCCTATAAATCAGTCTGGGCTCATAAGTTTTACACATTTTACCTATTTTTTACTACCCGGTATTAAATCTTTTCTGAAGTGAACTGGGCCCCTTACTCAAAATAATTAAGCTTCTACCTTGTTGATATAAGTGAAAAAAATCTTGATTGGGCCATACACTAGCACCACTCCGCCGAGTCCACTCTTAGGTTGTTTTGTTCAAACCAACCAGGGATTGAACCCATAGCCTGGAAGATCACCTTTACCAATCAAGCTGTGTATGCATATGTTACTATATTAATCATAATGTTTAAAATGAGTTGTTATTGGCATGACTTTCAACAGATGTGCTGTGTGTTTTTACTGTATTATGACTGTACAGGCTAACAGTATAGTGCACAATACCAGACTGATTCATTGATTAATAATCAGCTAAGCCTGGTCGTCATGGCAACTGTTTTACATCAATAATGTGGCTCCATAGCTAGAAATAAAACATTTAGCTGTGTGTATATTGATTAAATAAACTCTGGTGATATATGAGGTACAGAGGGGATAGAAACAATTATTACTGGGTTATCAAGGGAATCTGAACACAGAAGGTACAGGTAGGGGATAGAGGTGTATCAAGGGAATGCATTTTTATAGAGATTTATAGTATCACTTTATACATGTATATAACCTTGTGTATCAGTATACATGTATATGCCATTAGAGCTGCACTCATGATAATGATTCAAGGGGTTTGGGTTTCAACCCTAGTTCATTCGCTTTCATATTGTCCAGTTTACCCAGCTGTTTAATGGATAAGTACCTGCAGATATGCTGAAGAGTTATTAACCGTAAAAATTAAAGAATCATAATAAGGATGTGTGCCCCAGCCAAAGGGAAGAGCTTTATACTTGGTAATGATAAGCGTTTATGATTTGGAGGTCTCGTTGCCAGAGTCTGAGAGTGGTGTTTATGGGCCACTGTGCGTTTTGCCACCTAGGTTTGAAACCCAACTCTGGTAGATCCTAATGTGAAAATGTTTGTCAGTTTGCTTGGCAGAGGTTAATAGTTTTCAGAGACTCTGGTTTCCTTCACCATTTAAGTCTTGATATACCGGTAAGTGCATAAATCTTGACTGGGATGCAAACCACCATTACTCCCATTGCTTATGCTAACCTATGCTACACATGTTATGATGTACATGTATATTGAAATTAAATTTTATTATACATGTATTTGATTTTGATGGTATGCAATATCTTTTTCTAGATTTTTTCTCGTCAATGCATAATAAAATTGAATCCATTTTTTTAGTTCTCTTGAAACATTTTAACCACTGTGGTAGCCCAGTTGGTAGAGTGCTCCCTCCGTAAGTGGGAGGTTGTGGGTTCGATCCCCGGCCAGGTCTGACCCAAGACTTGAAAGTGGGTAGTGACTGTTCTTTCGCCAAGCACTCTGCATTACGAAATGAAAGTTACGGTTCTTTCGGATGGGAACTTAAAATAAACGAGGTTCTGTGTCACGGTGGGCTTGGCATGCTAAAGAACACTGCTGTATAATGCCATCAGCGCAACACACAGGCAAATTTCTGCACCTTCGCCTATAGCTGGCGACATCTCGATATAAGTGAAATATTCTCGACTAGGACGTTAAACACCATTACAAACTCAACTCAACTCTTGAAACATTTTACTTTTAATAATTAGTAGAATGTTTCTTGTTCGTCAAATTCTTATGTTTTCATATCTTTTTGATTAATGTTGAATCCAAAAATCAATAGAAAGGTATTGCACTTACTGAAAATACACATTTTCATGCACAATGAGTTAATTGTTTCTGGACGAGATTCTGTAAAATGCTGAAAAAAATCAAAATGACATTTATTTTTGCTGACTATTTTCATGATCCAGACATTAATTGAATATAGATTTTTCCCCTGCGAGACAATCACATTATTCTAACTTTATATGGTGTAACTTATAGAATTATATAAAGTACATGAAGTATAGTAATTTTGACATTCATTGCCATCGTTTATTAGCAATGCTTATGTTTGATCGGTATACCTTTTGATTTTTGATGTTTTGTGAAAAAAAAAAAAATTCTTAAGAAAACTGGTTTGTGATGCCAATCACGATTCGTCTAAATCATTTCACTTGGAAGGATCTGTAGTTCATTGGTTACTTAATAGAATAATTGTCATATATATCCAGTGACAATTTCATTTTATAACAAAGTCAATGTCCAATGATGAAGAATATCAGACATGTTTATTACCATAAGACTTTCTGTGAGAAAAAGTGAATGTTATTTAATTTGGAAAATTGTGATGTAATATAGGCCACGTTTATTGGAAAATTTTAGACTCTCTGTGAAAAAGAGAAAATGTTATTTAATTTGGAAAATTGTGATGTAATATTATGACCACATTTGTCGGAAAATTTAAGACTTTCTGCGAAAAAGAGAAAATGTTATTTAATTTGGAAAATTGTGATGTACCGGTAATATTATGGCCACGTTTATCAGAAAAATTAAGATTCTTCGGAGAAAGAAAAAGTAAATTTAATCCGGAAATAATGATGTAATACTTTATTTTTGTATGTACCGGTATATAAATGGTAACAATTTTATGATGTAAGCTGGGCATCCGTTCCGTGATCTTAGCATCACAGGACAGGTTAATATTTTACATTTTCATGTTTGGAATTGAAACGGTCGATTTTCTTCTATTTTAAGCCTCTGAATATACCGGTAGTAGTTATTTATTGACAGTTCTTGTCTATATAGCTAACTGTAGCTAGCTTAAATGGTGATAAAAATTGTGTAACGATAGAAAAAAAATTCAACCAATTTGGAACGGAGAATTCAATAAATGGATTTTAGATTTCAAAAAAATTCAACCAATTTGGAACGGAGAATTCAATAAATGGATTTTAGATTTCGCCTTGCTTCTGTTCCTTTTATCTGGAGAAAATAAATTCGCACGGCTGTTTTGATTAACTGGGATTATTCAATAATGAAAATTATGTTACTTTAGAGTATTGATAAACATGAAAAGCCATACATAGGAAGATTTTGGAATTGTCTGTATTTAATTTGTTGTGTTCTGTAGTGAGGGATAACTTTATTCTGTTGTTTGTGGAAATCTTGGATTTTTTCTGATTCTTTATTTTTCTCTCTTTCTGTGTGGCATATGGAGAAGTTTTTGATGTGTTTCTTGAAGCGATGGACACGATTTTATCTTCAATATAGATTTTTACATAGTGCCTCATAGGTCATATGTGGTCAAATATATTATAAAACTTAAACAAGCTTGTAACTTCTGTATATAAAGATTGTCATTTATTTAATATGTTGGACAGACATACTGGTAATATATCGATTTTGTTGTTGTGACAAGCTGGGAGTATTAACATGATTATGTAATTAAGTGATTACCAGTACCAGTAATTGTGAATATATACACTGAAGATGACATATATCATGTAGTCACTATCTCACTAAAGTCAGCATCTTAATGAGAGGATGTAAGATGCTGATACAGACATGATAATTATACATGTGTGTGGAATGTAAAACCAGACCTCGCCTATGTATCAAGTTACAACTATGGATATCATCTAGGCTCAGTAGGAAATTAGTCTACAGTAGTCGTATCTTATTACCACTACAGACTCAATGGGACACAAGTTTACTTAAAATCAAGATCATCCATGGGAACTTGTCTAACTTGTTACTACAGATTCATCTATGCTCACTGGGGCACTACAATTTCATCCATTGGAACTTGTCTACTTTATTCATATCTGGTTTCCACTACAGATTCATCTATGCTCAATGGGACACAAGTTTACATGAAGTCAAGATCATCCATGGGAACTTGTCTACCTTATTTTATTTATATCTGGTTACCACTACAGATTCATCTATGCTCAATGGGACACTAGTTTATCTAAAGTCAAAATCGTCTCTGGGAACTTGTCTACCTTACTCATTATCAACAAACCAATGTACAATTGCCCCTTCCTAGACAAGCACCCTGACTTATTTGCAGTAGCTATAGGAATTCTGATACTGACTTATCTTATTTACTACGGTGTGTACTGTTTCATATTGTATATATTAGCTGCCAATTACAGACGGAGAATCAGAGGTAGGGAGGGACTCCTCACTCAAAATATATATGTTGTGCAGATAAATACACGATTGTTTAAAAATGTACGTTGATATAATGCTTATAGTTTTCATTGTCTTTGGCCTCTCGCTCTTATTTCTGAGGGATTCTTTTTAAAAAGTAAACTAAATTCATCAAGTTTGTGAAATAATACTTTTAAAAACTACCAGTATTTTTTCACAATTTTTGAAAATTTGCCTAAAATAAGTCATAATTTGTGGAAACCTAGTGATGGAAGGACTTCCATTTGTACCCTCAACTAAAATTTTAATTTTGTCTAAAATGCCTAAAAATTATTGAAATCAAGTCCTTTTTCAACATTTCTATGAAAAATAAATTCAAAAACTTCATTTATGGAATTTAATGGTTGAGGGTTAAAAAGGAACTTAGGAAGTCATGCCTATACGATATCTTATTTAAACTTATCATTTGTCAACCCGGCTGGGGTCTGACAAAGCCTTTAAAAATAGATACTAGTAGTAACTTTTTTCTCAACAAGCACTTGGCATTTAGAAATGAAAGTCACATGGTTTCTTTGGAAGAGACCTTAAAAACTGATGCACTGTGCCATGGCAGGTGTGGCACGTTAAAGAAACTTCCCTGCACATTACCCCTGATTGCACCACAGTCAAAATTTCTGCCATTTTACCTATATCTGGCAATGTTCTCAGTATAAATCAAATATTCTTGACTGGGACATAAAACCATGTTCAATCAATGAATCATAGTTTCGAGGGTCTGATGGATTTAATGGAAGCCCCTTCATGTTCATCATATTTAAAGACATAGATACCAGTAGGAGTTGTTTTACAAAACAAAACCCCACAAAAACAAAAAAAACCGGCAATCATAATTTCATCTTGCAGTGTGTGCCAAACTTTCAAAATGATTAATGGACATTCGGTCTGGTAAACCTAGAAACTTTACCAGACCGTAAAGTTTTTTACTGGACCAAAAATTCTTCAATAAAAAGAAAACAATTATTCGGTTTTGTAAATATTTACTTATTTTCTCCTTTAAAACGGAAAGCTACGGGAGGCACAAATTATGAAGAAAGTTTGAAAGAAAATTTAAGAAACATTGGATGGAGGGGCAACCATGGTTGCAATTTGACAAGGAGATACGAGTCGGGTCGGGTCGAGTTAGGGAGGCGTAGCACACAATAATAATTTAAAAGGTCAGAATACATTTATTTATGGAAGTACAAATAAATGTATTCTGGTCTTTTAAATTATTATTGTGTGCTGCGCCTCCCGACCCGTAAAAATTCAAAGCAGTGTGTGCATTTCATTACACATTTCTCCTCGTCAAATTGCAACCATGGTCGCCCCTCCATCCAATGCTGCTCAAATTTTCTTTCACGTTTTCTTCATAATTTGCGCCTCCTGTTGCTTTCCGTTTTATTGGTTTCCCTGGAATAGCTCCTGGAACGGTTAAACATTTTTGTAATAACGGAAGTCGGATGGCAATAATAAAATTCGAATTGGAACGGAACTATAAATCCGACTTTTTGGCGCTCTCTATTTTCCGAACTGGTTACCAGACATACGGTCCGGAAAAATCTTATTTTTTATCGGACCAGCGGTAATTTTATCGGACTTGTCTGACGGTCAGACGAAGTTTGGCACACACTGATCTTGTGTTTTTAAGTTAAAAACAGCATCCTACTTTTATGTTGTTTTATATCCAAGGTATTGATTATATTCAGTGCAGCTTCTCTCTCAGTCTCAATATATCAACATGTTTATCTCTATACTGCTATAGACAAACAACATTGACCTGTCTGTTTGACCTTATATTGGGGAAAATTCCTACACGATGATCCACTCAATACATGGGTAGTGTTAGAATATATAGTTAATATGTAAACATTGAATGTTTATCATGATGTAGATGAAATAAAATCTGTTTTCCCTATTTATGAATAAACTGGTTCATAATATGTATTTAAATTAAAGGTCAAGCGGACAGGTCAATGTTGTTTGCCTACAAATTGCTGTACTAAGAGAACAATACTACCTACAGTAACATCTCCAACCTCTCAAAATAAATTAAAATGGTTGGAATCACTCCAAAATAACATCAGGAAAATAGCCTTGAAATATGTTTCATAGACACATCTTAACTAAAGCTATCTATGGGTACAACAAAATACTGGTAATTGAAATATTTTCATGCTGTATAACAGCTATTTACCGAATCAGTGAGTATCATAATATGTTTAGTTATTTTCAAGTGGTTAAAATGTACATACATTGTATTATTGTGAACTACTAGTACATGTATCTTCTAAAAATTCATTGTAAAAAGGTCATCCTTTGTACTACACAGTTTAATTTTTGGCTGGTCTACATCTGAGACTTGAAAATGTATAGTGTATGTTCTTTCACCAAACATTTAGCATTTAGAAATTTCCTTCAGATAAGATCCTAATTGACGTATCATCGCCGGCCATGTCTTTTTATGTCCCGACATTGGTCGCCATTACGATACCAAAGCAGCGTCACAGCAACTAATGACGTTTACTGTCAGTGACGTCATAAAAATAGCACAATTCAGGCCGAGTTATTATTCTTTTTGCGTCTAAATCTACCATGCCGAACCTTTTTCGGAACATTGTGAGCGTGGCCGGCGATCCATCAATTGTCTGTTATAGCCACAATGTATAAACATTAACTTCTAAAAATTTGATTCACATATAGCTGCTAGCATTTCAGTGAAAGAGGAATAAATCTTAACTGGGATGTAAAACCCCATTCACTTTCTCCAAGGTCATTAGGACTATTGTCTTATTCAAAGATGCAATTATATGCTGGATTACCAAGTACAGTTGAACCTGCCTTACAAGCCAACTTACATAAAGGCTGCCTATTTATAAAGACCATTAAAATTTTATCCCAATTGCTCTTTATTCATGTTATTTGAACCTGTATTACTATATAAGGGCCACTTTTACTGGTTCCCTTGGGTGGCCTTTATAGACAGGTTTGACTGTATGTTTACTCTGATTGTCTGTGCTTTGAAAGCAACAAGACAGTTAAAGATGGATGGCTGGGTGAAAAAATTTTTTTTAGCCAGTTTAATTACACTCATTACTCTAGCTAGTACAAACATAATCATTTTAATGATTTTATGTTTCTTTTATTTTAGAAAGAGGACAAGATGACCGAGGTCCAGCCTCGTGAGATCAAGATTCTTGAGACGGCTGAGGATATTCAGCATCGTCGTGAGGAAGTACTTAATAGATATGAAGTGTTTAAGAATGCCTGCCAGGACCGTAGACAGAAACTGGAAGATTCCAGAAGGTACCAATACTTCAAGAGAGATGCCGATGAATTGGAAAGTTGGATTTATGAAAAGCTACAGACAGCCTCGGACGAGAGCTACAAAGATCCCACTAATTTACAGGTAAAGAAATGGCATTAAGAGTAGTTTGCTTTTACTTGTCCAATAAATCAGGGACAAAGCTTACCTGGGAACTATTTCCGAGTTGGGGACTAGATTACTTTAGATAAGAAGTTGTAAATTTAAAAAAAGCAGCTAAATTGTGTAAAATTGAGGAAACTAGACTCATTTTAGGTACCATCAGCAACTTGGCCCCTGCTAATTTTAATCCCTAATAATGAACAATTGGTACTGTTACTCTGGTTTAATTCGGGCGAACATACAATTCCACTCCGAATAAATCTTAATCACGTTATTCTCGAAAAGTGTTGCAAAAGTAATGAAGCCAGTGTTTTCATCTTTGTTTTATAGCTTTGAATCTTTGTTGATTTTATTTTGTATTTTTGTATTTTAGGCTAAGATACAGAAACATCAGACCTTTGAATCTTTGTTGTTTTTTTTTTTTTTTTTGAATTTTTTTAGGCTAAAATACAGAAACATCAGGCCTTTGAATCTTTGTTGATTTTATTTTTTTTGTATTTTTGTATTTCAGGCTAAGATACAGAAACATCAGGCCTTTGAAGCAGAAGTAGCAGCTCATGCTAACGCCATAGTAGTACTAGATCACACTGGCAATGAAATGATTAACCAAGGACACTTTGCCTCAGAGATTATTAGGGTAAGTGTTACAGTACCTTTTTCCCTGCCCAGTGTTGCTGAGTGTTTACACAGGACTGTGTTTATGATTCTCTCTCGGACTATGTTTGAATTCCACACCTACAGATCCTAGTGCGAGAAAGTCAGTCAGTTTGCTTGGTTTTATCCACCATTCCAGAACTGACTGCCCCAATATGATTTTTATCTACAAATCTTTGCACTCATATTAATATTTAGTATCTTTCTGATGTATTGTTTTAGATTCAAGTAAATTTTGGTCAAAACGAGTATCAAATTTAATTTTCACATTTGATATGCCATATATATTGATAGTCTAGTTTTGTGAATTATATTTTGAAACTGCAAAAGTTCAAATTCCACCCCTATGCTATGTTAAATTTCCAAAGTGGTAGGACTGAGGCTAATTTCCATTACTTTCAAATGCTTGTGTTGTTGTTAAGCTTACCTGTTCACAATTTTTATTTGCATTAAATGATGAAGAAACAATGTTGTATATTTTTATTTTAGGCTCGTTTGGATGAACTTCACAGATTATGGGAACTTCTGCTGTCTAAACTACAAGAAAAAGGAACCAAGCTTAAACAAGCACTGAGACTTGTACAGTTCATGAGAGAATATGATGAAGTTATGTTTTGGATCAATGATAAGGTAAATTAATACGATTGCCATAGTGACACAGTGACATGAAAGATGAGATCTATATTTGTGTATCGCTGTTGATGACACAGTGACATGAAAGATGAGATCTATATTTGTGTATCGCTGTTGATGACACAGTGACATGAAAGATGAGATCTATATTTGTGTATCGCTGTTGATGACACAGTGACATAAAAGATTAGATCTATATTTGTGTATCGCTGTTGATGACACAGTGACATAAAAGATTAGATCTATATTTGTGTATCGCTGTTGATGACACAGTGACATGAAAGATGAGATCTATATGTGTATCACTTTAGTTCGTGTGTTGCATTATCAGGCGTTCACCAGGACATACTAACGATCAGACATTGGGTCCTAAACATCTGTCTTTGGACACCTCTAAATATTTGGACAACCTCAATTTTCCAAATGTATATTTTCAAATTTCCTCTAAATTCCCAAACATTTGAAAATGAAAATTTTGAAATCCCTCTTCAAACAGTGACTCAATCTTTACAGTATTTCAATTGACTAGTCACAAGAATATGAAGAGATTTACACTTTCATGACAGCTCTTGTTATAAAATTTTACATTCACCCGAAATTTAAGAAGAAGAAGATTTGATGTGAATGATTGACAAGTTAACAATAAATTAATATACAAATCATTACAACTTGTTTTGAGTGCACATCTTTTCATAACAAAAAATTGTATTATGTGAATTCCACGTGTATGTTTACAGAATTTATTACTTTATTTGTAGGAAGCATTTGTATCTTCTGAAGAATTTGGACAAGACTTGGAACATGTGGAAGTGTTGCAGAAAAAATTTGATGAATTTCAAAAGGTAATTATTTGTTTGTTATAATAAATCTATGAATATATTTTTATAATCAGTCAGACAATGTAGTGTGCATTATCTCATTTTTTTCAAATTATTTGTTTGTCCTTTATAAAAATATTAAAATCATAATTTTCGGGTAATTGAAGCAAAAATGAATCTATGTTTCCTCTGCCATGCAACAAGGCAGATAAATAAAAATTACTTTATCCACAAGGTCTACAAAATTTGTGTCCAAAAAATGGACCAGCATCCTTATTTACACAAGGAAAAATTGTTGATGGATCTAAGCGATTCATGCAAAAATGTAAGCCTAAAGACTCTGGTATTGATACATTTCTCTGACAGAAGTCAGTTGTGCTATTAAAAAGTGTGATTTGCCACCCAGGCCTACAAAGACATGGTGAAATCAATAAAGTTAAAATGAAGATGATTACTGTGATCAGTGATTTTGTTTGCCTAAAATTACTACCAAATAAACATAGTTTCCACTTGGGGGAAAAATTACAAAAATTTCCCAAGTTGACCACTAAAATTTCCCAAAACAATAGTGATGCACTAGCAAAGTAGATCTACTTACCCACAAAATATTAGATAATGTAACAATATGACATCTTTGTATTGAGGAACTAAGGTATTGTAAGCATGTCATAAGGCAGTTTGCTGCCAATCAGAACTTCAAATGTTCCCAATTGAAAAGGCAGAAGGTATTTTTTGGAAAATGTAACAAAATCACTAATTAGTACTTTCTCTCACGTCTGTATTTGTATTATGACAATAGGATTTACAGAATCATGAAGATAAAGTAACAGAAGTTAACACACTAGCAGAACAGCTGATTAGTGACGGACATCCAGAAGAAGATACAATTAAACAAAGACAACAGGTAATAATCATCAAGTTTAATATCTAGAAACAAAACTTGTTTCTATTTTGAAACATTTCCTACACAATACTTTTGACTCTTTTAAATTAAGCTGGATTCTTTTACAAAATGGGACATTTGTGTCATGAGATTTAAAAAAAAAAATCAGTTTAACTTATAAATACCAAAGATAACTGCTAGTGCTACTAAGTTAGAAAAATTCTGTTGACTTGTATTTGTTCCAGATATGGTTCTTAAATTTTTTTTACAGAAATTTGTAATTTTTAAACACAAATGTGAAATGATATGCCAAAAACTATTGAAACTTGTATGACGGCAATGGATCAGAAACCTGTTAAACAGAATTCACCGGTATACAGTATATTGATATATCATTAAACTGTTGCACCTCAAATATGAAATATTTTCAAATACATAGATAGTGAAATTACTTTACAAGATTTTTGAAATTCACTACAAGAGTTGTCTTACTTGACTTATTTCCGTCTCTCCGTGAGGAGAATCGGATCTTTTACAAGTTCTCTCCATTTTCCTCTATCTGTCACTACTTTTGTTGCCTACAAGAGTTAATGTTTTGCTAATTTATTAATTTTATATGTATTACAGGAGATAAATGATGCCTGGCAGAGATTGAAGCAGTTATCTTTACTCAGACAAGAAAGATTGTTTGGTGCTCATGAGATACAGAGATTTAACAGGTATGTGATCGATTGAAACACATAAAAGAGCAGACTATTAATACATGTATATTGTATGAGAAGAAACATTAATGGTAGGAAACTGTCGTGGTTTTGACCTTCTGAATTGTTTGGTGGTAAGAATTTTTTAAGGTTCTGATTTTAAAGAAAGTGTGCCAAGGGACATAACAAATTTTCACTGAGAAAATATATTCGTAATACAAGAGTAACCATGAAAATCGTGAATTTTTTCCCACAGGAATATTTCTTTTTGTACATGTATTGATTTTAACATGCACAAATTTTTAAGTGCAAATTGTAATTTAGGTAAAGTCACATGTTCTTGAATTGGGGTGAATCTCATGGATCATCTTGTGCACTATGAACATATTTAACTGGGCGATGGATCTAATATAGGGGGTACTGCATCATCAAAAAAATTGCTCAAATTAGTACACCACTATAATAAATACATTTACATAGTTTGAAGTTATTGGCAATTAATCACAGCATAGTTTGGATAACTAACAAATTGTTGTTCAAAATTGAAAATTTCAAAAATTAGTATGTACAGTTGTTAAGAAAAGCTCTAGAAATACAAGAACCTTCCCTGGAGGTTGTAAAGAGGGACAAACTAGACAATAAATATGAGTTAAAATAGTCTGACATGGCTTAGTGGTACTGTCACTGGCTTTTGGATTCAAGGGTTGTGGGTTTGAACCTCACTAAGGGCTTGGGAGTTTTCTGAGATGGTTTTCATCTCTAGTCTAGAGCTGTAAAAAGCTAATTACTGGAATAGTCTTTCAGACGAGACTCAAAACTGAGGTCTCGTGTCTCAGTGCACACTAAAGACATCTCTGTAGAGTTGAAAATGAGTAGGCCACCTGTGGCCAGTACAGGGGATGCTTACAACTAAAAGCAATTGAAACAGACAGGAAGGTAGGTAGGAAAATATCAAAAGTAATAGAAACCGCATGTCTATTCTATTGAAACCACTGTGTAAAAGATATAATACTTGTGCAGTCCAACCTGCCTTAAAGGCCACCTCTATATAAGGGCCACCTGCTTATAAAAGCCAGTAGAATTGTATCCCAATTGTTCTTTATTCATATTATTTGAACCTGTATAAAAGCCATTTCTTCTGGTTCCCTTGGGTGGCCTTTTTAGACAGTTTTGACTGTATTTTAACCCTTTCTTTGAAATGATTATGACCTTATAATAAAATATTGGTTTTTGTTGTTTCTTTAAACAGAGATGCCGATGAGACTATTGTTTGGATTATGGAGAAGGATGTGATCTTGTCCTCTGACGATTATGGCAGAGATTTGGCCAGCGTTCAAGCATTACAGCGTAAACATGAAGGTGTGGAGAGAGATCTTGCTGCTCTTGAAGAAAAGGTGAATATTAGTGGATTTATACCTGTAAACTTGTCTAAGCCGGGACTGTAACAAAACATTCACTTTGTGATATTATGAAATGACTTAGAGCACTGTATCTTTAAATTTACCATCCTTAAATCTATGAAAATTTGTGGCCTTCAATTTAATGTACTTGTAGTTATTCAAAATGTATAACATTTTAGTACATGGACCATGTTTCATTCAAGGTAGCCAAAATCGCCATTGGCTACTAATTTCTATGAAATTCTTTAAAAAAGTATCTGTATTTTACAAATTTATGAAAAATACTTTATAAAAGACTAAATTTTAAAAATTTAGAAAATTTGGCTATTTACATGTATATGTGAAAAATTAGATAAAGTATGGTACCTGCAATAAATAAATAAATAAATAAATACATAAATAAATAAATAAATAAATCAGTCAATCAATGTATGTATTAATTAACAGGTGACAGCACTTGGTAAAGAAGCTGATAGACTTATTGATATACATCCACACAGTGGGGAACAAATCAACTCCAAGAAGACAGAAATCGCTGACAACTGGGAAAAGCTAAAGGGAAAGGTAAACATATAATTTTATTATATTTAACCCATGCTGTTATTTAATCTCACAATGACTTTATTTGAATTGAACACTACAAATTCGGGGAACTGTTCATATGCAGCCTATGTTTATTCAAGGATATTGCTAATCCTAAAATTTTAACTGAATCTTCATCATAATTATTTCATTTTCAAGGCAATTCATTGAATACTTAAAATATTTTTGTTGTGATTTTCACTTTAGTGAGTCCTAAGGGAGGCAAACTGTTATGAGACGGCTGATAAAGGTAATGGCTGTTGTCCGATCATTTTCAAGCTTTTAAAATTGAATTTAATTAAATTTAAATTGAATGAACATTTACATGTACATGTATTTCCAAAACATTTTAATTTCTACACTATGTATATAAAAATGTATTTGTTTAATCATAGGCGGGTGAACGTAAAACCAGACTTGATGACTCCTATTATCTCCACCGTTTCCTGGCCGACTTCCGTGATCTGGTGTCATGGATACACGACATGAAAGCCATTATATCTGCCGATGATTTAGCTAAAGACGTAGCCGGTGCTGAAGCACTTGTAGAAAGACATCATGAACATAAGGTAACAATATATTCTTTGATATTTGATGATGGCAAAAATAGAAAAAGTTTGTTTCTGCTTACCCTTCTGACAAAATTTTATAATGCCCACCGTAAAGTTTTATATGACATTTTGACAAGCACGGTTAAAGTTGGCATGCTTGCCCCATATAGTCAATGTAAAAACATTGAATAAAAAAAATATTGCCTATTTACTGGCCCTAAATTTTCTATCTAAGAGCATAAGCAGTAAAACAGATTTTTTTGGCCATAAACAAGATAAACATCATATCTTTATAATAAAATTTAATCATATTCAGTAAATGAATTCAGATTAGCTTGCCAGTAAGAAGTACACATGCACCAATTTCTGGATTGAAACTGCAGATAACTGTAATTTGATCAATGGTTTATTTTATGTGTGTGGGATAAAGAATATACATATATATATGTAGTTTAAAGAATTTTTTATACACAAGTTTAGATGTGTCAATTAACAGTATGTGATGGAGTTTATGTTTCAGTCAACACATACTGATTTATCTTTATTTTACACACACAGGGAGAGATAGATGCCAGAGAGGACAGTTTTAGATCTACAGTAGAGGCTGGACAGAGACTTGTGGATGCTAACCACTATGCCGCAGATGAAGTTAGAGATAAGGTTAGTAGTACAACTTCGGTCACAGGAAGAAAAAAGGTTTTAAAGGGCTGGGGATATAATGTTTACTCCATTTTTTCTGACAACACTTTTTCTGCCACTTTCATTGAAAACTATTTAACACACCATTATGAAACAGAAAATTCTTTCGATTGAGAAGGTGTGTCATCGGCTATTCTTAAATTGATCATGCAAAGGGTTGGGAAACATTAATTTGTAAGTTTGGGTTTGTTTGGGGGACACTTTTGAAATGACATCCCATTTCCGTTATTATTTGTTTTCTGTAATTTTGCAGCTGTCAACATTATCATCGGAAAAATCCAGTTTGTTAGATCTATGGGAGGAGAGGAAGATTTTGTATGAACAGTGTATGGACTTACAGCTCTTCTATAGAGATACAGAACATGCCGATGCCTGGATGACAAAACAGGAGGTGATTGTATAATAAACTTGTATTGTCTCTGTAAACACTAATATATAGGCATCATGGCTTAGTTTGGCCCAGAATTCCATTGGTACTGGGGCTTTATTTTGGCCCTGAATTGCTCTAACTGAATATACTAACTATTAATCATGTAACATTTTATTTACTAAATGTAGAATAAGGCTGGGACCATACAGCCATGCCAGGATATGATACAAATCATGATAGCGCTTCAAATGTGTATAAAAGTAAATACCAGACATGAAAAAATTCCAGAATTCAGAGTGCTGATATGTTGTTTTTTCACAGCTTGTATTGATCAACATATGGTAATTTTAAATATTTACTATCATGTTGTCGCACTCCTAATGTGAAATAATGAATGTTACATAATCAAATTCAGTATATAGTTTCCATACATATGTTAATTCTTTGTTTCATAGGCATTTTTGGCCAATGAAGATCTAGGCGATTCTCTGGACAGTGTTGAAGCTCTCATTAAGAAACATGAAGATTTTGAGAAATCTTTGGCTGCACAGGAAGAAAAAATAAAAGTAAGAACTTTTGATATTTGAAATGTTATGTGTAGTGTTTTAATATGTTCCCATAAAAATAAGAACTATGGATATTTACATGTACTTTAAAACATTTTCATAACTGAAACTCTTCGTTTTTTGGCATAGTTTTGATTTCCTAGCAAAATTATTTCCCACGGTTTAAAGTGTTTGTGATACTAATGGATATTGATAAATTACAGGTCAAGTTTGTATTTGTTCAAATTTTTGCTTAGTGGTCTAGACTCTTTGTAATTTGTCAATGAAAATTGATAAGATCTACATAGGTTTCTAATCAAAAGGCCCGCCTGGTACTCTTAGTTTTGTTTACAGGAAAATTTAAATTTCAATTTCTTGGATAGCTCAGAAGTAAAAGTTTGGATGCTGGCGTGAAAGAAATTGTTAGTTCACTTTTTCACCATTTCTGAACTTACTTTCTATGTTTGAAATCCACTTAGAAGGTAGATCATAATATTAGAAAGTTTGTCAGTTTGCTAGACAAAAATTGGTGCTTTTCTCTAGACACTCTCAGTCTCTTCTATTGCCCCTGAACCGACTGTCTTTATATAAGCTAGGAAACCTTGACTTGAGCGTAAAACTCTATTTCTCCATCCTACTCGACTCGTATATTAAATCACATGTTTTATAAATATTTATATTTTAGCTGTTGGATGACTTTGCTACTAAACTGATAGAAAGTGAACATTATGCCCATGATGATGTTGCTGCAAGACGAGATCAGGTAGGTAGACATACTGAGTTACAAAGTTGATTTGACAGTTTTACATTATGATCAAAAACTCAATTTTACCATTTAATATAAGTCAATCCCTGTGTAGTGTAAGTCAGGAAATTTTTATGTCCATTAATTTTTGCCAGAATCGTCATTTCGATATAATCCTGTACTTTTATTTTCGCGTTGTCTGACTGTGGACAGAGTAACTGTATATGCATTATATTTAAATAGAATATTCGCTAAAGTTTTATTGTTGGGTGTTGCTTCTGTCATGAATTTACACAAGTATAAAAAGAACATGAAAATTCCTCTATTTACAGTATATTTATAATAACAGTCCTTGGACTAGAGTTATCATTATCTGAACATTTAATATGAAACAAATTTATCGATCCAATATCTACATTAAATGATTTACATACCCAGCATGTCAGTCGGCAAGTCAGCTGGAATTATAAGGGCACTCAGTGTAAAATATAGCAACTGACCTACCTTCATAGAAATGGGATATATTATGTTTGGGCATCATCGGTTCATCTGTTTGTAATCAACGCTGTTTAAGACATTCTTACTAAACTTGGAATATATGATAACCAGGAGAGAAGATAACTGTCCAAATTTATCTAGAGTTGTTCCCCTTTGAAGTCTAAATCATGTTTTTTTTAAGATCTTTATCAACAGTTTAAATGGGCATTTATAGCTTTGCCTAGCGGTGCTGTTGTTGTTGCTGTATTTCCACAGCTGCTCTAAAAATCCTGGTGGTTATAGTTCTCACTTGCCTTTCAAAGAAAGAAGAGACATTAAATTCAATTTTCCACCTGTCCATCCTTCCATCTTCCATCCGAAATTCTTGACTGTGCAAATTCTCCAAAACTATGAAGCACTATTTCATGAAATTTGGGGCAAAGCATCAACATTAATAGGAGATACACGTATCTTTTACCTGAGTCGATTGGCTCGCTTTCCTGGGAGTTATTGCCCTTTGAACGTAAGGGCAAAGCACAAAAAAAATATCTGAATTTACTTGTTCTAATTGTTTGATAACACAGTTATAATACATGTAGTTTTGTTTGTTTTCTTTGTACAGTTATTACAGAGACGTAATGCGTTGTATGAAGCTTCTACCTACAGAAGACAACTGTTAGAGGAATCTTACAAATATCAGACGTTTGAGAGAGATTGTGATGAAACTAAAGGATGGATTAATGAAAAACGCAAGACAGCTTCAGATGAAAGCTACCTGGTAAGTGCATTGTTATCATCTATCTATGTTTCCATTCCTAGTAGCCAAAATCACCATTGGCTACTAATTTCTGAAGAATTCTTTCAAAAAGTAACCTACATGTATTTTAGCAAATTTGTGGAAAAATACTTTAAAAAGGACTATATTTTCACAAATTTTGGAAATTTGGCTACTAATTATTTTAAATTTATGGAAACCTAGATCTATTTACTGTTTTCAAGAAACTTGTTTAAAAGAACTCAGGCTGGATAAATATTTCTTTCAACTGCTTGCTTTTACCTGTAGTTCATTGTATCAATTTAAATTTCTGCAACTTCACCATTAGTTAGTGGCATTTCAATATAAGTAAAATAATCTTGACTGGGGTTTAATGAATCAATCTACGTTTATCTAACCTGTGTGATGATTCTGCACATAATCTTCAGGACCCAGTTGTTCGAAGCCTGATTAGTTTAATTAATGATTATGAAAAATTTAAAAAGGCAATAAACATCAAAATAACATTATCAAATTGAAAGTTTTATAATCATATGGTTAGATTTGGTGGAAATTTCACAACAGATCTGAAATTTTGGGAAATTCAATTTTTGACTAATCAATTGATTAAACTAATCAAGCTTTGTGCAACTGACCCCTGATTTTGTGTAAATTTTCTATATCGTCTTAATCTGAAATGAATATGATTTGAGTAGGAACAAAAATCTTAAAATTGAATAGATCATAACTCTGATATTCCACATTTATGCTGTTTTGTGTAGGATCCAACCAACCTTCAGACCAAGGTACAGAAACATTTGAACTTTGAAGCTGAGGTGGAAGCCAATAAAAACCGTATAGAGACCATCCAACAAACTGGAGAACAGCTCATTGAAGAGAACCACTACGCATCAGAAACTATCAGAGAACGAGTTGATGAGATCCTGAAACTTTGGGACAGCTTATTTCAACAGACAGAAAGAAAAGGTGAAGATATCTCTTATACACATATGGTTTAAAGTGCATGCTTTCAGATCACAATGCCTCTATTTTTGAGGATTTGGCAGATACATATACATATGCATACACACAGACAATTACTAAGAGAAAGAGATTTGTGTATCCCTGCTTCGAAGAAGAGGAGGGTATATGTTGTTGGTTTTCCTCTGTTCTCCCGTTGGTCCGAAACAAAAATTTTCATAATAGTTTTTTTCAGCAAATACTAAACTACTAAACACAGCCTCTTAAAATTTTATATGTGATTATAGTATGAGCTCCAATGCCACAAGTACCGATTTCAAGTCTGCCAGACATCTACTTCCTGTTTACCAACTTAGTTTATTGTTTTATATTACATGTATTTATAGTCAACAGTTGAAGTTAAAAGCAAGGGGGGGGGGGGGGGGGGGGGTGTATTAGCGAGCAGTAGTTCACAGATTTCTTGTTCATGATAGTTTACTGAATGTTTTTCTCTAGGTACTCAGGTTTCTTCCAGTATCCCAGGAATGACCATCTGCATGTAGTTTAAAGTGAAAGAGTTGACTGGAGAGTCAAAGCCATTGCTTCATTTTCATGTGAAAGAGTTGACTGGAGAGTCAAAGCCATTGCTTCATTTTCATGTGAAAGAGTTGACTGGAGAGTCAAAGCCATTGCTTCATTTTCATGTGAAAGAGTTGACTGGAGAGTCAAAGCCATTGCTTCATTTTCATGTGAAAGAGTTGACTGGAGAGTCAAAGCCATTGCTTCATTTTCATCAATTCTGATTTTAAATATGCTGTTTTGTTATGTGTAGGAAATAAATTGAAAGAAGCAAGTCAACAACAACAGTTTAACAGGAATGTCGAGGACATAGATGCCTGGTTGTCCGAGATTGAAGGACAGTTTATGTCGGAAGATTACGGAAAGGTAAAACAAACATCTTATACTGCTTAGTAAACATGGAATAACAGACTTTAAAATATCAATTTTGTAACAAGGAAAGTCTAAGCTTTGTATAATTGCATGTCAGTGTTGTAATTACATATATGATGATTAATCTTTTGACCTCTGACCCTGGTCAACCTTTTGACCTCTGAACCTAGTCAACCCTTGAACCTTGGGTCTGTAGGGTTATAACCTTTGCTCCCAGGTCTGTTAGGGTCTCTGTTGTGGTTTAATGGTTTATTAAAAGCATGCATAAGAAAAAAAGCATGTTAGATGGTCTTAACAAAATGCTTTTGTTATAATGGAAACGTTTTAATGAGTTGAAAATATCTAGTTAAGGGAAAATAATTTTTTTCGAAAAGCCAGCTCATACTAATGTGATAAATAGAAAAAAACATGCATGAACCTTAAATATGTACTTTAATTTGAGTTCTGAAAATTTTTGATGTATAGAATCACCTGTGTTTTGGCTTAAATTCATCAAAATAGCAAAATGGTTTATTTTTTTCCATTTTCCTGTAAATAGTTGTGTTTGAGTAAAAGTAATGGGCTAAAACTATGGCATTGTTGAATGTAGAATTTCAGTATTTTGAATCATTACAAGTCAAAAAATGACAGGCATCAGACCTTTGAATTTTATTTGGAAGAAATTTTATTTGCCCTTTTATTATTTACTAATTTGCATTTCTATGTAAACTACTAACAATTGATCCTAAAATTTCAGACCTTTTATTCCAAAATATGTTTTGAATTTTCAGCTTACCTGAGCTAGGACAAATCCTCAGGAGATCATTAAGGCCCCTGGGCCTCTTGTTTTATGAAAAAGTCATGAAATTTTGCGTCTATCTAAAATTGATTTAATTGGTTAATTTCATTTAGGTATCTTGCATTTAAACTTTGTAAAGTTTAAGTTATGGCATATTCTCTTTTATAATGTAACCACCCCCTTGTTTGAGATTATAAAATTTTACAAACTGCTACCTACCCGTTTAACCTCTATCGGTTCGTAAAGTATAACCCATTACTCAATGAAATATTGAATTATTATGACTGGTGTGTATTTTGTTGCATATTTGATGTTAGGAAATAAACAATGGATTCTAAACATAGTCAAATTATATTTTTTTACACATCAACCTTCGAAGCTATGTTTCCATTCCTGGTACCCAAAATTATCATTGGTTACTATTTCCTGGGAAATTCTTTTAAAAAGTAACCTATGTTAGCAAATTTGTGAAATTTTTTTTAAAAAAGAATTATATTTGAAAATTGGGACAAGAGATATGTAGTGAAGCTACTCTGTTCTTCTGACAACTCTTGCTGAAAAAAAAAACTCTTCAAAATAAAAAAAACTATAAAAAAAACCCCAAAAACTGATTGATTTTACAAAACAAATGTTCAGATTCCAAACTTGATGGATGTTTAGATCCCGAACTTGATGGATTTTACAAGATAAATGTTTACTTTCCGAACTTGATGGATTTTACCAATGTTATTTTACAGAACAAATGTTCAGATCTCAAACTTGATGGATGTTTAGATCCCGAACTTGATGGATTTTACAAGATACATGTTTACTTCCCGAACTTGATGGGTTTTACAAAACAAATGTTATTTTACAGAACAAAATGTTTAGATTCCATTGTTATAATGATTTCAGCTTGTTCTTGTTTTCTGCCTTAGTAAAACCATCTTCCCTACCTCCCCATCTTTATTATTTATGTTGTATTTACTTTGTTTATTATTATTATTATTATTACGTCACTATGTAGCCGTTACACAGACATGTGAGTGATTTATTATTTTTGTTTCTGTTTTACAAAAAACGTCGTGCCTAGATAAAGCTTTGTCATGCGTAATTATGTTTTGCTTGCTGTGCTTCTAAATCACAGATCTAGTTATAATGGTCTACATGTATATACCCCCCTTCTGCTCTTGTGGTGTCACTTAGTAGGTTTTATTCATAACTCAAATTACTCAAAACTTCCTGTGAAATATTTACATATCCATGGTAACAACACTGTTTTGCCATTCCTGGTAGCCAAAATCGCCATTGGCCACTAATTTCTGAGAGAAATTCTTTAAGAAAGTAACCTATTCTAACAATTTTGTAAAAAAAAAAACCTTTAAAATGACCATATTTTCCCACATTTTTGAAAATTTTGGTAATTTTGTATGTAACCAATAATAAATTAAAATTTTTCATTTATAGAAAATATTGCCACCTATTTTCCCCTTTCTGTTTGATTTCAAAATTTGTAACAAAATTATTCAATTTATGAATTGGTAAATGCTGATTAAGGTTATTTATTAATTTTCTTGTAAAAAATAGAACTTATATTAAAATTGTATGTGTGTGGTTTTTTCTTGACTGCTTTTAAAGTCTGATTAAAATGTTTTGTGTCTGTTACATGTTGGATGTGTTATGTTAGTGTTGGCTGTTTCAGTCATGTATTTATTAACATGGGAAAATTTGATATTCACATGGATTGACAATTTGAGATATGAATAAGATTTACTCTGATAGATTGAAATTGCCCTGAATTTTAGACCCTGGAAGTCTCTCTTTTCTTCAGTAGAAATAAATTTCAGTGTCCAAAGGCTTTTCTAGGACTAATAGTAGGAGATTATAAAGTAGCTTCATTCATCTACACAATGGATAGGTTTCTCATAGAAATTTGATCTTCCTAAAATTAGTTTCAGCTTTATCTCACAAATATTAGAAGAGCCTATAAAGCTTCAACTACAACAAATAGGATTCTCTTAGATTTTTTTTTAAGTTAGCTTCAGCTTAAAAAAAAGATTCTCGTAGAAAAAGGAGTTAATCCATGTACCACTTTGACCTTGTTAATATTTTTGCGTGGACATCATTCTAGGCATTACTACTGGTTCCTGAGGGGCCTTGAGGGCCAAGTAGTCTTAAGTGTGCACTTACAGATTATAGTGCCTCTCTCGGCAAAGGTTTAAATCCACTTGAGACAGATTCCAACTTGTGAAAAAATTTGCCTGGTCACTTACAGAAGATCAGTGGTTTTCGCCAGGCACTCCGGTTTCCTCTCCATCCTTGAACTAACTGCCTCAATATCAGTGTAAGAATCTTAGCTGGCGCATAAAGCACTGTTAATCAATGTTGTGAGATTTGTGCCTAATGATTCACGATCACTGAATGGGAGTTCTAATACCAAATCAGTGGATGGGCGATTGACCTTGGAATGGTCTCAACTCGTGGTTATGGAAAAAGTTAAAATGTCACCATTCCAGAATTTTTAATTGAGACACATTTAATGTTTTATAATTCCATATCCAGAAGAAAGAATACCTCAACTTTAAAGTACAGTACCGGTACATCATGTGGTACATGGGTTAATCACTCTGTTCTCTCTATTTTGTAGAATTAAATTTTAAGTTTCTAGAAAATTAGTAAATTAGTTTAAAATAAATACTCTGTTTATCTATTAGAGTTATTATATATATTTCAAAGAAAATAAAGTTTAAAAAAAAGTGTGCAGTAGTCCATCCAACACAATCAAATAATAATATAAAAATGAGGAACCAATGCACTTGCTTCTTATAATCATATTTTCCTGAAAATTTGTTTCCCACACACATAATGCTTTTCCAAAAAATATTTCATTTAGCTGGTCAGCATTGCATTCCAAAGAAACAGTTACTTTAAAATTTATTTCAGATTCCCCACTCGTAGTATATTTGCTAGTGTGTATTGTTTTTTGACACCTAAATGCACATTTTTAATTTTCAGCACCTCTGGTTGATATTCTTGGTTTTTACAAATATATAGGCATTATCATTATCTGACTTTTATGCATTCATCTGTCTTACTATATTTTTGGAAGGGAAAGAAGACCAAATGTTTTTACCGTCAGGGATAGCGTTTGGTTATATATTTGGGGAGTGAAAGAAGAACATTTGTCTTTACCTTTAGGGGTCGCACTGGGTCATATATTTGGGGGAGTAAAAGAAGACCATTCTTCTTTACTGTCTTGGCTATCACTGGGTCATATTTGGGGATGGAAAGACTATCTGTCTTTTACTGTCAGGGCTATTGATGGACCGTATTTGGGGGAGGGAAAGACCATTTGCCTTCACCGCCAGGTGAACATTTTTCTTTACCTTTCATACTATATTTGCTATGTTTCCATTCCTGGTAGCCAAAATCGCCATTGGCTACTAATTTCTGAGGAATTCTTTCAAAAAGTAACCTATTTTAGCAAATTTGTGGAAAAATACTTTAAAAAGGACTATATTTTCACAAATTTTGGAAATTTGGCTATTAATTATTTTAAATTTATGGAAACCTAGTATTTGGGGAAGGGGATGGGGGAGAGAGGTCAGTGTTATTTTTGACTGGTGTATATTAAACTTGTCTCAACTTATCTGTTTGGTTTGGTGAATTTTGGTTCTTGTGAGTGGCTATTTAAACATAAAATACAGTTGTCTTGAGCTAGCAATCGTAGATATTTCCTTACTTGTTTAGTTTGGTTATGGTTGTCTGTCTCTCAAGTTGCCAGATAAAAAGATCTTTGCGGTAGTTTTAGGGGACTCTGGAAATAATGCCCCGGTGTTCATTCTAGGATTTTACAGATACGACAATTTTAGCAAAAAATCCTCTAAAACCCAATAACATTAAATAATTTTGGCATTCATGTAATGTTAAATATGGACCAATAAGGCCTTAACAATGGGGTCATTTGGCAAAATAAAGGATCAATAGCCCCTTGTACTGTAGAAAGAACACTGGAAAGGAAAAGGGGAAGATAAGAAAAGGGTTGCTTACATAAACACACATAAACACCTCACAAGTTGCAGGGAACGTTATAGTATAGAAGAGGTGAGGGTTGTTGCTTACAATATGAACTTCTCACCGTTTACAGGGATTATAAAAAGGTCTGCAGCATATAGAATAGGGGATAAGGGTTCTCATGAAATAGTTTTGGCTTGCTTACACATATAATATTCTTATAAAACCATTTAGATTCAACACTTACTAGGTACTATATACTCAAGTTTGCTTCAAAATATTGACTGCTTTCTGGGGTGTGAGTGATTTCATTTGCCACAGCAAAATGAAATGAACACTTTTTGGGGATATAGATATTTTAAAGTTTTTTGGGCAGGGATGTGGGTGAGGTAGGGGTTAACGTTTTCATTTATACCGATTGTATTGCTTTTATATATACACACACATATGAGTACATTTTTTGAAATCTTGATAATTTAAAGGGTTTTTCATGGGTGGGGGGATGTGGGATGAGGTGGGGCTATGTCTTATTTATCCAAGTTGTTTTGCTTTTATATATACATGTTAAGTACACATATGAGCACGTTTTGAGAATTCTAGTTATTTTACAGGTTATTTTTTTTAATGGGGGTAGAAATGTGGGATGAGGTGGGGCTATGTTCTCATTTATCCCAGTTGTTTTGCTTTTATATATATATACACTTTGTGTGTTTTGCTTAACTTAAGTCTTGTTGATAAACAAACAAACACAAGCACCTGCGTTCCTTTACCAAAAATAAATAAATAACCAGTCAGTTTGTATTATAGTGTTCTGAAGCTACCATTAATGCTTATGAATACAAGTATCGGTTAACTAAGTATATGAGAGAACAATAAATTTTCTTGCAGACAGACATGACTCATTCAGAACATGTTATAGTTTATAACACAACTCAATTTGATAACAAATCAAGAGTTTTTGCAAATCTAGTGCTATTGTGAAACTAATTTGCTAGCATTGTGAAATGATATTAATGATCATATTGATCAGCTTACCTAAAGAGGGCATTTCCACGTGTTTCTTTTCCTCACAATTTTCAAATCTTTGTGAGGAGGGATCTTGCTAATTTTGATGCAGAATTCTTTGTATACCAGTACTAGTAAGAAAGCCAAATTGTGAGTTTTATGATACAGAAAAAATACAAAAAACTTGTCCATAATTTTTGTTTTCAAAATTTTTTAGACTGCGGCTTAAAATGATAATTCTGCAGTTTCATTTCTTTTGGCAGGATTTGAAAACCTTTAACATTCTGATGAAAATAACTTTGTCCATAAATTTTTTCCCTAAAATTTTAGACATCAGGACTTGACCATTGTAATTTTCAAAGTATATTAGATCATAATTTTGTATTTTCTTTTCTTTTGACAGGACTTAACCAGTGTTCAGAATCTTCAGAAGAAACATGCACTCCTGGAAGCTGATGTTGCTGCCCATCAGGTTTGTGTTATAAATAAACTTTATATGTCAGAAAATTTCCTTCTCTTATTGAATGATACTTGCTTTCTCCGAGACAGATGCAACTTGACTGTCATATTCTTGTCAGATATTCAGAACAGTGACTTAGGGGTCTCACTGGACAATATTTGGGGGGTAATATTGGGCCCCATTCACATTTAGGTTCAGGGGTTATGACTAAATTTTTTGGATGGATGCTAAAAAATGCACAGGTCTTAAATGTTAAGTGCTTAATCAGTTGGAACCTTTGCAATTTTTAGAATTATTGTGTGATTATGTGATTATGTTACACAAAATATGTGAAACATTTTGTGTTTCAAATGATTGTTACTCAGAATATGTGGAGATTACTAGGACCAATGTGAACACAGTGACTTCTACTTAGGAATTTTAAAAATTTAGGTTGAATTTAGCACAATTGCACTCTTAATTTCTAACCCTGAAGTTATTTGATGTATCAGATGTGCAGACAAGGAGCTAATTTTTTTATAACAATTACTATATGATTTCATTTATATTTTACAGGATCGTATTGATGGCATTACTATCCAAGCCAACCAGTTTGTTGAATCTGGACATTTTGATGCAGACAATATCAAATCTAAAGAGAAGGAAGTAGTGGATAGATATAAGGCTTTACAGGTAAAAAAGATTATTACAACGGTCACCTTTCTTGTGTTACAGCAGTGATTTGATTTACTAAACTTACTAGTGCAGAATGACTAAACATTCCCAATTAAACCAATTACTTACAACAGCAGTGATAAAGATTAAAATGTATACTCAAATCAAACCCAGTTGTCTCAATACTGTCCTAACCACAATGGTAGCTCAGATGTATAGTTCTTGCTTTATATGTGGGAGGCTATGGGTTCAAACCCCCACAAGGTCTGACCAAGACCAAATCGGTAGTGACTGTTCTTTCGCCAAGCACACAGCATTTAGAAATGAAAGTCACTGGGTCCTTTGGAAGACTTGGAGACCTTAAACACTGATGCCTTGTGTCACAACAGGCATGACACGTTAAAGAACCCTCCCTGCACATTGCCCTAAGTGCACTTCAAAGGTCAAAATTTCTGCCACTTCACCTACAGCTAGTGACATCTTGATATAAGTGAAATATTTTTGACTGGGACATAAAACTCCATTGAATCAATCAATCAATCAGTTCTGTCCTAGACAACAAAATTCAAATTGTCCTCATATAACACATTTCCAATGAGTATCCTAGGTATTGCAAACATGTCACAATATAGTTTGCTATTTATTGGATCACAGTATTTCTAATGGCTTAGGAATAAATTCCATGGGGGTAGATTTGGGTGTTAAAAAAATTGTCAGTTGTTTTCTTGGGTACTCTGATTTCCTCCACCATTCAAGAACTGATAAGTGAACCAAATTTTCACTGGTGCGTACATGTAAAACTTCATTACTCCCATTCCACTTTTTTATATATGTTTGAAAATAAAATATATCTTCATTATTAATGCACTAATTTGTAATTGAAATATATGTAGTTAAATAAAAATCATAAAATTCCATATTGTTCCACGTGTTTCGTGGAAACCAAGGCCCACAAATTTACATGTCAACAAAATAGTGTATATATATATATATATATATATATATATATTATATATATACAGTCAAACCTGTCCGTAAAATCCAGCCAAAGGAACCAGTAAAAGTGGCCTTTATATACAAGTTCAAATAATATGAATAAAGAACAATTCTACTGGCCTTTATAAGCAGGTTGGACTGTATATGAACTTACCTTTAATGGAAACAGCAAATATTAAATTTAAAACCCCACAAAATTGTGTTTTGTGAGAACCAACGAAATTGAACACCAGGAAAATAAATAATTTCATAGTAACATCATTGTTTTGTTAATCAGGAGCCTATGAGTAACAGAAAACAGAAGTTAGAAGACGCCTTACATCTACAACAGTTCTTACGTGATGTTGAAGATGAAGAAGACTGGATAAGAGAAAAAGAACCAATAGCTTCATCTACAAACAGAGGTACAGTAAAACCTTGTTATAATACTCCTCTATATGTCTGCTGACCTCTCTGTGGATCATTGGAAGAGCACCAGTCCCATGAGCGAGAGGTTGTGGGTTCGAACCTCAGACGGATCATACATAAATAAGACTTCAAAATTTTGGAGAAAGCTTTCTTTCCTGGGGCACAGTAAAACCTAATGCCTCGTGATAACCTTCCTTCCTTCATTGTTGGCTCAGTGTTAGAGAGTTCACCTCCATAGCAGGAGGTTGTGGGTTGGAATCCTGGACAGGTCATACATAGATAAGACTTCAAAAATGTGGATAAAGCTTTCTTGCCTGGGGCACAGGAATAAGAGGACAGAGTTTCAACTGGTTCACCTGGCGTTAATAAAGTGTGACTTGGGGAGGTGTATGCTTGTCTGTGGCATTCTGACTCTGCATGCTAGCGCTTTAAAGTGATTCTGTGCCCACTTGTGCAAGGCAGGCCATTTAACCAATAGCTTCATCAACAAACAGAGGAACAGTAAAACCATGTGAAATTTAGAGATAACTCTTAGATTATTACTGATGCCAAAAGTTACACAGAGGATAATTCAAAAACAGACATACTAATCCATGTCTAATTCACAAACGACATACTAATCCATGTCTAATTCACAATCCCAAAAGTAATGTAAAAAACTGGCAAATCCAAGTTAAACTCGTACTCTTCCACCAGAAAAATGAGTCCAGGTGCTCCAGATGGGTAACAGGGTTCGTACAGGCCTTGAAAAGTCCTTAAATTTTGAGGTTTGCCCTAAAAAGACCCTAAAAACAAGTCACCCTAAAAAGCCCCTGAATTTGGCCAGATGGGTGTCTGTATTTGGATATTAATGGTTGCAAATAGGCTGATATCAATAAATAATTAATTGATAAGTTATGTTGAAATGGGCAATCTAAACTTAAAGGTACCTGGCCCAACCGAACACCCAACTTCAACCTCCACTTCAAGTGTCATTACTATGGACACGTAAATAATTGTTTTATTTATTTAATTGGCTTTGCACCAATATTTTTTGCTAAAATTGTCCTTTGATTAGGCCTTAAATTTGCAAATTAGACCCTGAAAAGACCCTAAAAAGTCCTTAAAGTTGGAGTCCAAATGTCTGTACTAACCCTGGGTAAGCACCTTCTGTCTAGCTAGCTACACCCATAAGGTGTATGATCAGAATTGAGAACGAAAGGAAAATTGAACTATTGAACATCAAATATATTCAGGATAATTTTGGATAAAGAGACATCCGTCCTATCAACAATGTTGTGATGACGACCAGAAAACTGTTTGAGGTCCTTGATAAGCCTAGGATTGCAATATATATATATGCAGAATAAGTCGGTATTGGTTCTCATTGATTGGCAGTTTAAATTTATGTTTTGTTCAACAGATTTATACTTGTATTAAGTTTAAGTTTATTTCACATTATGTTACCAACAGGTCGTGATTTGATTGGGGTACAGAATCTTATGAAGAAACATCAAGCACTTCAGGCAGAAATTGCTGGACATGAACCTCGCATCGGTAATGTCTGTCAGGAAGGAAATGTCATGATGGATGACGGCCATTTTGCTGCTGAGGAAATACAGGGTCGCATTGAAGAATTGCAGGATAGATGGCAATCATTAAAAGTAAGGGTGTTATATATCAATATTCAATCTGTTTAAACCATGAAATTAAATTAAAAAAAAACTAAAAATGTTTTTGAGTCGCATGAACTCAAACTTGGATATCTTGAATTTCTTGATTCATCCAACTCTTGACTTTTGTTGAAAGTTTGAAGGAATTAAGGTTACGAAATTAAAAATGATGATGAATTTTATGATCTTGAATTTAGATACCTTGAATTTCTTGATGCATCCAAAAGTTTGAAGAAATTAAGGGGGGGGGGGGGGGGTAATATTGAAATTTATGATGTGTCCAGCTTTGTCAAAAGACTGAAAAGTTTAATTCTTGTTTTGATTAAAAATAGATAGTCATCTCATATTGAGATATTTAAATTTTAAGGCAAGTTGAATCATTTTTAGTGGCATGAATAAAATATAATAAAAATAAATTAATGTGATATTAAAAAAAAACAATAAAAAAAACTATGTTTTGATACATATAAATGAATTTTGTTGGTACACTTGTTCAATAGTGTAATTAGGTCTTTTCTCACTACTTTTACAGGACAAAGCATTTCAGAGAAAGAATGATTTGGAAGATTCTCTCCAAGCACAACAGTATTTCGCTGATGCAAATGAAGCAGAATCATGGATGAGAGAAAAAGAACCAATTGCCGCTAACACTGACTACGGTAAAGATGAAGATTCAGCTGAGGTGAGTCAGATGTTTCAAAGGGTTGGAAATAACAGCAGGGTTACAAAATTCTCCTGGTTCTAGTTCTGGGACCTTTTGATTTAACATTGGAATCCTTTATTTAATCTGTAAGAGTCCAACTGACCTGCAGATTTTCACCGAAATAACTCTGCTTTTTGTTTATGATAACATAATGGCACATGGGCCTTTCATTGTTGATGTTGGACTTTTAAAACTTTGTGGGACCTGTCGTAAAATAAAGGCAAAAGGTCCTGGACATGTCAGTCCAATCGAGGCATGATTGAATTGGATTGGATTGGATTGGATCAGATTGGATCGGATCGGATCGGATCGGATCGAATTGGATTTCAGTTATATCGAGGTGGTCAGTTCTTGGATGGTGGAGAAAACCATAGTGCCAGAACAAACCAACTGACCTATGGGGAGTGAACTAACAACTTTATTCTCGAGGATCTGCTTGAGTAGGGTTTGAACCTAGACAGTGAGAGGCGCTGTGATGTTAAGTGCGTTTTTTTAACCACTGACCCACCAATACCCTAAAAGGTATGGGAATGGACCAATTACCTAATATGACAACATTAAAGTGTATAAAGTTAACGTTGCTGTTTTACATATTTAATTCCAGGCATTACTGAAGAAACATGAGGCATTTATGTCAGATTTAGAAGCCTATAGAACAGTTATAGAAGGACTACAAGATCAGGCTCAGGCTTGTAAGGTAAGTACACAAAAGTCACAAATTTATGATGTTATTATTTGAAAAAAATCATGATAATAATACAAGGAGTTTTTTTTTTACTTGTCCCTTTTTATTTTTGATTTATGTGCAAACAAGTAGGGAAAAATGCAAGCACAATGAAATGTATTTGTTCGGACATGAAAGTGGATTCCTTAATTTACTCCTACTTAAATCATGTTTAATCACGTACCCAGACAAAGTGGGGTCATAAAATGCTTACTCCATTTCTTCTGCACTTTCGCCTATAGCTGGCGACGTCTCAATATAAGTGAAATATTCTTGACTTGGACGTTAAACACCATTACTACCATTTCTTCTGCCAACATTTTGTCAGCCACTCGAAAACGAAAACTATTTAACTGATTTTTATTAAACTTCAAAGTTACAATTATTAGGTGGAGTAGAAACTCCATTGGCTATTCATATTTTGATCATGCACATGGTTGGGAAAATATAGATTTCCCAGTTTGGGGCTTGTTTAAGGGACACTTTAAATGACATCCCATTTCAGTTATAACTTGTTATACTTAATTTTCCATGTCAAACAAGTATTTGCTATTCTATTTTCCGAAATTAGTCTTTTAAAGCTGTAATAATACTGATTAAGTGTCAAACAAGTGCTCAGTATTTTTCTGGTTCTGTTCAATTTTAGCAACAAGAAGCACCTGTCATTGATGACCTTGGTACAGAAAAGGTCATGTCATTGTATGACTACTCAGAGAAGTCTCCAAGAGAAGTGTCCATGAAGAAAGGAGATGTACTTAGACTTCTTAACAGTTCTAACAAGGTAAATAGTCTCTGTGACACCAAGAGAAAGAGAGAGAAAGATAGAGAAATTTGTGAACATGCATGCGTATATAGAACAAGAGATACGTTTGTGAACAAGCATGTATACACACAAATAGATGCAGTTTTGTGTGAACACAATTATACATGTACAATAAAGGTATTTGTGTAGAAACAAACACGCCTATGTGTACATGCAAGTACACACAACCATGAACACACTTTCGTGTGAAGACACATGTGAGGTCAGGGTTCGAGCAATGATTCAAAATCTTTTGCCAAGCACTCTGCATTTAGAAATTAAAGTCTGGATCTTTTGAAAGACTTTTAAAACCAATGCCTCTTGTCATGGTAGACTTGACAAACAAAAGAACCTTACCTGGGCACACTGCAAAGGTTAAAATTTCTGCTAATTCCTATACCTGCTAACATTCCAATCAATATAAGTGAAATTTTCTTTAGTGGAACATAAATCCCCATTCAATTAATTTTGTTAGTACATATTGACACAGATGATAATCACACCAACACTAATAAACACACATACAGCTAAGGTTTACTCCTTTTAGGGTTGTATAACTACATTTTAATTTTTGTCTTTACACAGGATTGGTGGAAGGTAGAAGTAAATGATCGTCAGGGATTCGTACCAGCGGCTTATGTAAAGAAACTGGACCCAAGTTTGTCAGCAAGTACCAACAACTTGATGGACGAGTTCACAATCTCTGTCAGACAGAATCAAATTGAAACTCAGTAAGTGCCATGTCTAGTGAACTTTGACCTTTGACAACTTGAAGGTCATTTTCTATATGGATGCTAAAGATTACTGTAAATATATTTATAAACCCTGCAAACGAAGTTTAGGGGAGACATATAGTAATCAGCCTGTCGTGTGGGGAGTAATTCTACAAAACTATGAAGCACTCTTCTTACAAAATTTGGTGCAAAGCATCAACATTGATAGAAGATGCCCATAGCCTCTACCTAAGTTGGTTTGCTCATTTTCCTGAGAGTCATAGCCGTTTAAACAGACGTGCAAATCAATTTTAAGTACCTGCTGGCAGGAGATCATTATTCACAGAATTTGCTTGTTTAGACACATTTATAAAAACCTTTTTTTTAATGAGTTAAAAAATTGTCACATATTTATTTGTGTATCGCTATTTATTTAATTTAAAATCTTTAGTTTGAAAAATTAGTTTTTGGGTAAAAAATTTATTTATTATTTATAGTTTTAAGTTCTCTTTTGTTTGATGGTTTAGTTTCTGCCGTTATTTTCAGTGACAAACTTTTGAGTAATGAAATTAAAGATTCGTAAGTAATAGTCTGGAACGAAAATGAAAAATAAGACTTTTTCTTAAAAAAATGTATTATACATATATGAATGAACCAATGAATGATACGTTTCTTCTTTACAATTTTCGAGCATTTAATATAATATATTATGATTAGCATGTTCAGACTCTGAATAAATGAAACTGTTGACTTTGCGGCACAGGGCACACTCAAGATGTACGAAAATGAAGATAAATCACATAAACGTTCTTGTTTTCTGTAACACCCTTCCTCTTGAGATTCGCAAAATTTAAGAATGCCTTTGTATATTTACAATGCAGTTTTTCTCTACTTGTACACAAAGTGAAAAATTCTCCATTGATATGCTGTCCTCTTGAGAATATTTTGTATTTCAGAATGTCTTTAAACATTTACAATGCAGTTTTTCTCACAAAGTGAAAAATTCTCCATTGATATGCTGTCCTCTTGAGAATATTTTGTATTTCAGAATGTCTTTAAACATTTACAATGCAGTTTTTCTCTACTTGTACACAAAGTGAAAAATTCTCCATTGATATGCTGTCCTCTTGAGAATATATTGTATTTCAGAATGTCTTTAAACATTTACAATGCAGTTTTTCTCACAAAGTGAAAAATTCTCCATTGATATGCTGTCCTCTTGAGAATATTTTGTATTTCAGAATGTCTTTAAACATTTACAATGCAGTTTTTCTCTACTTGTACACAAAGTGAAAAATTCTCCATTGATATGCTGTCCTCTTGAGAATATTTTGTATTTCAGAATGCCTTTAAACATTTACAATGCAGTTTTTCTCTACTTGTACACAAAGTGAAAAATTCTCCATTGATATGCTGTCCTCTTGAGAATATTTTGTATTTCAGAATGTCTTTAAACATTTACAATGCAGTTTTTCTCTACTTGTACACAAAGTGAAAAATTCTCCATTGATATGCTGTCCTCTTGAGAATATTTTGTATTTCAGAATGTCTTTAAACATTTACAATGCAGTTTTTCTCTACTTGTACACAAAGTAAAAAATTCTCTATTGATATGCTGTCCTCTTGAGAATATTTTGTATTTCAGAATGTCTTTAAACATTTACAATGCAGTTTTTCTCACAAAGTGAAAAATTCTCCATTGATATGCTGTCCTCTTGAGAATATTTTGTATTTCAGAATGTCTTTAAACATTTACAATGCAGTTTTTCTCTACTTGTACACAAAGTGAAAAATTCTCCATTGATATGCTGTCCTCTTGAGAATATTTTGTATTTCAGAATGCCTTTAAACATTTACAATGCAGTTTTTCTCTACTTGTACACAAAGTGAAAAATTCTCCATTGATATGCTGTCCTTTTGAGAATATTTTGTATTTCAGAATGTCTTTAAACATTTACAATGCAGTTTTTCTCTACTTGTACACAAAGTGAAAAATTCTCCATTGATATGCTGTCCTCTTGAGAATATTTTGTATTTCAGAATGTCTTTAAACATTTACAATGCAGTTTTTCTCTACTTGTACACAAAGTAAAAAATTCTCTATTGATATGCTGTCCTCTTGAGAATACATTGTATTTCAGAATGTCTTTGAAACATTTACAATGCAGTTTTTCTCTACTTGTACACAAAGTGAAAAATTCTCCATTGATATGCTGTTCTCTTGAGAATACATTGTATTTCAGAATGTCTTTGAAACATTTACAATGTAGTTTTTCTCTACTTGTACACAAAGTGAAAAATTCTCTATTGATATGCTGTCCTCTTGAGAATATATTGTATTTCAGAATGTCTTTAAACATTTACAATGCAGTTTTTCTCTACTTGTACACAAAGAGAAAAATTCTCCATTGATATGCTGTTCTCTTGAGAATACATTGTATTTCAGAATGTCTTTAAACATTTACAATGCAGTTTTTCTCTACTTGTACACAAAGAGAAAAATTCTCCATTGATATGCTGTTCTCTTGAGAATACATTGTATTTCAGAATGTCTTTGAAACATTTACAATGCATTTTTTCTCTACTTGTACACAAAGTGAAAAATTCTCTATTGATATGCTGTTCTCTTGAGAATACATTGTATTTCAGAATGTCTTTGAAACATTTACAATGCATTTTTTCTCTACTTGTACACAAAGTGAAAAATTCTCCATTGATATGCTGTTCTCTTGAGAATACATTGTATTTCAGAATGTCTTTGAAACATATACAATGCAGTTTTTCTCTACTTGTACACAAAGTGAAAAATTCTCCATTGATATGCTGTTCTCTTGAGAATACATTGTATTTCAGAATGTCTTTTAAACATTTACAATGCAGTTTCTCTCTACTTATATACAAAGTAAAGATCTACTCTATTGTGTATCATAGCTTGTTTTGCACTAAAGAACTTTTTCGACAACAAATTTATCTTTTCTTTTAATACGTTTTTTTGGTGTGGAGACTTTATTGTAGCATGCATATATGAAAATATATACCGTATACAGTATGTTGTGCTTAATATATGAATGATAAGGCTATACTTAAGATTGAATTTGAAACCTTGTGTAACATTTTGTTACAATCTCAATGTTTAGATGTCTCGTACAAAGTGCAGGATAGATGTTATCAGCCAGGTTTTACCTATACACACATTTTTGGCCTTTGGACTCTCCGTGGACACAGAAAATCATTCATAAGTCATCGTGGTTTCATAATTATTTATCCAGCCCCTTTCCGTTTTCAGTCGATCATTTATAATCCTCGTTACCGTTAGTGATAAAAGCATATGATTGAACATGATTATTAACGCATAATAATCTTCATTATGTCGGTCAAACAAGACATTATTTTATGTCCTTTAGGCTGAAAGGATCATGTTATCTTGGAAACATGGATCCTTGCATCTGGACCCTCATTTGTTTTAACCCTGCATGCCTGGGACCCCCCACATTTAAAAATGGCTGTAAATCCCTGTATAAGTCGTAATGGCGTTTGGGGCCTCAGTGACAGAGGTGTGCATGCTTATGGATCACAGTGCCTCTCACTGTTTCGGTTTATCCTACAGGGGTTCAAAATTATGTTTTGTAATGGAAGGTCCAGGACCTTTTGTCTTTATTTTTTGCAGGTCCCATATAAAGTTTTGAAAGTCCAATATAATCTTTGAAAGATCCATGTGCAATTATGTTAGCATATAGAGAAAGTAGGATTATTCTGGTAAAAATGGCAGGTCCATCGGACTTTTGCAATTTAAAATATCAAGGGTCCAAAGGTTAAATCAATAGGTCCCAGACCTCGGACCCAGTGAATTTTGAACCCCTGATCATATCTCACTTGGAACAGATCCCAGTGTGAGAAAGTTTGTCAGTTTGCTTATTGATAGTTAGTGGATTCTTAAGGCATCTCTGAGGTGACCACATTGATTGATATAAGTGAACAAAAATTGACTGGGATGTAAAACTCCACTGCTGGCTTTGTTGTATGATTTTATTGTTGTTTGGTTAAAGGTTTTGATGATGGATTTGATGTAAAGGCAAGCTAGCTTTTGAGCCTATACTTGCTCACACAAATGGTGCGGTATGGAAAAAGATATTGTTCCATCTATCCTATTTGAATAATCTGTCGCACATGCAAACAAATTTATCAATTTACTTTAATTTCTGTGTAGATATGCCAACTTATTGGACCTTGGTAACCAGCGCCGTGAAAAACTTCAAGAATCTTGTAAAGCCTACCAGTTAGTAAGAGAAGCCGCAGAATTAGCATCATGGATCACCGAGAAAGAGAACTTGATTGTCGCTGAAGATGTCGGTGAAGACTTAGAACAAGTGGAAGAAATGCAGAAAAAATTCACTGATTTCCAGAAGGTTGGTTTTAAAATCTCTGCAGAAATTATTTTATGATAAGATATTAGTGAGGCTAGATTTAGACCTTGGGCCCGGGTAATTTGGAATCCCTTGTTCATACTCTTGGGTTGCCAGATAGGTATATAATTAGTTACTACACTGTAGCTTACTTGGTAAAGTTATTGCTCTGTAAAGTTGGAGTTTGTAGTTTGATTCCTGAGACTAAAATATGGCAGTGACTTCCTAGGCAAATCTCTCTATATGAGTCATATATAGATATATATATCCATCAGATGTAACCTAAAAACAAATGCCCTTTATTGTGTTTTATGCTAGTAATTGCATAACTATCTGAAACTTAAAAACCATTTCCCTGTTGGCGGGTTGTACTTAAACATGATATTGCCCATTGACCCATGTGTATTGGTAAAACTATCTGAAACTTCACCTATTTATGGTGACATCTTGATATAAACAAGAGTTTTTAACTGTAGTGACATGAAATTTCATTATTCAATGGATTGAATGCTAATGTTTTAAAAATGATTCATTAATTACACATTTCTATTTTCCCATTTTCAGGATTTGCGTGCTAATGAAGCTCGTTTACAGGAGTTGAACTCTATCGCAGACAGGCTGACTGCCATGGGACAGACTGAGGCTGCTGAAAAGATCAGAGAACAGATAGCTGTAAGTTTTGGTGATAATAAACTCGGTTGATATGCAATTTCTGTGTTGCCCTATAATTAGTTCCCTTTGTTGGAATTCTCTTGTTTTGAAGGTGCAAATATAAATGATTCTGGGCACAAGGTAGTTGACATTATTGAAAAGTGTTATCTTGTAGTTTCTGTTCTTTAATCAGTATTGAGAAACATAAAATTTCTGTTCATAATCAAACGGAAGATTACTTAATTATCATATTGATTTTAAAAGAGCTTTAACCAAGTTATAAACCATATATAAATATTTGATCTTGTTTTAAAAATGGCAAGACTTAATAAATAATTTAAGAGTCGGATATTATTCATGCTCATATACAGTATAGCTGGTGATGCCTCAATATAAGTGAAATATTCTTGACTGGGACATTTAAAACCATTACTCAACTCAACTCAACTTGTGTTCACTCTGGTAGAATTTCCTGATGTGGTTATACAAAATCTGATAACTTTACCAAGATAGGTGACTGACCAAATACAGTAAAACCTCGATTCATCACCACCATTTGTTCAGTCATATTTTGGCGTTATAAAGGGGTTTGGCGATAAATTGAGGGAGGCTCATAAAGAAAAACATAAACAAAATGGATTTTGGGACTTCAAAATAGTGTGGGGATAAGCGAGGTGGCAAAGTTATCCAGGGGCATTATTATGAGGTTTTACTGTGGCGATAAGTGAGGTGGCAAAGTGATCGAGGGGCATTATAACCAGGTTTTACTGTGGAGATAAGCGAGGTGGCAAAGTTATCCAGGGGCATTATAACGAGGTTTCACTGTGGAGATAAGCGAGGTGGCAAAGTTATCCAGGGCATTATAACAAGGTTTCACTGTGTAGAAAATCGAGGTGGCAAAGTTATCGAGGGGCATTATAATGAGGTTTTACTGCATATGTACATGTATTTTATTGATTTGCAAAACTAATTTGTTTGTGTTGGGTTAAACAATAATTTTAATTACATTGTTTAATTTACAGCAACTGAACAGCAGATGGGCCAATTTACAACAGGTGACAGCAGTCCGTGCCGAGTCCTTGGGTAGTGCTCATGAAGTACAGAGATATCATAGGTTAGTTGTACTTATCAAAACAATAGATTTTATAATATGGAAAACAAATTTTAGGGGGTATCCTGTCTGTTTGTCTGTCTAAAAATTGTTTGCTTCATATCTTCTGAGTCAAATTTTGATCAATCTTGGCACAAATGTAAACACCAACACGATGATGTGTGGCATACCAAATCTAGGTGCATTAATCAAGGGGTCATGACCCAATGACAAAGCCCATGCAAAGAGGGATATAAGTCTGCTTCACTGACAGTTCTAGTATAAAGCTTCGTTAGAGGTTATAATAAATCCAGCATAAAAGAATTAAATTCTTGTGATTAGTGTCAGGTGTTCCAATGTATTATATATATACTATTTTGTTGACATAAAAATTACAGATGGTGGGTCAGACAGTCTGCAAAAAAAAAAAAAAAAATAAAATAAAATAAAAAAAATAAATAAATGAATGAATAAATAAATAAATAAATAAATAAATAAATAAATAATAAAAAAATGGAAAAAAAATGATACCATGGAAATTAATGATTTTACATTATTTTGTTCTAGTAATCATTCATTGAATTGAATTTAATTCTTGGTTACAGAGATGTGGATGAAACCAAAGACTGGATAGATGAAAAAGACCAGGCTTTGAACAACGACAATTATGGTAACGATCTAACCAGCGTACAAGCCTTACAACGTAAACACGAGGCCTTGGAGAGAGATTTATCTGCCCTTGGTGAAAAGGTATCCTCATTTTGTACTTAATGAAAATAAAATGCATAATTAAACATGTCTTGGATGAATGAAATATTTTACACATGATTGAATGAGTTCCCATGCAGTATTCATAATTAGCCATGTCAAATATAAAAGCAATGTTGCTGCAATCTTTTGTCATTATTTTGAGCTATTGACAAATGGAGTGGAACGTAACAATGGGGTTTTGTGCCCCAGTTAAGAATTTTTTCTCAAATTTGTTCTTTACCAAACATTTGCCAAAAAATACACAGTTTTATACAATATTGTTTTTAAAAATATTTGTCAAAAGCTATATACATATATATATATATATATATATATATATATATATATATATATATATATATATATATATATATATATATATATATATTTATATCCTTTAATATACACAAAAGTTACTAACAAATCAAAAACAAACTTTTAAATGTTTTTAAAGTTATCAAAAATGAAGATTTTATTCTGTATTACAGGTGAGAGATTTAGATGAAACAGCTCAGAGATTGATGCAGACTCACCCAGAACAAGCTGAAAGTATTTATGAACATCAAGTACAGATTAACGAAATGTGGAATGCTCTCACTGCAAAGGTAAATACAGATAAAAGACATTATTTCCCCCTCTCTCAAAACTTGTCTTTCAATTTGTCTCTTTTGGTAAGATCTCTTTTCCACAATGAGTTTTCTCATTCTCCTCTTATCAGAATTGTGTGTTATATTCTCTCTCTCTCTCTCTCTCTCTCTCTTTCTCTTCTCTCTCCACAACAATTTTCTCATTTTCCTACTCTCTCTCTCTCTCTCTCTCTCTCAGATCTATTCACAACTATTTTCCTACTCTCCTTCATCTCTCTCTCCACATCAATTTTCTCATTTTCTCTCTCTCTCTCTCTCTCTCTCTCTCTCTCTCTTTCTCTTTTTCTATTCACAACAATTTTCTCATTTTCCTACACTCAGATCTCTTAGTATGTTTATAAAAGTATAATTTGTTTTTTTAGATGATTATAAAGATATTTTGCATTATCTCTCTCAGATCTATTCAATTTTTCTACTCTCAGTAATCTCTCTCTCTCTTGCTCTCATGCTAAGATTTATTCACAACAATTTTTCAGGTATTTCTTTGACCTATAAATTAGGAATAAAGAGTTGTAATTGTTTATAATTTCAGGCTCAAGCAAGAAAAGCTAAGCTGTTGGATAGTTACGATCTACAGAGATTCCTTAGTGATTACAGGTACGTCATTCTGTACTCATCTGTTGATCTTGGTTTATATTAGCAGTCCTTTCATGTAGATGACAAATTTCAGCAGCAAGATGGAGTAATATGTATTGCGCAATGAATTCACAAAAAAGTAAACATTCACAAAAAAGTAAACTTAGAGGAAGTAGGAAACACACTTTATGTTGCAGACAACTTTTGTCGCCTTGCTGACTTTATTGAAATCACTGATATCATTATTCTAAAGGATTTTGTCATCAGTTTTTCACATCACTTGGTTGTTCAACTACTAACTAGTATGCTGCTCTTGTTTAAGTAATAATTCAATATTACAGATATATAATTTGTATAATTTTGATGAACTAAACTCTCCTCTCAGATTATCTTCATCATTTGATACATCATTGAGGAAGATTAAGCCTGGTGGAATTTCAGCTTTTAAAGTAGTGCTTTGAGCGAGGACGTTTCATCATGAAAGTCTTTTGCATGGGACTAAAGTAGAGGTCACATGTTCTTCGTACATTAAAAAAACATCTGTATATGGAGTTGAGTTGAGTTGAGTAATGGTGTTTAACGTCCCAGTCAAGAATATTTCACTTATGCTGAGTGCTTGGCGAAAGAACAGTCACTACCAAGTTTCAAGTCTTGGGTCAGACCTGGTCGGGGTTGAAACCCATGACCTCCCACTTGCAGAGCAAGCACTCTACCAACTGAGCTACTGCAGTGGTTACTTGTATATGGAGATATGAAAAGTAAAGATGACCTTTGACCACTACAGAGCATGCTTACTACTTGAAATTATATCATAGGTTATACAACAGGGTTCACACAGTCTTGAAAAGTGCTTGAAAAATGAGCCCTGATTGGAAAAGTCCTTGAAAATGAGTAAAAACAACCGAGTCCTTGAAAAGTCCTGGAATTCTGTCAGTCTGCCTTGAAAAGTCCTGGAATTCTGTCAGTCTGCCTTGAAAAGTCCTGGAATTCTGTCAGTCTGCCTTGAAAAGTCCTGGAATTCTGTCAGTCTGCCTTGAAAAGTCCTGGAATTCTGTCGGTCTGCCTTGAAAAGTCCTGGAATTCTGTCGGTCTGTCTTGAAAAGTCCTGGAATTTTGAACTGGTCAACCTAAAACTCGCTGAAAAAATGCAGCTGCAACTTTTATGATACTAGTATATAAAAAAAACATTAAGTTATCCCTCTTGTCTCGGTCAATATCATTTGTGAGTCTACAACTTGTAACGGAAGAATTCCGGGTGGTGTTCCAATACAAGAAGGAAACTACAGAGAATAAGATAAACAATTTTATTTGAGTGGTCAAAAATACTGATTTCAGAGTCCTTGAAAAATGGTCAAAGAGTCCTTGAAAAGTCCTTGAATTTTGTCAGGCATTGGCTATATGAACCCTGTACAGGCTATTAGCAGGTTACAAGACTTATGTAACCTCAATTGCATCCATTTATGTATGAATAGAATTCCATGTATCCTGGCAAGTCATCCAATTGCTATGCATAAAATGTCTTTGAAGGGTGATAAAAGCAATATACTTAACTTAACCTATGTAATTTTACAGAATTTGACTTCCTGGATAAACAGTATGATGTCTCTGTATCGTCTGACGAGCTCGCCAAAGACGTAACTGGAGCTGAAGCATTGCTGGAAAGACACCAGGTAAATTTTGATTGCATGATGGGTTGCTATTTTAATATACTTGTACTTTATCTAGAGAATTCTATATACACATTGATTTAGAAATTATTTTCTTAAGCGTTCTTATGAATAAGGGGAAGAAATTTTATCTTACTGCCTGCTTAATATGAGTACCAGTTAGTATCAAGCGTTAAAGTTTTCAGCTAATATTTATTGATAGCACAGCTATGCAAGTGAGCTCTTTTGTTTATCTGACAAGACAGCTTTTGGTTTAATGATTATAATCTATGCATAATCAGGGTTTTCACTGGTTGTTTTAAAGGCCAATATTCCGCCCCTTTACGGTTCAAAATATTATGGTTTTTCACTATCACTTTGCCCATTTTTACAATTTTGGAAATTTCATCTTTGAAAACAGTATTTTAGAGTTTTCTATCATTTTAATGGTATTTTCTTTTTTCACAATTCAGCCATATTGATGCTTATTTTCACAATTGCTACTGCCCCGGCCCTATTCACAAAAGAGTAAGGTAGAGCCCTGGTAACAAAATTAGTTGCCATGGTAACCTTGATATGTAATAATTCCTAAATATGATGTGTGTATAGAAAGAATTAGTTTGTTAGCCTGATATTTATATCCTCGAATTGAATAACTGGAAAAAAAAATCAGAAAAGCAATATGTCAGTTGTTATTAGCTTTTAGTGTTGCAGTAATGATGAATGTTTATTTATTCAAGGGGAAAAAATCTCCCCGTCTCTATTCAGAAGGAGCGTATGTATTTAGTATGTTTATAAAAGTAATAATTTGTATTTTTAGTTGATTTTAAAGATATTTTACATTATCAGTTTGAGATTTGTATTTTTACTGTATGTCAATCTTGTGAGTTACAAGTTTTAGATATTTTGTTCTGCTAGAGGGTTTGTTAAAAACTTAATTTTAAAAAAAAGTCTCGTTGATATTTTATTTAAATAGCATAACAGTGGTTTTGTTTTTTTTTTTAGAAAAAATAACATTGTTTCTTGTATTTATTGCCAATTTGTAAATAAACTGTCTTTAAAAGTTTTGAAAGTTTGATTATTTTGGAAGTAGTAATAATTTTTATGCACTTTTGTTGAGTACTGTGCATAGAATTTTGGCTGGTCTTTTAACTTATTTAAAAAAAATCACAAATAATATGATTATATCACAACAAATCTTTAAATGTAAGGCATGTTAATTGGTAAGTTATTTGTATCTATTGTTTCAATCATTTTATGACAAATTGCATTTAAAAGTTTGGGATTCAGTTCTAGTATAATAATAATATTAATAATAAAAAAACCAACTTATTTTACCTTTCACTGAAAAAGATTTTAAAATTACAGGTATAATTTTTGATAATATCAAAAATATTTTACCTCGTAGCATTGAGAGTTAACAGGTGTAATTTAAAAAAAACAAAACAAAAAAAAAAAAATATTTTACCTTATATCATTTTGCCTTTTACAGAAATTGATTAAAATGAAAGGATTTTAGAGTAACCATTTCTAATAAAATCAAATACATGTATATTTTGTGTTTGAAAATAAAAAAGTAGACAGTTTTTTATTTCCATGTGTGTGACGATAAAGTAAATTTTAGTGGTTTTGTGTGATTATATATATATATATTTACATGTAAATATACACTGTATGTAAATATTTTTCTGTGTAGCTAGCTTTATTTACATAGCGTATTATCTCCCCTATATATCTTTGTCTTATCGCCTGGATGTCGTCGGTTTCAGTCTCGGTTTTGCTCTATATGTTGTACTTGTTCCTACCTGTGGTTGCCATTGGTTACAGTCTTGTTGTCCAAATTTAAACAGGCTGACTGACTTATGATAAAATGATAAATTATTATATTTTTTGTTAAGATTCATAGCAGAAACTACAAAGAATGAATTTAAAGACGTAAATCTATTAAATGCTCTTAAAATTCAATACCATATATTGTAAAATATAGACCATGAAATATTTAACTTCTGACCGTAAAGATTGTTTGTTAGTTAACTGCGGATCACCAAGCCCGCACTTTAATATATGAAAATTGACTGCTAATTTTTAATTCTGCACATCTTTATAATATATAAGCTCAATGCTTTTCCTATAAGGTTGATGCAATGTGAGTAAAATGCAGTTGATGCACATATCCCATAATTTTTAGTTTCTGGGCCCAGATATACATGTAGAAAATGCATTAATTTAAACCCTTTGTTCTTTGTAAATGAAATTGATGTATGTATGCAGGGATTTTTCTGATCTTTTTGGGAAAAGGACCTTGGGATGAAATTGGGAAAATGCGCAACAAAAATGTAATTTTGGGAAAAATCACAACAACATATTAGAAATTCTAGACCACTAGAATACTGGTAATTGAACAAATTATATCGGTGTTCACAGCAAAATAGCGCTGTCTCTTTTGTCTCTATATAAATCATCCAGCAAAATGTGGGTTAATATAGATTAAAATTGTTATCAGAATGAGATATCCTCCGAATATGATGTTGATGATCTTGTGAAATTTTTTTTTTTCTCAAAAAATTGATAAACATAGCTAATTGGGAATTTTTTACTACAGAATTGGGAAAAATGTATGTTTTTTTGCATTGGGAATGGGTCCCTTTACCCGACCCTGTGGATACCCAGAAAAATCCCTGGTATGCCATGTCTTGGGTAGCCTGCAATGCATAATGCCTTATTTACTAGGAAGAATTTAGCTATATATTACAGCAACGAGTGTTTAAACTGTGCATTATGCATTAGTTTATCATATCATTAATCATGCTATAGCCGTTAGCATATCATAAAATCATGCTATAGCCATATTATTGACTGGATATCAGCATTTTGATTAATATCACCATTGCTAGGTTGCTAGGTTATTCATGCTGCATCGGCAGACATTTGTTTGGAAAATCTAAAGAGTAAAGATTAGAATTACAATTGCATTGATGAATAACATCAATTGAAAAAGTATAAATGTTCTTAAAATTAAAATTATACAACTTTTTAGCTTGGACAGTTGATGTTATGTGTTTAGTTGTCAAGGAAATAAATAAATAAGTGTTTAGTTGTCAAGGAAACAATTTATTCCTGCAGTTTTTACTTTAATCTATTTCCTGTATAATTCCACCACAATCCACATAGTAACTGTTAGCCACTCTGATTTAAGAGTAACTGGTGAACCACTTGACATCCTCCTCATATGTGATATCACATCTGTGTTTTTTGTAGTCATAGTAACTGTTAGCCACTCTGATTTAAGAGTAACTGGTGAACCACTTGACATCCTTCTCATGTGATATCACATCTGTGTTTTTTGTAGTCATGGTAACTGTTAGCCACTCTGATTTAAGAGTAACTGGTGAACCAGTCGACATTCTTCTCATGTGATATCACATCTGTGTTTTTTGTAGTCATGGTAACTGTTAGCCACTCTGATTTGGGAGTAACTGGTGAACCATTTGACATCCTTCTCATTTCTGGTATCACATCTGTGTTTTTTGTAGGTATAGATCTAAACCATATAATTTCACAAAAATAGAAAACTGCAGCAATTTAAAATTAATTGATACAATGTCATTTTTATGGTAGATTACTCACCTCATATTCAATTAGGGAAGTCGGGGATTAAAATCCTGGCCGTGTCTGGCCAAGGTTTGACAGTAAGTGGTGACTATTCTTTCGCAAAGCACTCGACATTTAGAAATGAAAGTCATGAGGTCCTAAAGAAGAGATGTTAAAAACCAATGTCCTATGTCAGGGCAGAGGTGACAGGCTAGAGAATTGTCACTGTACATTGCCCTGAATACACTGCAAAGGTAAAAATTTCTGTGGCTTCACTTACAGCTGCTGATGTCTTGATATAAGTGAAATATTCTTGACTGGGATGAAAACTCTGTTCACTTAATCAAACCCTCCCCCACTGGGTTTGAAGAATATTTCAAAAATTCCTGTGTTATTGAGCAACTTAAGAATTATATGTATTTTGAATAACTTCTTGAATGGACTATGCTCTATTTTTTTTAAAAACGTTTCAAAATTCTATTTTTTTTTAAAGCAACTTCATAACTCTACCATTCTTTTTATACTTTGACCTGTCTTCTAACAATGTATGCTTCATCTAGGCAGCAGAACTTGACTACAGAAAACACGGATATGATTCATTTTGTTATGTTAAAAACGTCAGTTCTACTTACAATGCATCTTGGGTAAAAACTAATCTATATATACCACATTGCAAGTTACGTTCCTTCGTACATTTCATGCATTTATGTTGTCAAGTTACAAAACATATTGCTTTTCAGAATTTGTTGTATTGGGCAAAATTTTGAATTAAAAAACATTTTGATAATTATTTGGTTTCTTTTAAAGTGTATGATGCATTGTAAGTGGCAAAAATGGGAAAGGGCTTGGGAGGAAATAGAAAATTTTAAAATCATTGTGTCTTTGTAGTTTCTGCTTTTTGACAAAATTCAAATTTTGATTGATAAAAACTTTTGAAAAACTGATATTAAAAAACAAAATGTCAGCCTGACAGTTTGAAATATATGTAATAAAATGGGCTTAACTAAGGGAGATAATTTACCATGGCAAGACTTGCTAATCCGTACAATTCCAGGCGGTAACATCAGAAGGAGTTAACTATGGATCCACGAATTCATCCCCTGTCAATTTACAGATGTTCAGCTCCGAGATTGTCAGCCATTACGGGATTACACAGCTTCCAGATGAAGATCTACAAGAAGAAGGGGTAATTTACAACATGAGCACGCAGGATTGTAATTTTGTGTGAAGATGCATCTTGGAATTGTTTTTGTTAAGTCCAGGATTGTCCCCTCCCCTTTTTAGTTTATTTTTCAGGTTCTTGAAGATGAACTGATTGTTGATTGTAAAAACTAATACTTGTATATATGACATTTTCTCTTCGTGGATATGTTGTCTATAGAACAAAAACTTTCAAATGAATGATTAAATTTTGTAAAATTCTAGCAATTTTGTAGGATATAATAGGAGAAAATTTTGATTGAAATAAACAACATTTGGCCATGCCTGCTAATGAACAACACTTGGCCACACCTACTTGAAATTTGTATTGTCATGGGCGTAGTAGATTCAAGTATGTCATTCATTGTTTTTTGTTTGTGGTTTTTTCTTGATAAAAAATAATATTGATGAATAAATGTTTGAAGCATTCTGGAAATTTGATTTTAAGCATTGATTCTATTTTTCTAATCATATTAATTCCAAATGAAACAATTTCATAGATTTGGGGAAAAAAAGAGTTATTATTTAACTGAATTTATTGAAATTTTATCCTCTCTAATACCTGTAATTTTGAAATAGTATTAAATTGTAGCATTTCTATGAAAGGGGATAAAATTTTAATGCGAAAAAAATCCAAGCCTATCCACGGAGAGATAATGAATGATTTATGCATTAGATAAGATTTTTAGACAGCTGTACTTTGATGATACAAATTCACAGAATAAACAAAATAATCATAAAGCCATTTTATTAAATGTTGACAGGAATGATGTCACTGCTACTCATTTTGATAAAATTGAAAATGTAAGCGTGTCATTAAAAATTATTTTATGAAAATTGTCCGTGTTTTCAAAATTCTATTTTCATTGGATCAAGAAAAATGTGTTATGTCCAAGCACAAAAATTGTTGTGCTTGGATGATTTCAATCAAGCCTTGAGATAAATACTCAAATGACCTATGTTTCCATTCCTGGTAGCCAAAATCACCATTGGCTACTAATTTCTGAAAAATTCTTTCAAAAAGTATCCTATTTTAGAAAATTTGTAAAAAAAAAAAAAATATTTTTAAAAAGTGTTATATTTTCACAAATTTTAGAAATTTGGCTATTAATAATTTTGTATTTGTGGAAACCTAGTATGTCTCCATGTTTATTCTGAAAAGTGTGACCATCATCATCATAGTAGTAGCTATTGTAGGTATTTAACTGAGATGTTTGAAGAAAATTGTATGCCAAAATGTATGATGTTATCTAACATTGATTACTTTACCACAGTATACAGTTATAGATTATAGGCTGTTTGAACCACAGATTAATTAATCATTAAGTGCATGTACAGAAATATTAAATAACAAGTTACACAACTGCTGTATAATAACAAATTTTTATAACAGGGCCTCCATTGCGACATCTGACCTTTTCATGACATGGCCTACATTTTGACCTATGACCTTTTCATGGTAGGACTTCCATTTCACCTCTGACAGTATAATAACAAATTTTTATAACAGGGCCTCCGTTGCGGCATCAGACCTTTTCATGACATGGCCTACATTTTGACCTTTGACCTTTTCATGGCAGGACTTCCATTTCACCTCTGACCCTTCCATGACAGGGCCTCTGTTACAACCCTTCCATGATAGTGCCTCCATGTTGTAAGAACTTTGAATTTTTGTCAATTTAACTTTCTCATTCTCCATGTAAATTTGGAATTACAATATCTTAGATATTTACAAGGTGTGACATTTCATTTTATGCACCGGCCAAACCATGACTCAAACACGGCACATTCCTGACGCTAGTGGGATGTTCTACTGACTGAGCTGCCATCAAACTTGGTCCGCCACAAAATCATTACTGGTTCCTTGTCATATGACTTGTATCCATCCACAATGTTTTATGTGGACTTGACAGTGTAGTGGGACACACGGAATCCATAAATTTGATGTTAAGAATCTGTTTATAAGAGAGAGAACTATATTTTTTATCACATCTTTTCCATGTTTTATTTTCAGATTCGGCTGATAATGTTAATGGTAGTTTTATGTTTTTAAGAATGGAAAAATACTTTGTAAAATTGCCAATAATGCCCATGAATTTTCAATTTTATTTGACTTTCTTGGCTTTTGTATGAACTTAATATTGGCTCAAAAAATTATTTTTCTTGACCCCTTGGCTTTTATTAAAAAAATGTTGAACTGATCTGCGATATTGCTTTTTGACTTTGACCTTGTTTACGTTCTATCAGTTGTGACTTTTTTTTTGGCATAAGAATCTGATCAGTGATCAATAATTGTAGGCTGGTCAAGAAGAGGGGGTAAGATGGTAGTTTGTGCATCACTTTAGATTTCTCCAGAACCAGTTAAGCAATAGAAATATGACATAACAGGGGTGTTCTGTTTAAACATTTAGCAATATTGTTGTCCTATTAAGGTCACAGTGACCTACAACACTTAGTCTTACTAAGCTTTAGTTGTCTCTTGTCATGAATTGAAAAGATTGTTCATATTTAACAACAGTGCATGATGGGCTTATTTGCAAAGTTGGTTTACCTTGAGCTTCGTTCAAGGTTACAGTGACCTCATATAGTGAAAACTTTGACTATCTCCTTGCCAGTAGTTGAACATCCCAATTTCTGTCTTCATATGTGACCTCATTGCACGAATGGCTTCCGAGCTTGCACAATTGTTTGACCTTGACATCTATTTCCTTGGCTTTTCTATCAAATGTGACTATCAGTGGCTTTTCTATCAAATGTGACTATCAGTCATATTCTTCTTACTGAAATATTCTCTTTAAAGTCAGTTGTTATTATGCTTTCTTGAAGAATGACTTTTCTTGTTTCACATTGTTTTGAATTGTTAATTCTCTGTTCACATTCACCTCTGTTCCTAAATAACTTAATGACCCGTATCGTTGAACATGATCTTCAATAACTTGCATGAATTCATAGAAGTAAGGATATTTACAAGCATGGTGTGCGATAAATGAACTTGCCCATGTTTTTAATCGACACGTTTGCAGTGCATCATGATATAAATGAAGTTTAGGTATCCAGTACTAACAATGAAGTGAAGTGGAGTAATGGTGTTTTACACACCAGTTAAGATTCTTTAACCCTTTTTGAGCTAGTCAGTTCATGGATGGTTGAGGAAACCAGAGTGCTTGATGAAAACCACTGACCTTTCACCAAGCAAAATGACAAGCTTTCTCAAAGTGTCTGTACCAAATGGAATTTGAACATAGGCAGTAAGAAGTGTTCTGGTTGGTAAGCGCATGCTGTAGACACTCTGCCTCCAAGTCAAGCCACCCCCCTCCCCCACGTTGGAATTGAATGTGATCATTTCTAAGATTACATGATCTGTTTCTGTGTTCCAAGGCTGTATGTTTCTAAGCTGCATCATTTTTAGACCTATTTTTCTGACTGTCTACTAGTGTCCCTCTGTCTTTGATGATTGGAAAATCTCTTACACCCTGCTAGGTCTTGATTTCATCTGTGCATGGAACAGAATATTTGATTTGTATGCTGTTGAGATTGTTAAACCCATAAAAAATACTTGTTTTGGAATTGATACCTAATTAATCTATGCCACCTGTATAATCATTCATAAAGGTTGTATATCTCTGTAAAATTAATTTGTCCAAAAATTAAAAATTATAAGGCATGTATAGGGTGCATTTTGCTACATTCCAGTATTGATATCTTTATGTGCTTCTATAATGTATTTCCTAGTTTAGGGTTTGTTTGGGGGACATGTTTGAAATAGCATCCCATTTTAGTTATAACGTGTTCAGTTAGATTTTGACAGAGTGTTTTCTTCATTAAAGTGGACCAACCGCCTACTTAGTATCATCCCTTCTCTTATTTAGATTTTGACAGAATTCAGGTATTGAAAAAATTCGAGGGACAAAACCTAAAAAAAAGAAGTAAATGAAGTGGATTTTGGGGACTGAAAAATACTTGTGGCAAGTGATATGTAATTAAGGGACATTTTAACATGGTTACATGTATATGAAAGTTTTCCGGTTTCCCAGAGATAACACTTTTAATTTTGTATAGACATCTCTTTTGTGACATCAGTTCCGGTATTTTTAAAAACCATTGATGAACAAGAACAATACATATATGTACATGTAATTAGTAATCAAAAATTTATGCCATATCACAGTTAAATCATGGATATTATTTTATTAATTTTTTAGGAAATCCGTACAGAGGTTGATGCCCGATCCGGAACCTTCCAAGCCTTTGATGTCTTTGGTAGACAGTTACTGGACAATGACCATTATGCCAGTCCTGACGTCAAAACTAAACTGGATGAGTTAGCCAAAGCTAGAGAAGAACTAGAACAGTGAGTTTGATGCATTATCTAATATAAGTACATTATAAGTTATACAGGGGTTTGGCAGGTTACATGGCCCCACGTACCCTGTCAAAGATTTAAGTACCCTGAGTCGCAGGCGAAGGGTACATTGATCTTTGACAGGGTACATCTGCCAATCAAAACCCTGTACAACGTTTTTGTCACCCTTCAAAGCAGTAATAGTTTTAACTTCGATGTCATATTCTGTGTGACTTACATACATTGTCGCCATGTTTGTTTACCGTAACTATACGTCTGCAATGTACGAGCTACTTCCCTTTTACTGCTAAATATCACATGTTTTTGTACCTTGGCAGATCTCCGAACATAATTCTATGTACCTCGGCAAGTTTACCAATCAGCATGCGAGAAATTTCTTTGAAGGGTGACAAAATTCTATGTACCTTTGCAAGTTAACCAATCGCTATGCTAGAAATTGCTTTGAAGAGTGACAATACAACCTGTATATAGACCATCCATGGACATACTAGTAAGAAATACAGAATTTTATAGATAGTGTTCATGCAAAGGGCCATTTCCAAAATTTTTTGTCAAAACTGCATTATATTAATATTTTTGTGTTCATGTAATGTTCATTATGGTTCTCTAAGGCCTTAACAATGGGATCTATTAGCAAAAATAAGTTGCCAGTGGCCCAATGCCCCTTCTAGAATGAACACTGAACAGGTGGTCTTTATATAGAGGTTTGTTAAAGTTAAAATATGAAGCAAAGAGACTTTGAAATACTGGATAATATATCGAGATGCAGTAAAATGGGTCATATTTTTGAAATAGTTGGCATGGCATTTAACAAAGTAACAAATAATCCAATTTCTATTTATGGTATTGTAAAAAAAAACAACCAACAACTTGCTTTTCAGAGCCTGGATTACACGTCGTATGAAATTAGACCAGTGTTTGGAATTACAGCTATTTTACCGTGATTGTGAGCAGGCCGAGTCATGGATGCAGTCTCGTGAAGCCTTCTTATCTGGTGACGCTGTTGATGGGGATAATGTTGAAAGTCTGATCAAGAAACATGAAGACTTTGATAGAGCCATCAGTAGTCAGGTTTGTTTATAGAAAATTAAATCCAAAATTGTTAAACGTTAAATCATGGAAGTGAGAGTTAACATGGTTGTGGAAGTCAAAGGTGATAAAATGTTTCACTTGTCTGCAAACTTTGCTTATTTTAAACAAACCAATTTCTCATGGCATGGAAAGGAAACATTCCTATACTTTGACATAAGTGAATTGCGAATATACCTGAAAATTAAAAAAGTCAAATGGCAAAACATGCCAGCAATCATTTATGACCTTGAAGTTATATATAACATAACAAAACATCTTAGGAAAGGGAGATAATTGCCTATAGATCGCAAAGTTTTATTTACATGGATTGTGGTCATGAATTTACATATTCGCGAATTGGTGCTTAGTGGTCGGCACAGGAAATGTAATACTTGTGAATTGAAAGTAATTTACAGCAAGTCAATTTAAGAAATAGACATACAACTAAATGATGCAAACAGAAAGTAATGTTAGCGTGATTTAACTTGTAGCAAGAGAAGATTCAGGCTTTACAACAGTTTGCTGATCAGCTGATTGGTGGAGAACATTATGATGCTAACGCTATCGCTGACAAACGAGACCAGGTGTTAGACAGGTAAATAAAACAAATTATATCAGATTTAAGGAACATGCTACTATTTTATTTCAGTTTATACTGACTGAGAGATATATACAAGTAAAAATTAATATTTCTGAATGGGATGGGGTGTGGGGAAGCTTTGTGTGGTCAATGATTTTCATTTATAATCAAACATGACTAGGTAAGTGTTAGACGGGTAAATATAATTAATCATATTGGATACAAAGATTTAAGGAACAGGCTACTATTTTATTAGACAACAGTCTATACTAAGAGAAAATTATTCCTGTAAGGGTGTGGGGCAGCTTTGTATGGTCAATAATTATCATTTAAAATCAAGTTTTTGTTTCACAAAATTTATAATATGTATTTGCATTTTGTCTCAGAAATTTTCACATAAATTGGCAAGAATAAGACGTCCCAAACAAAAAAAACCCCAACTTTTGTGAAAATTTTAGTTTACTCATCCACTGACCATTATCTAAGGACCTGAAAATAAAAGTACAGTAATATTTTGAAGTGATGATTTTCACGAAAACTAACTGACATGAAAATTTCTAGATAAACAGAATACATGTAGACTTAGGAATATTTTGAAATGATGATTTTCATGAAAATTAACATGAAAATTTCCAGATTTGCAGGAAACATGTTAATTTGCATAGATTTGAGATTTAAAAAGAGATTCTTGAGGAGGAAAAAATCTAATCTTGTAAAACTTTATACATTATAGATGGTCACAGCTGAAGGATGCCCTAATTGAGAACAGATCTAAACTTGGAGAGGCACAGTCATTACAGCAATTTTCACGAGATGCTGATGAGATGGAGAATTGGCTGCAGGAGAAATTACAAATAGCCATGGATGAATCTTACAAAGATCCCACAAATATACAGGTAGGTGTTACATTTGGCTGTTCTCATTTTTTCAATATCTTGGAAAAAAAATTTTCACAATTTGGTCCAAGCTTTACTGATGAGGAATTGTATTCCAAAACGACCAAGCTGTAAAATTAAAATTAACACACACACACACACACACACACACACACACACACACACACACACGCCCACATGCAATCACAAACACTGAGTGTGATAAATAGATCAGCTTATAACTTAAAATTATGTTTAGCAAATTGTTACAAAATGTGCCAACATTGGTGATGCAATTACTATGGAACATTTGGCACCAATCAATCTTTCTTAGGACTGGATTGTTTAGTCATCACAGAATTCAGCTTATGTTTCCAAAAAAACTGCCTAATTCATAGAAATTTTGACATCATTACGTGAAAATTCAGAAGAAAACAGTCTTTTGCAACTAAAATGTAGTAAATTGCCTTGGTTAAGTGAGTGGTTTGGTCCTATTATCCTTACACATCAAATGCTTCTCATTATGTCATGTTTCTTGAAACTTATGGTATAAAAACATATATAAGTACCGGTATGTTCATGTACATGTATAAATATAAAAATGAAATATCTACACAGTGTTCGTACATGCCTGGAAAAGTCCTTAAATTTTGAGGTTTGCCCTAAAAAGACCCTTAAAACAAGTCTGACCCTAAAAAGCCCTTGAATTTATCCTGAAGGCCCTAAAAAGCCCTTGAATTTGGCCAGTTGGGTGTCTGTATTTCAGTATTACGTGGTTGCAAGTAGACTGATATAAATAAATAAATTGAAATAATAAATTACGTTGAAATGAGCAATTTAAAAGTACCTGACCCTCTCAAATGCCCAGACTTCAACCTCCACTTCAAGTGTTGTTACTATGGACTATGGACACGCAAGTAATTGTTTTATTGATTTAATTGTCTTTGCACCAATATTATTTTGCTAAAATTGTCTTTCTGATTAGGCCTTGAATTTGCAAATAAGACCCTGAAAAGACCCTAAACAGTCCTTAAATTTAGAGTCCAAATGTCTGTACGAACCCTGCTACAACATGGGCGTTAAATGAGACGTTCAAATTACATGCTAAATGAGTTTACACACATATATATATATGACTTATTTATTTGTTATGAGTGTTGTGTTGTTATGAATTTTAACTGTTGTTTAGTTTTAAAATAAGAAGATTATATTTTGTTTTGTTTTCTTCTCGTAGTACTTTTTTCATCAGTTTTTTTGGGTCGGAGATAAAGCGGATATGGCAAGTTTTATTAACAATTGAGGAAAAAGTCATCTTGAACAAAAATGACGAATTCTGGTCATCTTGAGCACATTGATGAACAAGTCATCTTGAGCTTGATATCATCAGAATTGATGAAAATTCTGCTTGACTAATGACGAGTTGAAAAAAAAAAACCTGCTTAATATCATCAAAATTGATGACAATTCTGCTTGACTGATGATGAGTTGAAAAAAACATGCTTGATATCATCAAAATTGATGACAATTCTGCTTGACTTATGACGAGTTGAAGAAAAACCTGCTTGATATCATCAAAATTGATGACAATTCTACTTGACTAATGACGAGTTGAAAAAAACCTGCTTGATATCATCAAAATTGATGACAATTCTGCTTGACTGATGATGAGTTGAAAAAAAACCTGACTGCTTGATATCATCGAAATTGATGAAAAGTCTGCTTGACTGATGATGAGTTGAAAAAAACCTGCTTGATATCATCAAAATTGATGACAATTCTGCTTGACTAATGACGAGTTGAAAAAAAACCTGCTTGATATCATCAAAATTGATGACAATTCTACTTGACTAATGACAAGTTGAAAAAAAAACTGCTCGATATCATCAAAATTGATGAAAAGTTTGCTTAACTGATGAATAAGCTTGATAAAGATCTAAAAAAATTTGCTTGAATAAAGCTTATGAAGTAGTATTCTTGAGCATATTGATGAAACAAAAGTGATGAAATGCATTGTATTCATCAGCCATTGGTGAGTGAAGAATACGCTTGAGTAAGACTGATTCACTATTTTAATGAATGAGTCTGTTTGCGTAAAATCAATAAGCAAAACTTTGAACAAATTGATGAATAAGTCACCTTGAGCTTGGTATCATCAAAATTGGTGAAAGTTTTGATAAAAAGTCTGCTTAATTGATGAATAATTTGAAGCAACTACTTGACAGAAATTAAAAAAAACTGCTGGATCAAAGGCAAAGCTTATGAAGTAGTTATCTTGAGCATATTGATGAAACAAACGTGATGAAATGCATTGTATTCATCAGCCATTGGCGAGTGAGTTAGTAATGAACAGTAAGACTGAACTAGTTTGATGAACGAGGCTGCTTAAGCAAAATTAATAAGCAAATGCCAATACTTTTTCATGTGCAAGAAGTTGATCAATTCATGCATTCTTGAATGAAGAACTGTGGCTTCGAACTCTTTACAAAACTGATGAACAAGTCATTTTGCGCATATGGTTACGGTACTCTAAAAGACTTGCCAACTTGCTCAAAAACAGTTTATGAATTGCCTATAAAACTGCTTTGCCTTTTCAATTAAACTTTAAGAAGCTGTAAATTTCATTTGATAACCAGTCTGGATGTAAGAATATTTACTTAGCCTCTCATTTCTTTGAAATTCTTTCGTATTTGAATTTATCAGCATATTGTTCTTCTCCTAGTATCAATTATTGGATTTCTGCTTCGTACTTCATTAGCTTTGCTGGTTTTAAAATCTGGTTCATTACTTGATGAACCAGAAAAAAAAGCACATTCAATTCTTAAAGAAGCCAGGCTTGCCAACAACACATAGTTATTCACTTTAAACTTACGAAACTAAAATCTGAGACCAATTGAAATTTTCAAAATTTTTAAGACTTGGTTGTCATTTTTCTGCATGATGATGTCATGTTTCCCACAGGATGATGTCATGTGATGATCTCTTAATTAAGATGTCACAAAAGGTAATGTGGTCATGTGAAATATTTGTGTCTCACATGGAGCAAATGTGAAAGAAAATTACATTATGGTTCCAAAATCTGACATGCATCTTGAAGAACAACTCCCAATAAAATCACAACTTTGAATCAGGTGTTTTGGTCATGGCACATTTTCAATTTTCTTTGCCTATTGCTTTTCTATCTGGTGCCCTCTATCCTCTACACGCACATACCTTGAAGAAACTCTTTTTTTAAATAAGATGCTACAATATATTCTGCTTGTTATAAAGAATTTTGTTCTTCAGTGCCTAATGTTGTGCTGTCTTCTGTAAAGTCAAAAAGGTTTGAGATACAAAGATTCAGCTCTTCATGGATGACTTTCTCACTTACTCTACTGCATCTTGTTTGCCAGGAGAATTTTGCTCTTTAGTATCAAATGTCTTTTCTTCTCAGACACAAAGTTCAACTCTTTATGAATGACTTAACTGCTTTTTCTACAGCATCTTGTGTGGAGAGAGAATTTTGTTCTTCAGGATCAAATGTTGTCCTGCCCTGAGTAAAGTCAAATGTTTCTTAGATACAAGAAATCAGTTCTTCCTTGACGTACTAGCTTACAGCATCTTGTGTGTAGGGTTGGAGAGGGAGAGTGAGGGTTTGATATGAATGGGGAAATTGTTGCATTGGTAGCATCTAGAAGTATTTGTATCTCAAAACAAAAAACATAGGTTGTTAAGTGGACAGGTTTATAAAAAGTTCAATCCATATTTTGTTCTAGAGACTAGACTTTTAAAAAATTGAAATATATTGAAATTTGTTTTAAAAAGAACAAATTATCTATGAATTCTAGTGGTTTTGATTGTAAATAACATTATTTCTCCTTTCACTTTACCTTGTTTATTTTTGAAAACATTATCCATTGTGTAAGCCATTATAATTAGGTTTAGAAAGGAAATTTGAGGTCTTTATATAAAGACTTTGATTATACTTATCAAACCATTTGATGAAAACTTTGTTTCCTCATGTGTCATATGACTGTCATGTGACTATGACTTCCACTGGTGTTGGAAAATATTCATATCACATATACCAGTACCCAAAATAATGTTATATGGAAAAAATATGACATATTCCATGTTATGTTTTCATTTCTGGTAGCCAAATTTGTCATTGGCTACTAACTAAATTAAAATAATTTTGTACAAATGTTATGTGGTATCAGTTGGTGAACGGCATTGGTTTTTGCAATTAATTTTATATATATTTATTCTATTACAGAGTAAACATCAGAAACATCAAGGTTTTGAAGCTGAATTGGCTGCCAATGCTGACAGACTTCAGGCACTCCTAGCTGTCGGACAAGGTATTTCTTTTGCTTTTACACATTAGATTTAATTTATCTGTTAGAAAATTTATTATCACTTTATATGCTTTGATATTGTCCAAGCAGAATATGTACATTTTGGGATTAAAAATTGTATTTTTTAGCTGATATAAGGATGTAATTGATGTCTTGATTAAATTAAGAGTAACTTAAAACTCACTGTCGTAAACATATTTAGATAGAAGTAAACTTGTCTATAACTGTATGTTTAAATTAGCTGGTGGTTCAGTGGTAGAGCATCTGTCAGGAGAGCAGAAGGTCATGGGTTCGAACCCCAGTCAAGAATTTGAGATACCGCTTCCTCATCTGGTGCTTAGTATTAGGAGGACAGAGTATCAACTGGTTTACTTAGGTGCAGTATGATATGAGTGGTAGGGGTGGAGTGGTGAGCTTGTCTGCAGATTATTGACTCTGACTGTGAGCTAGAACCTTAAAGTTGTTTAACTTGTTTTGCTATTTCAGCTTTGATTGACCAGCGTCAGTGTGCTGGATCTGAAGATGCAGTCCAGGCTAGGTTAGAGAGCTTGGCCTCTCAGTGGGAGACACTTGTCAGCAAGTCTGCAGAGAAAAGTGATAAATTGAAGGAAGCCAACAGACAACAGACTTACAATGCTGGTGTTAAAGACATGGAATTCTGGCTTGGAGAGGTGGGTAGTACAAACAAATAAATCTTTATTACCCTCGCAAATGAAACTTACAGGGGTATATCAGAATCGCTCCATCTTTTTCTTCTTTTATCTTTCTGACGGTCTGTTGTGGTATCCGTCTCAATATCATGTCTGCTCCATATCTTCCATGTTTAAACCCCAAGAAATTAAAAAAATGTGTAGAAAGTACAACATATGTATAGTAATCACTTGTAAGGGACTGTAGTGTTTGTTATCCTTCTGTGTGTCTGGCAAACTTGTGTCCCAAACTCCTCTTAAACTACTGAAAGAATTTTTTTGAAACTGAACAGAAATGATTAGTAGTTAGTGTTGTGTTGCATATTTAATATGGTTGCTGTTAATTGGTCAATACTAATTGATTTTGTGATAAATTTATTTTCTGTTTTAGGTTGAACAAATGCTTGGATCAGAAGATTATGGTAAAGACCTGGCTTCTGTACAGAATTTGTTAAAGAAACATCAGTTGTTAGAAGCTGATATTGCTGCCCATGAGGTTAGTAGTAGTAAATACAGTAATACATTGGTTTAGCATTTTAAAAGTGTGTGACAATAAATCGAGGAAACCTTATATAAAGAAAATAATAAAAAGAAGGATTTTTTTAGGGACTTGAAAACAGGGTGGCGATAAGCAAAGTGGCAAAGTTATCTAGGGGCATTAAAAAAAGGTTTTACTGTATGTCAGAACTTTTGGTAAAACAAAGGGTGTTTTCTTGAATAAATGTATAATTATTATTTGAGATTAATACACAATGAAGTCTTTAATATTAATGTTTTCGTTTTGCATAAGATGAGCTTAAATAGTTTCCGTTCCCTTCACTCTGTATTGGTGGAGAATTATTTTAGTGCTAAAGACATTATAAAGAACCTTTTAAAAGTTGAACCATGAACTTTATGATTTTATAATATGGCTTTTCATAATTTTTTTCTATGTGTATTTAGGACCGTATTAAGGATTTGAACACTCAAGCAGACCAGTTTGTAGAATCAGGAGTCTGGGACGCTGAAAGTATTGAAACAAGAAAGAAAACTATAAACGAAAGATATGACAAGTACGAAAACATGCACTACTCTCTCTCTCTCTCTCTCTCTCTCTTTTCTCTCTCTCTCTCTCTCTCTCTCTCTCTCTCTCTCTCTCTCTCTCTCTCTCTCTCTCCATAAAGGAAAGATATGGCACTCTTGTACACACGTGCACACACACACACACACACACAGAGAATATATCTTTTAGTATGTGAGACAAAAGACAAAATCTGTTTCAAAAAATGAATCAAAGTCTCAAAACTGTTCCATACTTTATTAACACAGTAAATCATATTTGTATATTATTCTATATTTCAGGATTAAAACACTAGCTATAACACGCAGGGCTAGATTAAACGAAGCCAACACCATGCACCAGTTCTTACGGGACATTGATGATGAAGAGGCCTGGATCAAGTATGTTACATGTATAATGATTTATGTTTTCATGAAAAATAAAAATTTAAAAAAAATTCTAACCAGGAAAATAATCATTAAGACTGACACAATTTTTGGCTATTGAAGATTTTGTTTTGTAAATGTAAAATTAGCAAATCCTTTTTGTGCACACAGTTTGTCAGTTAGCTAGTTAAAAGTTTTCTATAGGTATTCTTTTTTTTCCACCTTCCCAGGACTGACTAAAATAATCTTTACACGGGTTTAAAAAGAATCTTGACTAGGGCTTACTTCAACCACACTCTGTTCCATTTGTGTCCACTGTATACCTATGTGAATATGATAAAATGAAGATTTATATCAATAAGTGTGAGGAAGTGTGTTGGTTTGTTTGGAGAAGATGGCTAGTTTTTTTGTGGACACCATCCATAAACTTACCCCTTTGATATAAATGAATGAATCTTGACTGGTGTGATTGTTTAAAATCAAAATTTGGTACAGTCAAACCTGTCTATAAAGGCCATCCCAGGGAACCAGTAAAAGTGGCCTTTATGGGCAGGTGGCCTTTATATACAGGTTCAAATAATAAGAATAAAGAACAGTTGGGATACAATTTAACTGGCCTTTATAAGCAGGTGGCCCTTATATAGAGGTGGCCTTTAAGGCAGGTTGGACTGTAATTGTTCAATGTAAAAATATATTAACCTGCAAGTATATTATTTCACATCCTTGTTTCTTTGCATTCTAGAGAGAAGAAACTGTTGGTTGGATCTGATGACTACGGCCGTGATTTGACCAGTGTACAGAATCTGAGGAAAAAACACAAACGTTTAGAAGCTGAATTAGCCAGCCATGAACCTGCTATTCAGGTAACTATATCAATGTATAGCAGAAATTCATTCTTGGTTTGAAGTTTGTTATAGCTTGTGACATGAGGTTTGTAAGTTTTGTCTCGGGGGGACCTCTATGACAGATTGGTCTAAAGCAAACTGTATGGATCACAGCCTGTCTAACTGCTTGGGTCTGAATCCTACTTGGGCTCGATCACAGCCTGTCTAACTGCTTGGGTCTGAATCCTACTTGGGCTCGATCACAGCCTGTCTAACTGCTTAGGTCTGAATCCTACTTGGGCTCGATCACAGCATGTCTAACTGCTTAGGTCTGAATCCTACTTGGGCTCGATCACAGCATGTCTAACTGCTTAGGTCTGAATCCTACTTGGGCTGATCCTAATGTGGGAAAGTTTGTCAGTTCACTTGCTGAATGTCTTGCATATTTATCTAGGGTACCGTATATTTCCGTATATACGTCGCCCCAGTAGATACGTCGCACCCCCACCCCAGGCCAGCAAGCCCAGTATTTTCTAAAGGTCGTCTACATACGTCGCAGCCAAAAATTTGCAAGAGAAAATTCGAGATTTGCACAGGAAGAGCCATTGATTTTCAATTCCATGAATAAAGAAACAAAAGCTTTTACCGGTGTTATTTATTATTTTTCTTCTTAATAAATATTGTTTGAATAGCTTGTGTAAATCAAACATGTATGTAGATACTATTTTTTACATGTATGGATACAAATGATGTATATTGCTTGAATAAAGCATGTACTGTTTGGCTCCCGATCATGAGATCGGTAAATTCACATGTTGTTGTCACCGACAAAGGAAGTCAAAGTTTGATCATGCGCAGAGGTTGTGATATGTATTGCATGATTTGTTTAAACAAGGGGGTCGCTTATAGCGTTATTAGACTCATGTTTCAGATTTTATAATACTGGACTGTCGGTATTATGTTAAAGTTGACGATCTATTGCTTACTCAGGGGTAAATATCGCCATTTTATATTGTTCAGAATGACATGTGGTTTTGCATTCGAGAGTATTGGCCAATAACTAGGACGACCTTCTGTTGTTTGAACTTTTGTGAAAGAATAATTTGTATTCATTTTTGTTGCTTTTAAAATCTAAACATGTCGTTGGAATTGCAAATTAAATTTTAATAAATTTTATGAATATCCCGATTAGCGATTGTCCAATCCTGACATTTTTAACTCAAACCGAAAAATACGAAAGTGCCGTATGACCTCTGACATAGGAATATATAATTAGTGTTTGTAATGGCGGCGCTTTCTTCTTCGGTACCGGTAAACATGGACGATTATATCAATGGACAAGTTATCTGAAATGGCTTTAATCATTAAACAAACAAGACACACGCGAGGTGTTACCGGGAGGACTTGATTATTTAAAGTTAATTACAGGTGACCAGGTATTTACTTCTTTGCCGATGGCTATTTTGTTACACGTGACAACTTGAAAATGAGACTCATACTTACCTTAATTAATTAATTATTTGTTTATTTTAAAGACTTTATTGGTCAAATTTAATAATAAAAAAATATATCACATACAGTGCTTACGGCAGTAGCGGATCTCAGTCAGTAGCGGATCATTTTTTAAAATAAAGTTGATTTTTTCCCTATCATTACGAGAAACCAATAAAATTCGGATATATTTCTGTAATACTGATAAATTTACTTCATTCTACACACCATTTATGTTAATAAACGTCATATTATTTTAATTCTTGGCTTTTCCATGCGAATGTCATAAGCGTCTCAACGACACGGATGTGTTTTCCAAACACTTACTTTCGATTCGGACGACGTGTTCAATACTTTCAAAGGTAATTTGAAATGATTGCAATAGCTATTTACAACCGTTAATATATCTTCTTTCAAGACATAAACTTTTATTGAGCTTTACAGTTCTTGACAATAAAAAATAAACCCGTTTTCCGAATGGTGCAAGTACGGCAATAACGGATCAGCTGAGCACTGTAAACAGGGGCCTCTCAAAAGGCTAATGAAAATGGGGATTCGTAATATTTCTTAAGAAAAAAAATAAATTTTGCGCCTGATGTATATGTTGTAGTAAATTGTAAATAAACAATGCAGAGACCATTGGAGAACCAGTGCCTAGCTTCCCTCGACCCCATGAGAAAGATGGGTCCATTGTCATGCTATGCCGCTATCTTATTTATCATGATAATACCAGATCAATGGGCGTTTTAAAGAAACCATAATTATCATGCTTGAAGGATGATCAATATAAGATTCGAATATATTGAATTAATACATTAATTAATATCCAACCCTATATATTCTTTATACTTTTATGATTAAGACCATGAAAGTTTTATTCCATTCTATATTTTTGTCTGGTAACAATTTTGGACATATGATGCACATTGTACACTCCCAATATGTATCGTTGTTTGTATACACTGTTCTTGTTAAAATAAAATCTTCATGGACAACAGTATGTCATAAAACATAAGGCACAATATTATTTTATTTTCTTCACCAATCTTTGCTTTTATATTTCAGTATTCAAGACAATGTTAATTGACTTAATTATTATTACATTTATATCAGAAACCTGTTGATGATTTGTTTTTTTTTATTTATTTAAATCATGTTATTTGTTGATATATTAAGGTTAAATTTTTTATATTGTTTCATAATTTGTATTTTTTTGCAATTGAATGATGAAAACCCTATCGTTTTCTTGACACTAGGTGGCGTGATCCGCTACTCACAAATTGATTCGTTACTGACGTAAATACATGGGATACAAACGGATGGATTGCCCATACTTATAGTCGGACGATTTTTATCATCTAATGATAATTTGAAACAGTGGGGAAATGTCAATTGCTAGTACCAAAAAATTACAATCGGCTGCGATGATTTTTTTCGGGGAGCAGTGAATATTGCACTAATGATCCGCTACTGCCGTAATCACTGTATAATAAAAAAATTAACAAAAATACAATAAAGAGCAAAATTTACTTTCAACTAGAAAATTACCTTAACTTCCGGTTTGTCGATCTTCTAAAATGCCTTGAAAATTCGAGACAGATTATCAAAATATTTTAATGTCGGCTAGTTAAGTCGCATTGCATTTTAAAATTTTAAAATTTAATGAAAAAGTTGCGACGTATATATGGAAATATACGGTACTCTATATGTAGTTTATTCCACCATCCTAGAACTAAGAGTCTCAATATAAATGAGATGAGTTGAGTAATGGTGTGTAACCTCCCACTCAAGAATATTTCACTTATATTGAGATGTCGCCAGGCGAAGATGCAGAAATTTTGCCTGTGCGTTGTGCTGATGGCATTATACAGCATTGTTCTTTAATGGGCCAAGCCCACCGTGACACGGGACCTCGTTTATTTTAAGGTCCCATCCGAAAGAATCGTGACTTTCATTTCGTAATGCCGAGTGCTTAGCGAAAGAACAGTCACTACCCACTTTCAAGTCTTGGGTCAGACCCAGCCGGGGTTCGAACCCACGACCTCCCACTTACGAAGCGAGCACTCTACCGACTGTTATCCCACTTAGAAAGCCTAAGGCACAGTAAAACACCCGATTCATCACTGCCATTTATTCAGTCAGATTTTGGAGCTATAAAACCAGTTAGACGATCAATCAAGAGAGACTTATAAAAAACTTTGGGTCTTCAAAGTAGTGTAGCAATAAGCAAGATGACTAAGCAAGTTATCAAGGGGAATTGTAATTAGGTTTTACTACATTTTGATTCACAAATGCAGGCAATGTTTTGAATTTTAATTTTTTTATTTTCTAGTCTGTACAAGAAACAATTAGGTTTTACTACATTTTGATTCAAAAATGCAGGCAATGTTTTGAATTTTAATTTTTTATTTTCTAGTCTGTACAAGAAACAATTAGGTTATACTACATTTTGATTCAAAAATGCAGGCAATATTTTGAATTTAAATTTTTTATTTTCTAGTCTGTACAAGAAACAGGACAAAAGTTGATCCAGGAATCTGATATCAATACAGCTGATATATCAACCAGACTTGAACAACTGGCTCTTAGCTGGGAGGAATTAAAACAGATGGCAGCCGACAGGTAATGTAACAATGAAGAAAGAGCATGTACTTAGCTAAAAGAGAGAGAGAGAGAGAGAGAGAGAGAGAGAGAGAAGGGGAGGGGGCTTGCATTTATTAGTGTAAAAAAGAGAGCATGCACTAAGTTGAGAGAGAGAGAGAGAGAGAGAGAAGAGAGAGAGAGAGAGAGCTTGCACTTAACTGATAAGTTGTATTTTGTGATAAAATGTAGTCAATTGTTTAAAGGTGTTTTAAATTTTGCTGATGGTGGATAAATGTTAAGATATCAAATGGGTAGGTGAGCTACATAATTCTGAAGGGCCTTTTTGATATTGAAATCATATAGCCTAATAGCTTTATGTTTGTATACTAATCATTATTAATGTATGAGAGAGAAAGAGGAAATTTGTGTTGATAGGATGAACATTTTGTTTGTTAACTATTTCAGGGGTCAGAAGCTTGAAGAATCTTACGCTTTCCAACAGTTCAGTGCTAATGTAGAAGAGGAAGAAGCCTGGATATCGGAAAAACAACATTTACTATCGGGAGGTGATTATGGTGACACCATGGCTGCAGTACAGGTAAGAATGGGAGACAATTTATCAGTTATCTCCCTTTAGTAGTGTGAAAAGCAACATTTACTATCAGGAGGTGATTATGGTGACACCATGGCTGCTGTACAGGTAAGAATAGGAGACAATTTATCAGTTATCTCCCTTTAGTAGTGTGAAAAACAACATTTACTATCAGGAGGTGATTATGGTGACACCATGGCTGCAGTACAGGTAAGAATGGGAGACAATTTATCAGTTATCTCCCTTTAGTAGTGTGAAAAACAACATTTACTATCAGGAGGTGATTATGGTGACACCATGGCTGCTGTACAGGTAAGAATAGGAGACAATTTATCAGTTATCTCCCTTTAGTAGTGTGAAAAACAACATTTACTATCAGGAGGTGATTATGGTGACACCATGGCTGCTGTACAGGTAAAAATGGGAGACAACTTACAAGTTATCTACCATAGTAGTGTTAAAGATGGTGCTACACCCAAATTAGTCCAAATCTAAGTACATTAAAAACCATTCATTGCAACCATGGCTGCTGAACAAGTAATAATGGGATACTTTTGTCAGTTATCTCTCTTTTAAAATTTTTTAAGATGGGGATATATATCAAAATATAATCACTTTATACCTTACCATCAGATTGTTGACCACTTGTGATTTGCCACCATATTGTATCCAAGTATGAGAATACTTGATTATATATAGCAAATGGCAACATGCTACTGAATAATGCTTATATTTCACTGTAGTTTTATTTTCACTATATTCGCTGTCCAGTGTATTCTTGCGAAGATAAAACCGCTGCAAGAATACAGGCATTTGATATAATTCCGTGTTCTCACCAATTTCTTGCCATGTAATCAGATGAGACTGCAAAAATTTGAAATCGCAAATACATTGGGCATTGTCCAAGTGCGAAAATTTGACACCATGAAATTGAAGCAATATACATTTATAAACTTTGTTGACCTATACAGTTTCAAAAGATAAAACAACACATACCAGGGATTTATCAAAGGCCTATTTAGGGCCGAAATTCGGCCCCATTCCCAATGGAAAAACATTGATTTTTTTCCCAAAATGGGCTGAGAAAATTCCCAATTAGAAAATACACTTAAGAGATGATGATTCAATAACACCATAATGTCACATAATAGCAAGTATTACACAAAGCACCTCAAGATGGAGGATGCAAAATCAAGTAAAAAGATTCTAGATTATTTTAAAACAACATCTGCAAAGCAAGATGAAAATACAGCTTCTACATCAAAGGCTTCAGAGACCGTGAGTAAAACAAATTCTGATACTGAGATTGAAAGTAAACCGGCAAGATGCGATGATGACAAACTTGAATATCAAATTAAATTTTTAAACACTGATAAACACTTGGCGTCGGAAAAAAAGATTATTCATTATTAAATGGCATCAAAATGATGTTGATGTTTTCCCAAAATGAGCAAAAAGTTGATAGTTTTTCCCAATTTTTAGTTTAGGGCCTTTTCCCAAAGGACCCTGATAAATCCCTGCATACACTAAACAATGCACAGATACATGTATTATTTACAAAATAAATGCAACATTGAAATGATGTGATTTAATTTTATGTTTCAGGGTCTTTTGAAGAAACATGAAGTATTTGAAACAGATTATCAGATCCACAGAGATCGTTGTACAGAAATTAAGAATGAAGGCGAGAAACTCATATCAGAAGTAAGTTTAGCAGAACTTAAATGTTGTTTAACCCGCTTTCTACCAAAGGGACATACATGTATGCATCAGCTAATAATAGACTGCCACACAGATATATGTCTTCTACCGGCAGCCTGCCACAGGGACACATATGTCTATTTAATGGAACTGACAGCTCTTGGTTACAAGACTAAGAGATACTTATATTCTTTATGTAAAGTACACAAAAGTGAGAATAAAAACCTAAAAAAACTACCGTTAACTAATAATGTCATATGACTACAAACACACGGGACATCATAAACTATTGTTGATGTTGTATTCATTTTCATTTTGAACTTCAGCTATGCACTGCCATTGTGTATTGAAATTCAATTCAGCACTGATACTGTTTTGAAATTAAAATGGGCAGCAAGAGGTGAAAGACATAAGAAATCTTCATGAAACATCATAATTGTTACTGCAGATTTTAATAACTCTAATATTTAAACAATGTTTTCATCACAGGGAAATCATAACCGTGACCAAATTAGCCAGCGTATTAAGGGATTACAGGAGAAACTTGACAGTTTGGATGAAGCTGCTGCCCAGCGTAAGGCAGGACTTATTGATAACTCTGCCTTCCTACAGTTTATCTGGAAGACGGACGTGGTCGAGAGCTGGATAGCAGACAAAGAAACACAAGTTAGCTCTGATGATTATGGAAGAGATTTATCCTCAGTGCAGACCTTACTTACAAAACAGGTAAGTTTTTGTACATTTCCAGAATTTTTCTCTTCTTTATCTTCTAAATCAATAGCAAAGTTGATAGCATATTTATTCACAGGATCCTAGAAATAACTACTTGGCAATTTTGGGTATCAGGGTATTTTCTTTTCAATAGATTGGTCCAGTGCTCCAAGCAGGTTTTGAAAACTGGTAGCCACATGGCTAATAATTCAAAAATTTCAGTAGCCATTTCAAAATTTTTGTCGCCAGGTAAAATTCTTGGTGGCCAAACCTTATAAATTCTTTCTATCACACCGCCCGTCGCTACTACCGATTGAATGGTTTAGCAAGATCCTCGGATTGGTCCCACCATGGTAGGCAACTTTCAAGGCGGAGCGATGAGAAGACAATCAAACTTGATCATTTAGATGAAGTAAAAGTTGTAACAAAACCCAAATCAAAAAGTGATTTTTGCCGTTTGGCTGTCATTATGCAAAATTAAATCACGGTCAGTTATGCGCTTTAAACTATAAAGTTACCTGCTTTGATTCAAGCGCTTTTAAGATTATTGATTGCGAGACTATTTGTCAGGTTGGGTGACGGGTCATGAACAAAATTTCCGGATTTCCCGATTTTTAGTGGCCAAACTCAAAAAAATTATTTGACATAATGGCGATCGTCTGACAATTTGTAGTCGCAAAATCCGATTTTTGGTCGCAAATTTCGAGTATTTACTAGGCTACTTGGAGCACTGTGGTCACATTTGCAACACAAATTGAGCTGATTTGTCTGCTATTTTAATGGTTATTATCTCATGAAAATTAGGTCAAGTTGTGTTTAAAATGCTACATACCATAGGAATGGGCAAAATGGCCAAAAAAAATTAATTATTGCCAACAATATTATTTCCATTCAAGAACATAATTGCAATTGCAGTACTTCATTTTCTGCAAAAACAGAAGAGCTTAAGTCACACACCTGACATCAAGGTTTTGATGGACTTGCTTTATGTTTTTCACAGTAGATGTTTATTGTTATTAAAAGAATTAAAATCACCATACTTTGTTTTGTCTTATAGGAAACTTTCGATGCTGGTCTGCAAGCCTTCGAAAAGGAAGGTATTCAGACCATTACTGCACTGAAGGATCAGCTGATAGCGGCAAAGCACGCACAGACTCCCGCTATCGAGAAACGATTTAATGATGTAATGGACAGGTGGCAGAAGCTTCTGAATGACTCTGATGCTCGCAAACAAAGGTTGCTAAAGTTACAAGAGCAGTACAGACAAATCGAGGACTTGTACCTCACTTTCGCAAAGAAGGCCTCGGCTTTTAACAGTTGGTTTGAAAATGCTGAAGAAGATCTGACAGACCCTGTCCGATGTAATTCTGTGGAGGAAATCAAGGTAAAATATATAAGAGGAATAGCATTGGCTTTCTCAGAGCCTCAACATGAAGTTGTAATGTAGTTAATATGGTTTTCTTGTTCATTTTATAAAAAAAAAATAATTGTCTATTTTCACACTTGTGTCTAAACACTGTTCATGAAGTGCTATACATGTATAATGAGATTATGTTTGGGTCTTATGGTGATGCAAATAAAGCTTAATTAATACATGAATTACTTTCTGTTTAATTATTCTATGATAATAAGTAAAATTCCTATTCAAATAATACAAAAATTATTCTGCATGACCAATACTTTGAGCCAATTGTTATCCAAGTATTTTTGTGACGTTGAGCAAATTACTAGCCAAGCATTTTGTGACCTTGAGCCAATAACTAGTCAAGTATTTTTGTGACCTTGATGTTTTCTATTCAAGTATTTTTATGACTATCATGTTTTCTTTATTTATTTACAGGCATTGCGTGAAGCTCATGATCAGTTTAAAGCTTCATTGAGTGCGGCTCAGGCGGACTTTAATCAGTTGGCCGCTCTAGATAAACAAATCAAAGGATTCAATGTTGGACCAAATCCATACACATGGTTTACCATGGACGCCCTGGAAGAAACGTGGAAGAACTTACAGAAAATTATCAAGGTATGGTGAAATGCTAACATGGCACAGAAATATTTTTTTAAAAAAAATTCACATTTAAATTGGGAACCTAGGTTGCTGGAGTCTGAGGCACTGACTGAGTATCACTTTGTCAAAGCATTGTAATGGTTAATGATGTTTTTCACAAGTTTTTCGTGTTATAACTAATTTAGAGCCAATGTAATATGTATTTACTGTAACTGTAATAATTTTAGGGCCTCAGTGGCCATATGGTCTTAAAGCAATGGCTTATGGGCGACAGTGCCTCTTACTGCCTAGGTTCAAATCCAACTGTTTATCAGTTTTAATGCCTAAGTGAAATACCCTTAACTAGGGAATGAAATATCATTACACTAATCCACACCACTCATGATAAGTTTTATGTTCACTTTTATGTTGTAGGAACGTGATGGTGATTTGAGTGGAGAACAAACAAGGCAAGAAGAAAACGATCAACTTAGAAAACAGTTTGCACAAGCAGCCAATATCTTCCACTCCTGGCTGACAGAGACACGGTATGTCATATATATTAAAAAGAGCTAATGTACTATCATGTATAACATGCAGGCAGAAAGTGCAGCATGTCCTTGACATTTTTCAAGGTCATGTTAGGTTCAAGGTTAGTTAACCAAGACAAGTTAGATTTGTTTAAGTTTCATATAATTTTCTTTAAATATTTACTTTTTTGGTTAAATTTTAGAATTTACACACATTAATTTTGCATGAGATTTTTTTCTAAAATTTTGAATTACACATTGATTTTGTTTTTTCGTTGAAAATTTAGTTTTTTGAACACTGCTTCATAAAATTTGATATTTTGTCTTTTTTAAATAGTGATAATTTCTGTAAATACCGTAGTTGTTTTTATTATGTTTTGGAATTTGTTGTCTGTTTTTAATTTGTTTCCATTATTTCTTTCTTCTTTCTTTCACGTTGGTGTCGGTGTTTCCTTTCACAGACTCTGGCTTTTGGACGGGTTACTATTTTCTTTTTTTCATTTTTGCATGGAGAGAAAAACAAATATGTATTCAAATACATACAGTTTTAATGCTGGCTGCATATACAAATATTTTATTTCTTTCCCCAATGAACCATACAATGCCTGATGATATGCACAATTCTGTTGGGTTGGCTGTCGGTAGCTTGCAGTAACAACTCCCAATTTAAATATTAATTGCTTTGCCGTGATTCATTTAAGTATAAAAACCCTGTAATGAAAGTCTTTTGAAGAAAAACCAAATGCATGAAAAACATTTTAATGAAGCGATTGCAAATTAGATTCCTTTTTGAAAAATAATGGGTCTGTTCAAATAAGTGTTGAGTGTTTGGCATTGTTGCCTGTTTGCTTTTGATTTTGTGATAAGTCTGAAAATTTTGCATGAATTTTTGTATGTTTATTTTTCCCTGTTTTGAAAATGTTTGAGGTACAATGAGGGCACGAATGGTTTGGTTTCATACCCCATGTAGCATAGACCATTTTAGGGACAAGTTCAATCTTTTAATATGAGGAGTTTATATGTTCCATACTAATAGCTACAGTTGGTAGAAAGAAATTAAATAAAACGTCCAAATGTTTTTTTTATACATAAATAGGTTTATCTATACACCTTATTTATGTCCCTCAAACAAAGTGGGGAGAGGGACATATAGTGTTTTTCTCGAAAAACTAGTTAAGATCTTTATGAAAATTAACAAGAAGAATCTTTGGATGGAATAGATGTGTCAGTGACTAATCAAATTTTGATCATACACAGGGTTGGGGGTTTTCAAGTTGGAGTTTGTTTGGGGAGAAACTTTTGAAATGGCAAACCCATATCAGTTATAACTCGTTTTAAATGACTTATTTTGCAATACTTGATATTGTCTTGTGTCTTTGCTTGAGGATGTTATTTAAGTGTTGTCCTTATTAAGTGTGGCTCTTTTAATTATCTTGAATAAAATTTGTATACTTGTGTGTCAATTTTTGTACACAGTAACACCTCAATTTACAGCTTCTATTGAATCTAATTGTCAATTCCTGAATTTGACATTTTAAAAGAAATTGGCACTAATAAAGAAATAACATGATTTACAAAACATGCATTAAGATTAAGAGGTGGCCCAGTAGCAAAATGGCAACAACATCCTTAGATTTTGGATTTTTTTCTTCTTCTTCTTCTTCTTCAGGAGAAATGTATAATGAGGTTTTATTGTATATGTTTATTTTATTGTCATTAGCTCTTTTCTATTTTAATTTTAATTTCTTCTTGGGTTTTTTCTGATTTTGTTAATACCTGGTATATTTTATAAAAGAAATAACCAAAGTTTTAAACAAATTAAATTAACTAAAAATAAATTTTAAAAAGGAAATGTTTATAAGTGATTTAAGGTTGCAATTTTATACAATCAAACCTGTCTATAAAGACCACCCAAGGGAACAGTAAAAGTGACCTTAATGGACAGGTGGTCTTTATATACAGGTTCAAATAATATGAATAAAGAACAGTTGGGATAAAATTTTTACTGGTCTTTATAAGCATGTGGCCCTTATAAACAGGTGACATTTGAGGCAGGTTGAACTGTATTTGTAAATGGTATTGAATAATTAGAAATAATATAAAAAAATTTCTGCATTTTAGAGCTGCTATGATGGAAGGTTCTGGAACTCTGGAAGATCAGTTAGAGGCTACTAAGGTTAGGCTTTTATCTTATAAATACAGTATTTATAAATGAAGGAATTTTTTGTGTTTGTTTTATTTTTGTATTAATTTTGTTGTTTATTTTCATATTAAATTGCAAAATTGTCAATATGGGAAATATTAATTTGAGAGATTAATGAAATGCAGAAAAAACAAAAACAAGACTTTTATCATATAAAAACGGTATTTATAAATGAAGAAATGTTTTTGTGTGTTTTATTTTTGTATTAATTTGCAAAATTATCAAAATGGGAAATATTAATTTGAGAGATAAATCTAAATGCAGAAAAAACGAAAACAAGACTTTTATCATATAAAAACGGTATTTATAAATGAAGGAATGTTTTTGTGTTTGTTTTATTTTTGTATTAATTTGCAAAACTTTCAAAATGGGAAATATTAATTTGAGAGATAAGTGAAATGCAGAAAAAACAAAAACAAGGCTTTTATCATATAAAAAGGTATTTATAAATAAAGGAATTTTTTTGTGTTTGTTTATTTTTGTATTAATTTGCAAAATTGTCAATATGGGAAATATTAATTTGAGAGATTAATGAAATGCAGTATAAAACAAATGTAACCTGATTTACTTAATCACATACTTATGAATTGTGTTGCGTCTCACCACTGAGGTACAAATTCTAGTTTCAGAAAGTCAGTTACATGTAGTTTGCTTGCTGACATTCAATGTGTATTTTTTGGGCACTCCAGTTTCCACCACCATCTTTTATTTGACCAACTGTCAACTTGTCAGTGAAAGAAATTTTTACCTTATTCTAAATTCCTTCATTTAGATCATTGTAAATACTGATATTTTATTTTCTGATATTGGCTATTGATAGTTAAAACAAGATGGGAAATATTGAATATTGAAGAAGTTGAAAAATTTCCTTCAGGAATAGTTCACTTATATTGAGGCATCACCAGCTGTAATTGAAGTTCAAGAAATTTTTACCTCAATTTTAGTAGCCTGATATTCAAGTTTTATGAGGATGTGCAAGTCATCTGGAGTACTCTCTTTACTCTTATCTTGCTCAGTCTGTTTCATTCGCTTTTGTTTGTAAGTATCCCTTGTTGTTGCCACAGATGGCCTACTTTTTGTTTTAACCCTACAGAGGTGCCTTTAGCATGCACCGAGACACAGGACTTCGGTTTTGAGCCTCATCTAAAAGACTATTCTAGAATTGAGTTTTCAGGGATTTATCAGGGTCTTTTGGGAAAAGGCCCTAAACTAAAAATTAGGGAAAACTATCAACTTTTTGCTCATTTTGGGAAAACTTTGACATCATTTTTGATGCCATTAATGATTAAATAAAATGCATTTAGTGTATTGAGTTGATTGAAGATTGAGAAAAGCAGCCACATTTATGGCCAGACTTCAGCTATGTATCTGGTACGATTTTCTAATTGGGAATTTTTTTCAGCCCATTTTGGAAAAAATTCAATGTTTTTCCATTGGGAATGGGGCCGAATTTCGGCCCTAAATAGGCCCTTGATAAATCCCTGGTTTTTTACAGCTTCAGTATGAGACTAATCATAATTGTTTTATTTGTATACAGTCTAAATCGGCAGAAGTAAGGGCTCAGAAGGGACAGTTAAAACGTATAGAAGATCTGGGAGCTCTAATGGAAGAGAGACTTATATTGGACAACAGGTAGGTATATTATTTACATGTAATAGCCTTGGTGGTGGGGAGGTCTAAATTATTTATAGATCACAATGTCTCTCACCACTCTTCCATGTGTACCCTCCTGAAATTTTAATTTGACTGAAAAAATCCCTAAAATGATGGAATCAAGCTGTTTTGAACATTTCTATGAAGTGTAAAGGTTTTTTTTAAGTTTTTTTTTTAAGATTTATATAGAAGTTAAAGGGGGGTTACAAAGGAAGTCATGGGAATATAGACACATGTATAATTTTGTGCTGTTTTACTTTACAGATACACAGAACACAGTACAGTTGGACTGGCACAACAATGGGATCAGTTAGACCAACTCGGTATGAGAATGCAGCATAACTTAGAACAACAAATTCAAGCAAGGTAATTTTATAATCATTAGTCATCCTAAATAATGAATTAATGTATGTAAACTTGATTGATATACTGTAACAGGGCTTCAAAATTCTTTTGGTCCGAGGTCCAAGACCTTTTAATTTTACATTGGAACCCTTGATATTTCAGTTGTAAAAGTCCAATGAACCTGCTGGGTTTTTTTTACTAGATAGTATGTAATTGCACATGAATTTTAATTGTAGATATTGGACTTAAAAAAAAAAAATTTTGGGGGGGCCTGCTAAAAATAAAGACAAAAGGTCTTGAACTGTCCATTTTGAAACATAGTTTTGAATCGCTGATGTATTTGACTTTATAATTTGGTGTTCAGTGCAGAAATCTAGTGGATGAGTCATCCTGTCCCAGGCCTTGAAAAACAGGAACCATGTTTTCAAACATTATATAAATGTTATAACAATAACTTGATGAATTTTTTTTAAAAAAATCATTAAGTCAAAGAATAAATATAGAACAGAAAGTGGTTGAATTTGATTTATTCAAAACTCAGTTAGCTAAAACTGAAAAGATGGAACACAGACATTTTTTTGTGGGACAAAATTATTTTTTAATTTTTAGGGCTGCTGATCTAAGGGCCCCTTATAGATTGATTGGATAGGATAACTTGACATTTTTGAGTTGTTTTTAAACATTTATATATAGTAGTATGAAGTTACATGTGTATAAATCCTTTGTTCTTTTAGAAACCGCAGTGGAGTATCTGAAGATGCATTAAGAGAATTCAGCATGATGTTTAAGTAAGTATAAGTTTTGAAAGATTGGCAAGTTTTTAACTATTTGTACTCTGTCAGTTTTAAAAAAAACTGCTTTTATCAATTGGATCAAAAATCGAAATTAGTTTTGCTTTTCTATTTATTAAGCTGTTTACCGTAAAAATAATAAAACTTAATTTAGGTAATACCATCTCACAAGACTCATACAAGAGTTAGATAATTAAGATGGTTACTTTCATGGCCAAACCATCATATGATCCCCGCTGATAATATATTTAGATGCTGTACACAGTGCAGAAAAATGTATCTATGGATGAAAACGGTTTTTTTTTTACATAAATATTTCCCAAGAAGATAAGTGCTCTTGTAATCTTAACAAAAACTTTTTTATTTTCAATTATTCACACTGTGTACATTTGTACATATGTGTTTTAAAAGTCTGTTAATTTTTATATTATAGTATTTATTATATTTTTCTTCTCTCCAAATTTGTATGGTAATTATTATTATTATCTCTAAAAATTTCAGACATTTTGACAAGGACAAATCTGGAAGTTAGATCATCAAGAATTCAAGTCCTGTTTACGAGCTTTGGGTTACGATCTGCCAGTTGTTGAAGAAGGTGAAGTAGATCCAGAGTTCCAGGCAATATTGGACATGGTGGATCCGAACGGGTAAGTAAAATTATCCCCTATCATTACCTGAGCTGGTATAGTCTCCTCATGTTAAATTTCGTGGTTTTGTATTTTATAAAGAAAATCATTGACAAAAATGTTATGCAGTGTTGTTTTTGTGAAAATAAATCACCTTGGGGGTCATGATAATTAAAATTTCAGTTAACGTTAAATTTCATGAATTCAAAGACCCACGAAAATTGTGAAATTTAAATCCTCCATGAATAAAATGTAACGTTAAATTTCATGGAATTCAAAGACCCACGAAAATAGTGAAATTTAGATCCTCCATGAAAAAATGTTTCACAGTATCTCTGCAATGCAGTGTAGTATTGTATTGTAATGACTATATACATACATGTGTATATTTATTATTTTCAGTGATGGTTATGTGTCTCTGCAAGAATACATGGCGTTTATGATAAGTCGAGAAACAGAAAATGTACAGTCAAGTTCTGACGTAGAACAAGCATTTAGGGCATTAACATCGGGAGAAAAACCATATATAACAGCACAGGAGTTTATGCTGTAAGTTGTCTGAAAATTAGTGTGTGCTTGAGAGAGAGAGAGAGAGAGAGAGAGTGTACAGTCAATTTCCGACGTAGAACAGATGTTTAGGGCATTAACATTGGGAGAAAAACCATATATAACAGCACAGGAGTTGTATGCTGTAAGTTGTGTAAAAAACTTAGTGTGCGCTTGAGGGAGAGAGAGAAAGTGTGTACAGTCAAGTTCTGATGTAGAACAGGTGTTAAGGGCATTAACATCGGGAGAAATACCATATATAGCAGCACAGGAGTTATATGCTGTAAGTTGTCTGAAATACTTAGTGTGCTTGAGAGAGAGAGAGAGAGAGAGAGAGAGTACAGTCAAGTTCCAATGTGGAACGGGCATTTAGGGCATTAACATCGGGAGAAATACCATATATAACAGCACAGGAGTTATATGCTGTAAGTTGTCTGAAAAACTTAGTGTGTGCTTGAGAGAGAGAGAGAGAGAGTACAGTCAAGTTCCGACGTAGAACAGGTGTTAAGGGCATTAACATCGGGAGAAAAACCATATATAACAGCACAGGAGTTATATGCTGTAAGTTGTCTGAAAAACTTAGTGTGTGCTTGAGAGAGAAAGTGTGTACAGTCAAGTTCTGACGTAGAACAGGTGTTTAGGGATTTAACATTGGAGAAAAACCATATACATGTATAACAGCACAGGAGTTATGTGCTGCAAGTTGTCTGAAATACTTAGTGTGTGCTTGAGAGAGGGGGGGGGGGGGGGAGTACAGGGAAACATAAAATTTACAGTGAATTCTAATTAACAGGTGCTTAGAGCGTTAATATAGGGGTTGGGGGTGAAATTTTTACAGCACAGATGTTGTATGTTGTTATTGTATGAGAATGAGATGATGGGGGAGGGAGAAGGGACATAAGTCAACTCAAAGAAAAAACATGCATTGAGTTACTTTAAATAATTAATGACATTCGTTTGAGTCAAACATATTTTTTCTGTTATAAGATATCTAAAATTTTAAGATTATAAGAATTCATTAAGGGTATAAATATAGGCTAGAAAAATATAACATATGGGGTCTAATATTTCAGTCCGATTAGGCTTGCTGAGTTTGACTGAAGTGAAGATGCATTTTAATGGCAATGTTTGGTTTCAGATGTGACTTACATGGATATCAGTGTCATGTTAGATAAAGTCTAAAGAATGCATTGTTTGGACATCTTTTTAAATTAACATGGTTTTTTGTGAAATCAAAATTCAGTCTTATTATGTTACCTGTATACAGTGGTTTCAATAAAGCCATTAAATGGAGTTCGCTGCTGTACATCGTGATACCCTCTAACGTTTGTGCGGAACACTTATTTCCGATGGATATGGAAAAACATGAGATTACGTTTTTCCACGAAAACGACGTCATTCCGGGAATCTCTGATGTTGACGTTTTCCAAAACGTTCCGCACAAACGTTAAGAGGTATTGATCAGTCTTATTATGTTACCTGTATACAGTGGTTTCAATAAAGCCATTAAATGGAGTTCGCTGCTGTACATCGTGATACCCTCTAACGTTTGTGCGGAACACTTATTTCCGATGGATATGGAAAAACATGAGATTACGTTTTTCCACGAAAACGACGTCATTCCGGGAATCTCTGATGTTGACGTTTTCCAAAACGTTCCGCACAAACGTTAAGAGGTATTGATCATGTGGTACAGGGGCGAACCCCATTGTCTGCTACTTGTTAGGATTTGGATTAAGTTTGTCGTCTACTTCCACTAAGTTTATTTTTTGTGAATATGTTTTTGCAATACATCAATACGTATTACTCCATACTTGCTGCCTGCTTTAAAAAAATTTGTCTTCTACTTTACAAGTTACTGAAAGGGCTGATGTATATGTGTTTTTGTATTTTCAGAATCTGACAAAAGAACAAGCGGATTACTGTATATCTAGAATGAAGCCGTACGTGGACAAGTCTGGTCGGAGTATGCCCGATGCTTATGATTATGTCGATTTTACAAAGTCCATGTTTGTCAATTAACGATTATGACATAACACGCTTCGTAGTTGAACATTTTATCTTTAATACTAATTGTGCAATGTTTTAATACATTATTAACCTGGATAGAGAGAAAAGAAAAAAGGAAGAAGACTACAAGATATTCTCTGCTTATAAAAGAAACTGTCTGTTTAGGGTATCACGTACATGTCAATTTTGTGCTATGTTTTTCAATCTCATTTCAGCTTCTTAGTATAACGCTTTTCACAAATCGGAAAAAATTTACTCTCTCAAAAGACATTCTAAAAATAATTTTGTTTTGTGAAATTCAAAATTGAAAGGTCTTATCACCCTTGAATTCATAATACATTATAATACAGTTGTGATTGTGAACTTTTAAAACATGTGTTTCCATGTGAAAGTGTGAATTTGTATCGCTTTTAGATGTACAACTTAATGTGGATTTGAATTTGAAATTTTAAAAAGTTTATTGTTTTTGAAATAAAACTGTCTCTTGTAATTCTATGTGGCAGTGTAAAATTAAATTGCTTTTTATTTCGTAATTTAGAAATTCATATTCTCTATTTGTTGTTGAAACTGGAACTCTTATCTGTGAATTTGAATATGGAGAAGAAAAATGCAAACATAATGAAAAGAATGAATTTTGTTATGATGATGGAATTTTTCAAAAACCTAAGAATCTCTGGATAATTATTAATTAATTATTTAACAATGTACTGATATATATTTATATATTTGGCACACTTATTTACAACAAATACTTTTAACCCCTGTTCGTTTCCCTTCTCTGTATCACCATATATAATGTTGTATGGATTAAGTCCCCTGTCATACATGTATATCGATATAAGCTAGTCTGCTTGGTGTAGTGTCTTAATTCTATTCAGATAATAGTAATAAATACTTATTTCTTATTGATGTCCGGTTTTTGTTCTTTATTACAACATACTGTAAACATATTTAATTCCGGTGTATTTATTTTCGCCGTATTGGAAATTTAGACACATCAGCATATTTAAATTTTCACATTTTTGAAATAAGAATTATAATACAATAAGCATAATATAATTTTTCGCGCAAAAAAAAAAAAAACCGAGCACAAAATAAGAAAAATTAGTACAACACGAAAATAAACATGTTTACAGTAACCATTAACATATTTAAAGTTGTGTGGAGAAGAGTGATGGTGTTTTACGCCCAGTCAAGATTTCACCTGAGGCAGTCGGGGAAACCTTAGTGCCCAGAAAAAAAAAAACACTGACCCTCTGCAAACAAGGCCAAAACATTTTAAAGTGGAGTGGAGATGAGTGATGGTATTTTGTGCCAGAGTTAAGATTTCACTATTATTGAGGCAGTCAGTTCAGGTATAATGGAGGAAACCTTAGTGCCCGGAAAAAAACACTGACCTTTGGCAAACACTGCCCTAAACATAATTAAAGTGAAATGAAGATGAGTGATGGTATTTGTGCCCGAGTTAAGATTTTACTTTTGAGGCAATCGGTTCTGGAATGGTGGAGGAAACTGGAGTACCCTTCAGAAAAACAACCATTTTGGGAATGTGAACTGACAAACTTCAAGATTTATTGAGTGGGACTCCATTTGATGTGATGGTGATGAGTACTGATCTGTAAAGTGGACTGCTTTGCCACTGGGGTACATAATCATTGGCTGATTTTGTGTATATTTGCAATGAGACAGTGTTATTAACATCTTGGATATGAGTCAAACCTGTCTATAAAGGCCACCCAAGGGAACCAATAAAAATGGCCTTTATGGGCAGGTGGCCTTTATACACAGGTTCAAATACTATGAATAAAGAACAATCGGGATACAATTCTGCTGGCCTTTATAAGCAGGTGGCCCTTATATAGAGGTGCCCTTTAAGGCAGCTTCATGTTCATTCCTCAAAACCACCTTTATATATCCCTATTTACATTTATAGACTTGAGGACGAACTATACTGTACCATACACAAATAACTTGGAGTTACCTCCCTTTGACTATATGTTGTTAACTGACCAGGCTCCAGTTTCACAATCATTCCTTACCTAAGATTTTCCTTAACTTAAATTTAGCAAATTTTTGTAATCTCTTTTTAAAACTACTGGTGAATATTTTTGTCAAAACTTTTTAATCTAGAAGTGATCTTAAAAATGACACATTAAGTTCCTAAATATCTTGAAAATTAACAAAATTATAAAGATTTGAAATTTTGCAAGATTTAAGTTGAGGAAAATCTTAGCTAAGGAATGATTGTGAAACCGGGGCCTGTAATATTTACTCGAGTACAGATTGAAGGTGAAAATAATTATTTTATTCTGGAGTTACAAACAACAAGCCACAATGTAGTAATACAAACTTGCACATTACAAGTAGTACAAGTAGTAGACTAAGTGCACATTTACAGATCACAGTGTCTCTCACTGCTTAGGTTCAAATCCCACTCTTAGTGCAAGAAAGTTTGTAAGTTCACTTGCCAAAAGCCCATGGTTTACTCCAGGCACTCAAGTTTCCTCCACCATCTATGAACTGAGCACTTTGATATAAGTGGACAGTCACAAATTTGGAGAAAATCCATCCATAGACAAGGAAAATTTCAAGTGGCCGAACATACAGGGTGATTCCTATATATTATGGCACCACTGGGGTAGCTCAGTGCTTGCTCCGTAAGTGGGAGGTCCGACTGAGTTTGACCCAATACTTGAAATTAGGTATTGACTGTTCTTTTGCCAAGCACTTGGCATTACAAAATGAAAGTCAGAGTTCTTTCGGATACGAGATCACATGTCACGATAAGCGTAGCGTAATAAAGATGCTGTATAATGCCATCAGTGCTATGCTCAAGTAAAATTTCTGCACCTTTGCCTTTTGCTGGTGAAGTCTCAATATATGTGAAATATTCTTGATTGGGATGTGAAACACCATCAATCTCAACTATATGATGGGGAGGGGGTATAATAACTATCACCTCTTTTTTACATACCACTGAGGTAGCTCACTTAGTAGAGTGCTCGCTCCATAACTGCAACGTCGTGGGTTCAATCCCCGGCCGGGTCTGACACAAGACTTGAAAGTGGGTAGTGACTGTTCTTTCGCCAAGCACTTGGCATTACGAAATGAAAGTCACGGTTCTTTCAGATGGGAACTTAAAATAAAACAGATCCTGTGTCACGGTAGGCGTGGCACAATAAAGAACCCTGATGTATAATGCCATCAGTGCAATGCACAGGCAAAATTTCTGCATCTTTGCCTACAGCTAGCAACATCTCGATATAAGTGAAATATTCTTGAATGGGAAGTTAAAAACCATTAATCTCAACTATATATTATGGAGAAGGGGTATAATAACCATCACTGTGCCACTTGTGTAGGTAAACAACACTGACCTGTCCGTTTGACCTTTCATTAGGAATATTCATATAAATACTCAATAAATGGGTAGTAGTAGGATTCAATGTTAACAGTGTGTACTCAAGGTACATGATTAGTGTTCGCGTTATGCAGATAAAATAAACACCTGTGCTCCCTATACATGGATGTACTTGGTCCGTGATAAATATTTAAATCAAAGGTCAAGCGGACAGGTCAAAGTTGTTTGCCTATAGCCGCTATTTCACATAAACAATAAAAACTTCAGAATTAAAACCATCAAAGTTTTATTATACATGTATTATTATTATTACTTTAGATGTACATGAAATTTTCATTTTATATTGAACGTCTTTAATTCTATACATACATATTATGCATTATTTATTTCTAATAGTCAACCGGACACTAACCATGTATAAACAAACTATTGCACCTGTTTCTATTATAAAACTGGAGAAAATGATTTTTTCCAAGTTTGGACATTTTTATTATAAAACCTGGGAAATCATTTTTTCCCATCATGAACATTTTTTTATTATAAAACTTGAGAAATCATTTTTTCTCCATCATGAACATTTTTTATTATAATACTTGAGAAAAATCATTTTTTCCCATCATGAACGTTTTTATTATAAAACTGAAGAAAATCATTTTTTCCCAGTTTTGAAATAATTTATTCAAAAGTTTTAAGCATTCTAGTACCATTATTAAGTATATTGTAAACTATAGTGTATAAAATTATACCAATTTCTCTAAAATAAAAAGAAATAGTATGGTAACCATGACAACGGAAATTAACATATGTAAGTAGATTTGTTTACCATGGTAACCATCTTTACTAAGGATAAAATTGTGGTAACCGTAGCAACAAACATACAATATTGCAGTTGGTATAAAACATAGGCCACCAAATTATACATGAAATGAAATAACAAATGAGACTCGGAAGAACAAGTCCTATCAAACTCAAGTGGGAAAATTATCACCATGGCAACTAATTATCATTGTTACACAGGTAAAAACTGCAGTTAGTATAAAATAAGCCACCTGAATGTATACATGAAATAAAATTACAAACTTAAGACTCAAGTAGAGTCCTATTGAACTAGAGTGGGAAACTAATCACTATGGCAACTAATTATCATTAAATTTTCTCCGAAAAAAATAAGTACATGTACATCATACCAAATTGTAAAACTGTATAAGAATGAACAGAATATTGTTAGCTATCTTTACGCTGTAAAAAATCCTTGAGCAAATAAGCAAAAATTAAATGTCCGTCTGTCTTGTGAATCCAGAATAATGAGAAAGACTCTCCCTCCCTCTCTTTCTCATTGCTATTTCAGAATTTCTCTGATTGATTGCAAAAAGCAAACTTCTTTCTTCTTCTGAATTTCTCTCTCTCTCTCTCTCTCTCTCTCTCTCTCTCTCTTGCAATATGTACTAATTACAAAATGTCTGAAAATGGTATAAGATGAGATATGGAAAGTGTCTCCATTAAAAATTTCTGCAAATTCCAAATTCCAAACCTAAACCTTTTATGTCTATCTTTGCACTGGCAAGAGTAATGCTGCTATAAAAATATGAATTAAATCTAATGAAGGTCTAATGTATGAATTTTGATCCTTCTCTGGTTGTAAGTATGGGTAACTATATAATGGGGAACCCCACTGTGCCACGTCATCAACACCTCTTAATGTTTGTACGAGATGTTTTGGAAAATGTTTCTGTTCAGAATTCCCAGTATAACACCATTTTTACAGGAAAATGTACACTGGTATATAGAGGATTTTACATGCGTGATTACGGTATGTAATATTGAATTTATTAAACGAGTTGAATGAAATTTTATGCAACGAGCCTTGCGCCTGCTTATTGTATAATTATATAGTAAAACTCTATTTTTTTCTATAATAGAACAGCCACAACGGCTGCAAAACTTCAGGCCAAGGCACCTTAAATATGATGTCATAATATGCTACAACAATCATATGATGTCATTAACCATGGAAACATGACTGATATTATGCGTAATACAATTTTTATTACATGTATTTATTTCTATGGATTTTTGTGGGGGTGGGGGGGGGGGGTGTGTGATTATACAATAGCATTCCATATCCAATTAAAATAATTGTTTTGCACAAATGTAAGAGGGTATACATGTTACAGTGGCAAACCCCATTATAATACTTCTGGTTACAATTTATAATGCTGCCTTTTTAATATATCCATAGAGAATTTTTTTTCTGTATTCTGATATCTGCAAATCTGCCTAATGTAATTAGATGATACTGTTGTCTTACAACTAAAACTGAGGTACAATGTTTTAATGCACACTAAAAAAATGGCTACTGTCGTTGCTAAGTAGCCTAAAAATATATCAACAATAACCAACTGATCTGAGTATTTTGTCGGGAATTCGACGATCAAATTTTGATAAGTTACATCAGGGTTTTATTAAGACAACAACTTATTTGATCAAAATCGATTCTCCATTTTTTACAACTAAACAGACTTATTGAGATACAAATATATGCTATGCTTAAAAACTGATGAAAAAAAAAAAACAACCATCTTACAAAAGCATATTAGGCCAAACATGTGGACTGCTTAAACTGGCTTTCACCAGAAATGGAGAACTCTGATCAGTTTTGACATCAATAATGTGTATAGGTAAACAACACTGACCTGTCTGTTTGACCTTTTATTAGGAATATTCATATAGGAGGGTCCACCCAATATATAGGCAGTGTTAAGATCAAATTAATACATTCACAGTGCTTTACACAGTGAGTTGAATATATCTCATGATGTTTACAAAATAAACACCTGTGCTCCCTACACATACATGTACTTGGTCTGTGATAAATATTTAAATGAAAGGTCAAGTGAACAGGTCAAAGTTGTTTGCCTATACAAGTATGTACAGTACAGGCCTGTCAAAAGTTCAACACTGGGCTAAAAATTTGTGCCAAATCAGCAGCTCACCTTGCCCCCCCCCCCCCTCTAAGCTATATCTTGCCAACCACCTTGACAGCTGTTATTTGTTTTTTGGCAGCTTTTTGGTCACTAGCTATCCATATTTCTGTTGCTTAGCAGCAAGCCTTTCACTCCTTTTCATTATTGAAATAGCCAATTGCAAAATCATGTTTATACCTCGTAAACTACAACAAATTAAAAGTTATTATCTACAATCAGCAGCTTATATTGGCCCTCTAAACTATATCTTGGAAACCACCTCGACAACTGTTATTTGTCACTTTTCGGTCACTAGTTATTCATATTTTCGTGGCTTGGCAGCAAGCCTTTCACACCTCGACAACTGTTATTTGTCCCTTTTCGGTCACTAGTTATTCATATTTTAGCCGCTTGGCAGCAATCCTTTCACACCTCGACAACTGTTATTTGTCACTTTTCGGTCACTAGTTATCCATATTTTCGCCGCTTGGCAGCAGGGCTTTTATTCCTTTACAATAACTTAGTATTAAACTTTTGACAGATCTGTACTGCATGAAAAGAGCTGTACAATACGAATGAACCTCTTAACCACAGAACAAATAATAATAAAACATTTTTTCAAGCAAATAACTTTTTGATTTGATAATTTTTTCTCGGCTTACTGGCATGAAACATTTCTATTTGATTTGAAAAAATAGGAAAAAATCTTTTGACAACAAGTATTTTCATTATCAAAATCAGGCCAGAGCATTGTACAAAATTTATATCTGACTGAAAAATATGATTAAAAAAATAATAATGAGAAGACAAACAAGTTTATTTATCATAAATTAGGGTCATATTTGATTGATAACAACTTTCTTTTCCATAAATCTTTAAAAATTAAAATATTTCAAAAATTTTTAATTTCATTTTAAAAATTAAACAGTACAAAAATTTGCAACAGGAAACACTGATTTGTATAGGTGGATTTATCCTCGGTGGTAAAATGGTACAATGCTGTATGGTATTGCTACGGGATCAATCTGTGAACCATGAAATAATCCCTTAAACTTGTGCAGATCTTAAGTAACTACCGAGTAGGGAAGACCTTTCAGTCAAAATTTTCTGCAAAGACAATTTTGCCTAGCTTACATTTGTTGAATGTTATTATGATCAAGATTGATGAACAAATTGAAAACGTAATGGAGACAATTCCGGTCCAGAGTTGCATTTTAAATTGACGGTCCAGATCAGTTCCGGTCTCAAATCTTACCCCATATTATTATTATTTTTTTCGCTTTTTATGTTGATCATCATATCACAAAATGTCGTCTGCTGTTAAAAAAGGCTATTATATGCGCAAACAGTCAGACAGCGGTAGCAACAGTATCAATACGCTTTAGATTTTACAGCATATGCTTTAGAAAAAAAAAGTAGGGGGTAATGACCCTTTATGTCCAATTCTTATCTGGAGCTCTGAGTTATATGTACATATATGTATTTCTTGAATTAGAGTTGTTATATATATATTTATTGTATATATATTATATGTATTCGTATTTATGAGCTTGTGTTATATATTATATAATTCCGAAAAACCTGTCGTGTTTTATAACCTCAATTTTTTTTCGACTCGGTGCAGGTCATGACCTGATATTTGAGTTTCAGAACTTGACAGGTACGTAGTTCTAAAGATGTAGAAATAATAGATCTGCACAAATATTCAGGGATTTGTCACAAGGAACAGATAGACCCCATAATTTTGTCATCATAGTGTGATTCACAATTTCAAAAAGCAGTTTTATTTAATGAATGCTGATTAGAAATCTCTTTAATTTATCGTGATATATACAGACATTCAATATCTAAAGCATACTAAACGGCTCAATATAAGTAAAATAATCTTGATTGAGGCGTAAAACACTATCACTCCTCTCATACATACAGAATTTTACCTATGGCTGTTGATATAACAATACAAGTCCAGCTTTTTTATACCTGGTAAATATGAATGTTTATACATGAAGTTCGGACACTTAATTGACAATAAATAGGTGGGCTTTATTTTCTACAAGTATATAACATAGAGATATACATACACCTTGACAACACTTTGTAACCATGGTAACAGACAACACAAATGACTAGTATTCCTTTTTATATTGTCACACAAATTACATAGACAAACTACTGGATATTGGCTTATATATTCATTATTACAAAGGTTTTTCTTTCGTTCTGAAAAAAGCATATGATTTTATTGGATGATGACCATGTTGAAACACATTGCGAAATTTGATTGGTTAATAAAACAACCAATAATCATACGGCATTAAGATGTCTTTATGACAACACCATGTTGAAATATTCTGGAATTTTAAAATGGTTGATGAGACAACCAATAATTATATAGCATAAATGTGGATAAATCCTACTAGCTAATATTAAACCAATTAAAATGCAATTAACAAAAATAAAGGATTCTGATTGACTGCCAAAATCAACCAATAAACATGTAGCTTACATATGATATTAAGAAAAATGAAAATGAAGGACTTTGATTGGCTGATAAAATTAACCAATAAACAAGTAGCTTACATTTGATATTGAAGGAACATGTTTCATCAATCAAGAGAGATAACTCTTCACAACCACAAAACAAAGACAGGATGAAATGAAAAAATACATGTACATTAAAGAGAAAAATGCCTCAAGACGACAACACATACTGGCCAGCAGTATATGTATAGAATGATGCACTTAAAAGTAACAAATGATAAAGTAAGAAATTCTTAATAAAAACACCAAACAAACAAGCATAGAGTGTGATTCATCAGAAAATTATCTTCCTTCTTTATGCCCTGATACAAGTTATACAGTGATTTTAACACATTTTTCTAGAATATTTAAATTTCATGAATCTGTATTTATAAAAGCTTTCAAGACGGCTGACATAGTTAGTGGTCCAATGTTCAATCTAGAAGGGATAATAGACCCCTTATTTTGTCAAATGGCTCAATTGTTATGCCTTCCATGAAAGGAAAAATATAGATGTTATGGTATTTTAAATCAGTTTCAGAAAATAACCCCTCTGAAAAAATTCTATAATGGATGGATGGTCCATCCACATGTACAGTGACATTACTTCTGAATTTTTTTCCATTAATTCACAGGGAAAAATTAAAAGAAGTCAAAAAAGGAATTCTAAATGACATTTACATATACTGATTACTTTGGACAAAAAACATGAAAATATTTTTGAGACATTGTAAACTGGATATCTACTATCAAGTAAAACTAAAAAGGAAATTACATTAAAAATAAAATTGTTTTTCTTTTTTTTATTGCATTTTGTTGCCATTTTTCCGTTCAAAGACAACCATTTTGATCCTTAAATCATAAATATTTAGCACTAAATTGTGAAAAAAATGAACACATTAAAAATAAAAATAACAAAATAATTAGGATTTGACATTTTTCAAAAAAAAAAAAAAAAAAAAAAAAAAAAAAAAAAATGACATCATTAAATTACATCATTATGGAAACCATGGAGACAGATTTCCTGAGAAATACACATAAAACACAAAAAAATACACATTTATGTGTATTTTGTGTTTTGTCATGGAAGAAAACAAAAATAAACTTCATTAATTCACAATAAAATAAACAACCTATGTAAACAAAACCTTGGCTTACTAAACAGAATTAGGAATTTATCCAAAGTCGTCTAAATTTAGACAATCCAGAATAATACAAAGGGATTTCCAGAGGTTTGTTAAGAAAATTTAATTAAAAAATGTAGCTCTTGGATAGCTGTATATTCTTTCATTATAAAGGAAGAGATCAGTTAAGTTTCATTACAAAAATAGAATCCATTTCAAATGAAATTTTGACAAATTAGAATCTATTTCAATAAAATCTTGACAAAATAAAATCTATTTCAAGGAAATCTTGACAAAATAGAATCTATTTCAAGGAAATCTTGACAAAATAGATTAGAAATAGCAAAAAAATGGATTAGTCCATGCAATGAATAGATACACACTCTCTGTGAAAACATAGGGTTAGCTCTGCCATTCTCCAATTTAAACCAATTGCTAATTTTTATAATCTCTGGCTCCAAATAATACCTTTAGGCTAATATTTTTCTCCAAAATTTTTATCCATTCAATATGACGCAGATGAAAATCTCTCTTTTTTTTTTTTTTTTTTTTACAAAAGTAAGAAAAAGCTAAATGCTACAAACTGTTTATCAAGAACAATCTATACAGCAATTTAGAAAGAACTACATTTGAGACCTTTTTGTCGCTTTTAGTTTCTTAGTTTTTCTGCCTCTTCAACATATACATTAACTCCTAAATTTTAAAACTGACCCATTTTTGGCTTCAACTTTTTGAAAGCAAGAGCTAACCCCAAAAACTTGCAACTTGTGACCTGATTTTAGAATAGAACCATTTCAATGAAATCTGCTATGGCCATAAAGGCTTCATAGAAACCTTGTTCATAAATTAGTCCTAGATGAAAAGCCAAGAATAAATACATCTAATGCCGTCCGTAAGCTTAACAATGCTGCTTCTACTTTGTTCATGCAACATCAATAATATCACACAGAATATCATCATCTCGAGATATCTCACAGAGATGTCTCATGTCTCAATGAATTATGGGTAAATGAGTATCGTCTGCCTAGTATTAAAAAAGTCTGAATTTTTAAAATACTCAAAAATTCTCTATATACCAAGCTTGGTCTAATATAATAGAGTAGTTCTTCAAAATTCTTTTTCATTGGAAAAATAGTATTATTTTTAATAGCAAATATTCTCTTCCAACCATTAGTCTGAGAATAACAGATAAATATTTCACTTCATTATGAAAATTCATTTATGAAAATTTTTCTAAAGAATTTTTTTACAAATTCCTCTCAAAATCTAAAATGTGAACACATGCCTAAAATTTTCATTTTTTTGGAAAAGTGAAATTTTTTCAGACCTTCTAAATACTAGTAAACACCTGATGGATTTCAAAGATTTTTTTTTTTTGCCAACAACCTGTAATTGTGGTACTTTTTATAAAGAAAATGGGACAACCAATTATAAATAAGCTCATAACTGGTACAGCCAATCATGAGCACTGTTATAACTGGTACAGCCAATCATGAGCACTGTTATAACTGGTACAGTCAATCATAAATGGCTTTATTTCTGGTACAGCCAATCATAAACAACTTTATATCTGGTACAGCCAGATATTTATAACTGGAACAGCCACCCATAATTAAGTTCACAATTGGGATAACCAATCAAAATTAAGTTTACAATTGGGCTAACCAATCATAATTAAGTTTACAATTGGGCTAACCAATCATAATTAAGTTTACAATTGGGACAACCAATCATAAATAAGTTTATAACTCATCTACAATCCATTGATTCACAATATATATAAATAATAACAAGGAAATTGGTTAACATTGTCATAAACTTAATTTCTTAAGTTTCCGTCGTCCACGCTTTCTGTGTTGCGTCAGTGCTTCTTGATCCTGCCGTGTTCTTACTATAAAGTTCAATTCACCTGTATTGTTCATTGCATAAAACACATTGACTTTGTCTGGAATTAACAGTTCTGTAATAAATAAATAAGCATATTTGTATTAGACTAGAGTATTTTTTTGAGCGACAAATTGGAAATTTTAACACCTTAAATATGCGAAATATCATAAATTTACAAAATATGCCACAACAATGGTGACCTACCAAGATGTCAGTCCTAATTCTGTGGATATATTAATGATATAAATACCTCCATAAGGGAGTACTTCAATACAACCCACCCCAATTTTGTGGATATATTAAATAATATACATACTCCCATTAGGGAGAACCTTCAATGCAACCCATCCCAATTTTGTGGATATACTAATGATATTCGTACCTCCATCATGGAGTACTTCCAATACACCCCCCCCCCCCCCCAATTTTGTGAATATATTAATGATTTACATACCCTCCATCATGGAGTACCTTCAATACACCCTCTAACCCCCAATTTTGTGGATATGTTAATGATATACATACCTCCATCAGAGAGTACTTGTAACAGACAGTAGTCACTATGTTTCCCTTGTATATCATATTTCTCCAGTACTTTCAATATAATCTACCCCCAATTCTATGGATAAACATACCTCTATCAGAGAACACCTTTAATACAACCCACCCCAATTCTGTGGATACATTAATGATATACATACCTCCATCAGGGAGTACTTGTAACAGACAGTAGTCACTATGTTTCCCTTGTATATCATATTTCTCCAGTACTTTCATAATAACATTGTTAGTGTGTTCTGTGTTATGTAACTGTAAAATAAAGATTTTACTGATTGATCAAAAATACATGTCAAAAAAGTTTTTAATTTTTTAACATGGAGCATAATGCTAGGTTTCAATAAATTTAAAATTTTCCCAATTTTTGTGAAAATACAGTCGTACCTGTCTTAAAGGCTACTTCTATATGATGATCATCTGCTTTTACAGGCTAATAAATTTTTTATCCTAATTGGTCTTCATTCATGTTATTTCAACCTGTATATAAAGGCCACCTGCCCATAAAGGCCACTATTACTGGTTCCCTTAGGTTGCCTTGTATAGTTTAATTTTGACTGTAAAGTTGTTTTGAAGAATTTTTTTCAAAAATTTAGCTAAAAGACATGTAAGTTACTTTTTGAAAGAATTTCCCTGAGATTTATACCGATAAGGTTTACGAAGAACCATCATTTCTATTAGATATGGAAATGCATAATTCTGTATAAACCTTATTCAACAAAATTGTAACTTCAAAGTTTTCCATAACATTACACAATAAGATGATGGAATATTGATTTGTAGTATGATTAGGAACTTATAAAATTAAGTTAGAAGAATATTCAAATTTACCATAATGCTTTTGTAGACATGAGTACGAGCGGAGACTCCTGATTCAAAACTGACTCGTATAACACAGGCGTCGGATGATTTAAATGGCGATGTTGGATCACTGTCGTAGGAGAGTAATGACGATGTAGATGAGGAATGAGACATCTGTCAATAAAAACATTAAACGATCATAAATAAAGGGCAATAACTCAGACATCAATAAATACTGATTGCAATGAGCAATGAAAAGGGTCCAAAATAATACTTCAATTTGTTTGTATTGCAAATCCCTTTTAGGAACCTTTTTAAAAAGGTCAGTAAGGGTTGAACTTTTTCTGTATCTGAACCAGATTTGGGGTGAGGATTTATGTTTCAGCCTTAATTAATTTTACACTGCTCCAATCCTGCTATTCGCTAATTTAGCCAGTTGCTAACTTTTATAATTTCTGGCTCCAAAAAATACCTTTTGGGTAATTTTATTGCTTCGGAAATTTTATCGATTTCACTATGAGTTTTTTTTTAACCACAAGTAACAAGTGTTGTAAATTGTTAAGAAAATCTCTACATCAGATTAGAAGAAATTCATTTCAGATATTTTGTCACTTTTCTTAGTTTTACTGACTCCTTAACATATAAATTGGCTTTTAAACTTGAAAATGTGCCAATGTTTTGGCCCAAATGTTTTGAGAGCCAGAGCAAACCCTGTCCAATCCAACCAGCTGCTAAATAAGATGCTGTAGGTTAACCTTGTGACAAACTGACGGCCCATCCATCTTGTTTTCTCTCAGTTACTTCAAATACCAAAACTTGGTCAGATGTAAAATGTTAAATACTTACGCCAGGTGTAGGCGAGACAGGTGAGTCCAAATTAGTACAACTACTGATACTGGACTTATCATCTAATCCACACGAAAATATTGCTAACTTTGGACCATCAAATTTAGCAGGTTTATGACCCAAACTGAAAAAAACCAACAAAACAAATGTTATGGATAAATAAAATGTAAACCGATTCTATGGTTGTAAGTCAAATTTATTCATAACAAAAATCCATTTAAGATTATTTCACTCAAATCGAATTGGTCAGTTTTGAAATGGCGGAGGAAACTTCAGTACCCAAAGAAAATCACAGACTTCTCTCAAGTAAAACTAGAACATAAGTGTTGAGAGATATTGTAAGTGGAGTTGAGTAATGGTGTTTAATGTGTCAGTCAAGAATATTTCACTTATATCGAGATGTAGCCATGCCTATATAAACAGAAATGCATGTTGCCAACAGCTTGTTTTAGAATTTATTACATCCATCTCTTCAAATTACGTCTCTGTAACACCAACTTGAATATAAGGCAAACACCTTTCGACATTGACTGCTGTCAACCAAATTATGTCTTTTGGAAGACATCTTGTGTGTGCTTTCATGAACAATTTCTGTTAAATGGTAAGTTCGCCAAAACTGAAAGTCTACACACTCAGTTGAATGGATCTTTGATAACAGATATGCTTGTTGTACTTTACAAGCCACAGTATTCACTTTATTAATTGTGTTCATACCTGGCTGATTTTTTCTTTAATTTAGCACCTTGTTTAGCAGCTTCTATTGCACAAGACAACTCATAACTGATAAAAAAAATAAACAAATAAATACAACATCCTTGAAAATAAAAAATCATGTATGACAAAAGGAAAAACATTTTTCCTGTAAAATTATTGTAACAATGATTTCTTATCTAAAAGATTTTAATCTGAAGGATAGAAACATTGGGACTAGGTTGGAATACTGGCAAATCAAACAATGCTTGACATAATAGGACGACATTCCATGACATCATCAGAATGTTAACTGTTATGTTATCAGAGGTCATGACCCACACCATATTCATAGTGATTAAATGTCAGTGAAAACAAATAGGTTCATCTAAAGAAGCTTAATTCCAATATTGTAAATAATAGAAAATAATTGCTATTTACCTGCAAGTTTCTATACTATAAACCAACTATTATTCTGGGTTCCCGATTTTCTTACCAAAACCAAATTTGCGACTATTAATTTTTGCAATATGGACTTAAGCTGAATATTTGGTATTAATATGAATATGTTTGGAAACAAAGTAGCAGCGTTTAACTTTCGCAATTATTTTGTCCTCATGAAATATGCTAAAGGTAATCACACACAAATAAAAGTTAGTATACTTATATACAGGACAGCATTCAATCTTGCCATACCTTTCACTTTCGTCGTAGACTCGGACAGAATCGAACCAGACCCAGAACTGAGGATCTTCAGTAAAATTATAAATCTGTGCCGCTGATTGTAACAACTTTATCTGGGCTAACACTTCAAATTCTTTCCGTCTTTTATCAAAGTTAATCCATCCTTCCTCTGTTGTGTCAGTAATAGCAGTATCGATCATGGTCAGATCTGTCAAAAATGTCCCCAAATATGGAACTGTGCCCTGCACGATTCCCTACAAAAGGAAAATAAAATACATTAAAGAATGCATGAAAATAAATCTGTACTTTAAACTGACTTTATTATAGAACTATTACATTATGGTATGATGCTGAAACCAAATCCGGACAAGTCAAACTTGAGTATTCTCACCTTATGGTACGAAAAGTCATAGGATGACCAAAAAAAAAAAAAAATAATAATAAAAAAAAAAAAATATTCAAATGGTTTAGGTTAGATTAAAATTATATAATTCATTTGATATCAAAATTTCTGCAATTTGGATGTATAATATGTACAAATACAGCTATGTATTATGTGTAGCATCAAACATTAAAAATATCTTTCAAATTCATTGTATCAAAAAAACATCAAAGCATCAAAAACTTCAAATCATAATCATTTCAAGCATATCGAAAACATTCAAATATATCAAAAAACATTTTCAAATTAATTATCAAAAACATTTTTCAAATTAATTTATCAAAAACATTTTTCAAATTCATTTATCGAAAAACATTTTTCAAATTCATTTATCAAAAACATTTTTCAAACTCATTTATCAAAAACTTTTTTCAAATTCATTTATCAAAAACATTTTTCAAATTCATTTATCAAAAACATTTTTCTAATTCATTCATTAGAAACATTTTTCAAATTCATTTATCAAAAACATCTTTCAAATTCATTTACCCAGAAACATTTTTCAAATATTATCTTTCAATATACATGTGTCAGAAAACATTTATAAACTAGAAAAACTGTGAGCCACAAGCTCACAAAAAATACCCCAGCTCCCAAAAATCCATCAGATCAAATTTTTAAATAGGAGGTGCACATCTACATTATATCACAAAGTTTGTGTGAAAAATTCATGAAAATCCATTGAAGGGTTTAGGAGGAGTTGCGGATAAGAGTAACGTTACACCCTAAGGTGTAACGGATAAGAGTAACGTTACACCCTAAAGGTGTAACGGATAAGAGTAACGTTACACCCTAAAGGTGTAACGGATAAGAGTAACGTTACACCCTAAGGTGTAACGGATAAGAGTAACGTTACACCCTAAAGGTGTAACGGATAAGAGTAACGTTACACCCTAAAGGTGAAACGGATAAGAGTAACGTTACACCCTAAGGTGTAACGGATAAGAGTAACGTTACACCCTAAAGGTGTAACGCATAAGAGTAACGTTACACCCTAAGGTGTAACGGATAAGAGTAACGTTACACCCTAAGGTGTAACGGAAGGATTAGGGTGTAACGGAAGGATGGACACATGGACGGACACCCCTATCACTATATACCCCCGCTTTTTAAGTGGGGGGTATAAATAGTCTTATTCCATCAATCAAAATTTATGTAAATGTTGTTATTAGATTCACTGGGATTACTATATATATGGTAACATACAATAATCTTACATTTTCAATCCAAGACTGTCGTTTTTGCATGTTCCTTCGTCGTAAAGTTTTATTACTAGAATCAACATCGGGAAACTTAGCTGTTGCCTCCTGTAGGAAACAAAAAATATTTACCATACATTAACATATACATTTTATGACAAAAACCTACAACAGAACTTCTACTAGATAAGATCTGTCAAAAGAACAGCACACCTGCTTGCATATCTAGTTTGTTAAATAAGTTTATTTGTACAAAAATAGTTAACCAAAAACTTTTCACTGGATGTCAATGACACCAAACTTCATACAAGTGTTTAAAATGATTAAGTCTTTAACAATTAACAAACAAAAGTGCCACTAGACAGATCAAAATAAACATGTTTACTACATTTTTACTGAAGGTAAAAATCGATTACCATTTCAAGGGGGCACAACTCTAAGAAATTTGAGATTTAAATTTCAAAGGGGTGCAACTCTGGAGAAATTTGGGTAAAATTACCTCCACTTCTGGCACACCCAATGTCATATTCTGGGTATCATGTATACCAAGATTAGCAAAAATTTCTTCAATGAGTTGGAGGAGTAGGCTTCACAAACTATTACATACAGACAATGCCCTACCATAATATGCCCCATTTCTAAAAATGGGCATATAAAAATTACTCTTGTCAAGAGACTTGTTCAAGACTATTTCCGCTCACAAATGCATTTGCACAAGTACTTTGTGTGTCTACAAAATGGCAGGGAACAATACTACCAGTATTACATTCATTTTATCATCCAAGTGGGTTTATCACTTATCTCCCTTAGATTAAGATATGGGCACAGACTGGGTTACAAATGTAAAATAAGAAACTCTGTACATAAGTTTTAATCTTACCATTTATACCCCGTTCAGAACAATATAATACCCTTGCACTTATATATAAAAAGAAATGCATGATGCCAACAGCTGGTTTCAGAATTTTTTATGTTCACCTCTCCAAATTGTTTCTTTTGGATGCCAAATTGAATCTATGGCGAACAACCTTTCAACAGTAACTATGAGGGAACAAGTGTTTTTGTGTGAAGTCGCCCTTGAACAATGTGTTCCCCAATGTGAAACTGCACATACCGGTACACTTTTGAACGGGTGTAAGGTTTGTTTGAAAACATGAAATGAAACTGCTAAATAGGAGTATCTTATAATTACTTACTTTCATGAGTAATTCTCTGGAAGCTATCTGATTATTCTCATTAGAAAAGATTTCTGACAGTTCTTGAAACAATGCAATACTTTCCCTAAAATAAATATATAGAGTATGTTGTTATACATAATTCATTATTTAAAAAACCAAAGCACTATTTCTTGTTTTAAGAATACTTGGTGCACATAGCTTATGTACTTACATTATAGAAAAGTTTCAGAGCCTTCAACAACTTATATCTTAGTCAAATTTTACCAAAATTATTATTAGTAGATACCAGAGGCAAAAACTCAATCTTTAGACAAATCAAAGTGTATTAATAGAATCTACCCCTTCTCTGTAGTGAAGACACAGAAATATCAGTCCAAAGGTTGAGATTTCTGTTTTCACTATAAAACAGGAGTTGACTTTTCTCCCATACCAATATATATTCCTGTTTTTTTCTAATACACTGTATATTCCTATTTTGTAAAGCTTTCATGGTAAAAATTATCCTAAAACTACAGTTGAACCTGCCTTAAAGACCACCTCTATATAAGGACCACATGCCTTAAAGACCACCTCTATATAAGGACCACATGCCTTAAAAGACCAGTAAAATATTTAATCTCAGTAGCTCTTTTACATGTTATTTAAACCTGTTCATAAGGGTCACCTGCTCAGAAAGACCACTTTTACTGGTTCCCTTAGATGGCCTTTATAGACAGGTTTGACTGTATGCAAAAGTACATTGTTTATATTTGCAAATGATATTGTGACATCAAAGCATGTGCAGCTTGTCTAAACCCTAGGGTGAGACAGAAAATATCACCCTGTTAAATATGGGAGAAACAATGATAACTTGTAGTCAAACAACATGATCTTACTTTGGAAGATGTGCCCAGGTTCTTCGTAATCTGTACACAGACTGTGCTTGTAGACCAGAAACTATGGCTTTTAACGAAGAGAAATTTTTAAAATGTCGTAATTCCTGTAATTATACAAACGTCATATTTTAGTAATGGTAAACATAAAATATATTTGAATAATTAGTAACATCTTGAAGTTCTATTTCCTTCATAAGAAGCTAATTTATTTAAAGATATTTATACATGTGTACAATGTATATGCAATTCCAGGTCTCCATAAATTTATAAAATTATTGGTAGCCAAATTTCCAAAATTGGTAAAAATACAGTTCTTTTTAAAAGAAATTTTTCACAAATTTGTTAAAATTGGTAACTTTTTGAAAGAAATTCTCAGAAATTTCCTGTCTTACAGTGTTCAATCAAGGATTTTTCAGAAAACGCCATTTTCATTCTAACACTTTTTTCTAAAACACCATAACAAAAATATTTTTGCATTCCTGTAATGTTGAACTAGAACGGTCTCTTCTAATGTTTTCCTGCGACCTTGACATTTATGATATGACCTTGATTCAAGGTTACGAAACACCTTTTGGCCATGGAGATTATTCATGTGAAGTTTAATGACAGTTGTCCAAAGCAGGTATGAGATATAGCCCGGACACGATTTTATAAGGAATCAAAAGCCCCATGGTACCTTCTAGAATGAACACTAGACTTACTTGAGCTATGTCGATCCATTTTTGTACGATCTTTGCTCTCTGTGCTGATTTTAGATCCCGACTTTTTAGAATGGTCGCTATCACACGTAACGAAACCCTGTTAAACTGATCTATTGTTGCCAGCACACTACCAGCCACCTTCCCTTGTTTTCCAAGTTTACGGTCTCTTCTCGCCCAAACTGCTCCAAGACAATCGTTTGGAACCACACGTCTAAAAAGCTCCTGAAAAATGTATGAATCCCATGATCATTAAAAAACATACATCTCTGCTCTTGGTACCTTGATAATTTCTTGTAGACAGCCCATAAATAGACAGATACAAATAAAGGTTTTATGTTGTGTTTTTTCATAGGTCTGGTCAAGCTTTCAGCCTGGGGTGGTCTTCATAAGGACTGAGTTTACATCAGGCCAAAAGCTGGACCAGAACTATAAAAACTAGAACTGTCTCTTGAGAGCCAAATACCCCCGTCCCCCATCATTGACCTCCTGACCTTGACCTTTGACTTATGCAACACATCGTCTTATGTAGGTTTACATTTGTGCCAAGTTTGATCGCCATCCATCCATAGACACGGGAGATATGTTTACTCTTTGTTTCAGTAACTGTATCATTGATCTATAGACTCTTAAAAGAACATACTAACCAAGGTCCATTAAAAGAACATGCAGATCAAGACATGTAGACCAAGGTCTAAAGAAACTAGAACTGTCTCTTGAGAGGCAAATACCCCCTGTCCCCAACAATATATGTTTTCCTGTGACCTTGATATAAACCTTGGTTCAAGGTCATGACAGACCTTTGAACCATGAAGATTATTCATGTTAAGTTTTATGAGTTGTCTAAAGGAATTCTCAGATATGGGTCAGACACGATTCTACACAGACGGACAGACAGATGGACAGACAACCAGACAGACATGGTGATTCCTATATACTCCCCACAAACTAGTTTGCAGGGGGGGGGGGGGGGTATAATTACTCATTTCAGTCTAGACATCTATGTAACCTAGAAAGAACATGCAGACCAATAAATTACTTACAGCATCTCTATATGTTAGTTGTTCAGCAAATGTTTGATTTGATATGTCAGTAAACTGTAATGGTTTATGATAATCCACGTCGATCATATGATCTACCTCATCACATATAGAAAATCTGAACTCTATACCAGCATCTGAAACACAAACACATTCACATATTAGTTTTCTTGAATTTCACCTTAAAATACCTTTTAACTGTAAACATATTCAATTTTCAATGCATTTATTTTCAAGGTATATGAAATTTATACATATCTGTGTAGTTTAATTTTCGCATTTTTAAATATGCACTTTAAGACAAACATAAAGAAACCAACATTTTCCATATTATTTTTTGACAAAATCTTTCCTCATAATGATGAGAAAAACAAAGTAATACATGTACCTGTTTTCCCAGAATAACATAACTCTCTCTCTTGCTCTTTCTCTTACAAATCTCTCTTCACCTCTCTCTCACCGATCTAGTGCAAAAAGCAAAGAAAACTTATAATCTTTAAGACAGCCTTTCTCCTTCTGAAAATCTCTCGTACACTTAAAAATTACCTGAGCGATTAGCAGCTTCTCTTCGGAATTTTTCAATTTTATGTCGTGCTCGTGTCATTAGATCACTATCTGGTATGTGTAACTTGGAAAACTGTTCTAATGTATGTAAACATGGATAATCTGGTTCTTCTCGGAAATCCTCCGGATATGTATCCAACCAAACTGATATCACAGATTTAACCGTTCTAAAAAAGATGGAATGAATGAACAAGGTACAAATTCAAAGAAAGAAGGAAGCATAAAATTAAAACTTCATTCTTCCGACATTCAATGTTCTCATTTAACAGTTCTAAAAAAGACGGAATGAATAAACAAGGTACAAATTGAAGGAAAGAAGGAAGCATAAAATTAAAACTTCATTCTTCTGACATTCAATGTTCTCACTTAACCATTCTAAAAAAGACGGAATGAATGAATCAGGAGCAAATTGAGAGAAAGAAGGACAAACAAATTTAATACTTATATTTTTCTGACATTCAATGTTCTTAGTTAAATTTTCCGTACAACTAAAACAGGCGAAGTTAAAATTATGATTGATAGTTTAACAGCGTTCTCTTACATCCAAACTATTAGATACTGCATAATAAGAAACGTTCGCGGTAGGAAAACTTACGCAGTTTTGACCTTCTAAACTATTCCGCGGTAAGAAATGTTCATAGTTCTGACTGAAGAGAAACTGTACCAACGGAAATAAGAATGTTTAGCTGAGAAGATATATTCGCAATAAAAGAGTAACCGTGAAAATCATGAATATTTTTTCCATGTCAATGTTTCTTCTGATACAGTAAAAGTACTAGAGCCAATAGTGGGTCTGTCATCAGGCCCTTGGAATTAAAAAAATTGCCTGATACAGAGAACAAAGAAAAATATAAAGATAAATGATACGTTTTCTTGCAACAAATTAATAACAAAATCCATATTAGATCAGTTATATAAACTCTAATCTTATATTGGGAAAAGTAGCAACGGGACTAAAAAATTCAAAGGAATTGACACTCTTCTACCAAAAAAAAAATTAATTCCTTTATACTTTTCATTTTAATCTACAGTCCAACCTGTCTATAAAGGCCGCCCAAGGGAACCAGTAAAGTGGCCTTTAAGGGCAGGTGGTCCTTATATACAGGTTCAAATGATATGAATTAAGAACAATTTGGATACAATTCTACTGGCCTTTATAAACAGGTGACTCTTATATAGAGATGGCCTTTAAGACAGGTTCAACTGTATTTTGAAAAAAATTGAAAATTTAACATACCTCATTTGAATTTCACTAATTTCTTTTTTATCTTTACTTTCTTGTCCATTGACTTTTAACCATTTATACCTGAAATATACACAAGAGAAGTAAGTAAATACATATAAATTTGAAGACACGAGATGAAATAAGGTTTCTAATGACAGATTGGTTGGTTGGCTTTCATACCGTTACTGGTGCACAGTTTTCTACATATTTTAAATTACAATGGCCAAATTGCCAAACTTTTCAAAATATACATTGTACATGTAGTTCTTTTTATGGTATTTTTCCACAAATATGCTAGAATAGACCCAGTTTTGAAAGAAGTACCTAAGAAATTAGTAGCCAATGGCAATTTTGGCTACCAAGAATGGAAACATTGGTCTCTTCTTGTAGACACCAAATGGAAATTTTCACTTGGTGAAGTGGAATAGAGTAGGGTAAGTGTTCTACATCCCAGTCAAGATTCTTTCACTTATATCAAGGTGGTCAGTTGTATGGTTGAGGAAAACAGAGTGCCTGGAAAAACCACCGACTTTCAGCTAATAACATTACAAACTTTCTCACACAAGGATCTGCCCAAGTTGGACTTAATTCAGCTGTGATTTGAAAGCAAGGGCTGTAGACAACCTTGCCACCAAGGTCCCTTTGCTGGGGGTATGACATAACTTTGTACGTTTGAGCATGCAAAGGTAAAAAAACCATGTAAGAAAATTCACCTTAATAATTGCCTTTTACCAGGTGAACTAAAAATCTGCCTACATGTTGTTACACAATAAACAATTATTCATTCTAATTCAACCTACACATTTTTTATATATATAATTCATTTGAAGTGATTTTTATCCGTCTTACATAAAAACACTTCATAAAGCTTAAACTTTAAATTAATTTTCTTGCACTAAATTACACAACATACAAACAGACCCCGATACCTAACAGTGACTTAAAATAACTTAACTAATTATTTATCCTGGCAAACTGACTCAGATCTAAACTGACAAAATAATAAATTTCATTTGTATAAAATAACACCCTCCCTGAACGGAGGGCAATATAGTCTTGTCGATATTACAGCATAATTAGTGATCTCTTTTTATACCACTCTTGACTGGGAGTTGAGTAATGGTTTTTAACTTCCTAGTTAAGAATATTTCACTTATATCGAGATGTCGCCAGCTATATGTGAAGGTGCAGAAATTTTGTTTTGCATGTGCATAAAACTGACAGCACTATACAGCAGGGTTCTTTATTATGTCAAGCCTACCATGACACGGGACCTCGGTTATTTTAAGTTTCCATCCGAAAGGACTGTGACTTTTATTTCGTAATGCTGAGTGCTTGGCTAAAGAAAAACTCTTGACTGTGAGGTAAATTTCCCTTCAATCAATTACAATTAATCTCAATTTTACCAATATTTTACTTTAATAAGTTTTATTATAAGAAGAAAACAAAAACATGAATGAAACAAGAAACCTTTCAATAATTCTCTTCAATAACTTTGCCACCTTGCTTATCACCACAGCACAATAAAACCTTGTTAAAATGCCCCTCAATAACTTTGCCACCTTGCTTATCGCCACAGCACAACAAAATCTTGTTAAAATGCCCCACAATAACTTTGTCACCTTGCCTATTGCCATAGCACAAAAACACCTTGTTAAAATGCCCCTCAATAACTTTGCCACCTTGCCTATTGCCACAGCACAATAACACCTTGTTAAAATGCCCCCCAATAACTTTGCCACCTGTGTCTGGGGAAGTTGTATGCTTGTCTGAGGCTAGCCTATCTTAAAGTGACACTGAGTGAACATTTGTACAAGGCAGACCATAAAGCACATCTCATACATACAGTATATGAACTCTTTCTTAGATAAATCCATAGAGACTAATAAACTTGCTCTCATTATGAATAGCTGAAAATTGCTGTTAAGTAACATTAAACATTAAAAATCAAAATAAAAAATCTTTTATCTCTCCCTCCCTTGCTGCATATGGTATGTATAGTACACCCTTCTTGTTTCAGAGGTTCAAAATTCCCTGAGTCTGAGGTCCAGGACCTATTGATTTTATATTGGGACTTTTGATATCTAAATTGCTAAAGTCTGATGGACCTGCCTTTTTTACCAGGAAAATGCTTTATTTTCTGCATAATAACATAATAATGATAATTGCTCATAAACATTTCAATAATAAGACTTTCAAAACTTTATGTGGGACCTGCCAAAAACAAAGGCAAAAACTCCAGGACCTTCCATTACAAAACATAATTTTGAACTCCTGCTCTCTCTCTCTCTCTCTTTTTCTCTTTCTCTCGCTCTCTCTCTCTCTCTCTGGCTACAGATGGTATTAGCTGCAGAATTCATCAAAGTAATGTATATGATTGGAAAATAAGTTATTCCTTTCACACACAAATAATCAAAAAGAAGAAAACACATTAAAAAGTATTTGAAAACAGAGGTCGTTATTATACACACATGAAACGCTAATATGAACCCAGTGATACAGGTAAAATCCATCTAATAATTTCTAGGTGCTCAGTTAGCCTCGCTGGTGTGGTATAGCACACGTAATCAGTAATCATATTTCGCATGTTAAAAATGGGATTGCCAAAAAAACATTTCAAACTATCAAAATTCCCTGATTCTAAGATAAGAATGTATTTTTAGCCAGGAAGCTTTTATAACCTGTGCCACAATAAATACATAAAAGAAATGAGATATCTTGAGATATAACAGAACTAGTGGCAAAAATAAATACCAATTCTGTTATTTAAGGTACTTTTTGGCAATTATATAATCTGCGGGGATTGCTTTTCGTTATTTTTTTTGCATGCTTCTTGATCAAGGTGTTCTGTTCAAAATCATTTACTGAAGTGAAATGAATCCGTAAGGCGAGTAAGTACGTTTCACCTTTACGCAGTCGGATATAAAACGGCAGTCAGATAAAAAACGATAAAATCACAGATAAATGGGGAAATATATCATAACAGTTTTATCATGCATAGATTAAATGTTATTTGATATAAATATGTAATGTAGGTCATTTTAAGGTGACCCTGCAGGTATAACTATGTCAAGGGCACCATGTGTCAAACAGGGTCAGTCTAAATGATTTAGGATAAAGGCGAAGTTATACAATATATATCATTTTCAAGGACATCTTAATATAGTAGCCATATATAAAGATGATTTTATTAATAACTTTAAATTAATATGAATTTGCATTTAGGTCAAATGAAAAAGCTTATACCTTCACACCAACCCAACAATAAAATAAAACTAGAGATTGTAACTGGGATACCAGTTACGTATGATTCCCCACCATCCATAAATAATTTATGGCATATATCTGGTGAAAATACCCTAGCAGGGTTAGCGCTGGGTTGTAAAAGTCTGTCATGAAGGAAATCACCAGTTGTAAAATTTTGTTGCCAATTTCATTACTATGTCGCCAAAAAGGGTAAATCTTGTGATTTTCACGTCACATGCGTTTTTAATGTTGTGTATATAAATTGCCTTGATGAACAATTACATTTTAAAGGAAGTTGTGTATAAAGTACATTTGTACCGCGCCGACCTGGTAAACTAAAAAAATCATACCTTGATTGCTTTTTAAAATTTCTTTGAAAGTTAAAGTAGATTTGAATTAAAGTTTTCGGTTGAGAAAAATCGTACATTGGAAGGCCTTCTCGGCATAGGAAGTGACGTTTTCAATGAATTTTATTGAATAAGAAAACTCGTAGAACCCCTCTCAGGCCTCTGATTTGGCATCGCCGAGTATTACAATGAATGAACACGTATGGGAGGGTTTGCGCTGGGCATCGCTAACTGCGATTTTTTCTTTAACTTGCGACAAAACACGGCGCTTTGCGATTTTTCTGATTGAAGCTAGTGACGGCTTGGCGAGTGTCACTGAATAAACACAGTCATTACCGACCGAGTTGATTAAGATCGTTGTCTTAGGTGCGAATGTAAGACCTTCTAATGATGGGCAGGTAGATCCAAGTAATATTGGAGCGTGTCGACACTGCCTGAGGATATACCCAGGTGTCCTCCCGATGTCGTCAGACAGTATAAACACCGATGGACTCGGAATTATTGTAAAATCCAAAATAAAATATAATAAAAGTTACCCTTTGTGATGTTTATTTAATATTTTTTCTAAAAAGTTTATTGCTTAATAATTGTGATTCAATGCGCAATACACATCATAGGAGACCATCTGTTTGTATTTTAATTACGCGACTTATATCGGTTATTCCTATATGTTTGAGGTTCATGATCATAACGATACATCTACTTAGTCAAAATAGTAAAAGACGGACATTTTTATATGAAGCAAGTATGTTAACTCTGTGTATAGTGTGTTGAAATAGATCGACGCTGTATATATAGTCCGATTTAAAAGACCCCCTTTATTTAAAAAAACGTACTTTTCAACACGTTGAGGTACATATTAGTTTAGGTGTATTATACGGAATAAATCTCATATTGTTATTTCCAGCATCTAAAAGACTCAGATCTTCATTGCTCTATAGATTATTTAGGTGTTTTTGATGCAAAAGAAATAAAGTCGACTCCCGTTAATTCGAAATCGGTTGAATCGAAATTTCGCTTAAATCGAAATGATACAAATGGTCCCGTCAGATCGCTATGTATTTCTATGTAAATTTGTTAGTTAATTCGATATGCCGAATTTGAAGCGAATTTTCAGTCCAAATTACGAAATATTACGAAAATTTCCCTGTTTAAATCGAAGTGAACTTTCAGTCCAAATTACGAAAATTCCAATGTTTAAATCGAATAAAAAAGACACAAAAATATTTTATCTTAAACTTGAACAATACCTGAAATAATTGTTCATCTCTTATTTGAAAAGTGTTAATAGTAACAGAGTGGTGGCTTACTCGGAAGATTCATTTCCGACTAAAACTAAAAATTTTTGTACTCGACATACCGGTCATTAGGAAAGTGTCAGTCAGTAAAAGGAGACATTTCATTGGTGTAAACTTAAAAAAGTGGCAGTTTTCTACTTCCACAGTCAGTGATTAACAGAAAACCCCAAGCCATTTGATCTATCAAGGCAAATTGTATACACCATTCATCTCATTGTGTAAGGTTTTAAGTACAGGCGTGTGACGTGACAAGCTGTGGTTTTAAAAATCGCCAAGTTTTTAACGGTCACTAATCGGATTAACTCATAGGTGAAAGCATTGCTTGGTATAATTAAGGTGTCGTAACCAGCTTATGTCCATTCAGAATTGGTTTCCCCGGGTATTTAACTACGTATTTATTTACACCCACCCACCACCTTCAAGATAACGAAAATGAACGCGTCTTGATTATCTACACAGACAACAGATTATTGGTAGCAAATTTCATCTAAATCCATCAAGCCGTTCCCGAGATATGCGTCAGCATATGGTCTTGAGAGAAGAAGAATAATAAGAATAAAAATAACTAGAGATTGTAACTGGGATACCAGTTACGTATGATTCCCCACCATCCATAAATAATTTATGGCATATATCTGGTGAAAAGACCCTAGCAGGGTTAGCGCTGGGTTGTAAAAGTCTGTCGTCAAGGAAATCGCCAGTTGTAAAATTTTGTTGCCAATTTCATTACTGTGTCGCCAAAAAGGGTAAATCTTGTGATTTTCACGTCACATGCGTTTTTAATGTTGTGTATATATTGCCTTGATGAACAATTACATTTTAAAGGCAGTTGTGTATAAAGTACATTTGTACCGCGCCGACCTGGTAAACAAAAAAATCATACCTTGATTGCTTTTTAAAATTTCTTTGAAAGTTAAAGTAGATTTGAATTAAAGTTTTCGGTTGAGAAAAATCGTACATTGGAAGGCCTTCTCGGCATAGGAAGTGACGTTTTCAATGAATTTTATTGAATAAGAAAACTCGTAGAACCCCTCTCAGGCCTCTGATTTGGCGTCGCCGCGTGTTACAATGAATGAACACGTATGGGAGGGTTTGCGCTGGGCATCGTTAACTGCGATTTTTTTCTTTAACTTGCGACAAAACACGGCGCTTTGCGATTTTTCTGGCCACAAGTTTTCAAAGTTCACCGGTATCTTGGTCACCAGTAATTAACAGGTGATAACACATTGAAGCCAGTGACGGATTGGCGAGTGTGCACTGAATAAACACAGTAATTAACGACTGAGTTGATTAAGATCGTTGTCTTAGGTGCGAATGTAAGACCTTCTAATGATGGGCAGGTAGATCCAAGTAATATTGGAGCGTGTCGACACTGCCTGAGGATATACCCAGGTGCCCTCCCGATGTCGTCAGACAGTATAAACACCGATGGACTCGGAATTATTGTAAAATCCAAAAAAATATAATAAAAGTTACCCTTTGTGATGTTTATTTAATATTTTTTCTAAAAAGTTTATTGATTAATAATCGTGATTCAATGCGCAATACACATCATAGGAGGCCATCTGTTTGTATTTTAATTACGCGACTTATATCGGTTATTCCTATATGTTTGAGGTTCATGATCATAACGATACATCTACTCAGTCAAAATAGTAAAAGACGGACATTTTTATATGAAGCATGTATGTTAACTCTGTGTATAGTGTGTTGAAATAGATCGACGCTGTATATATAGTCCGATTTAAAAGACCCCCTCTATTAAAAAAAACGTACTTTTCAACACGTTGAGGTACATATTAGTTTAGGTGTATTATACGGAATAAATCTCATATTGTTATTTCCAGCATCTAAAAGACTCAGATCTTCATTGCTCTATAGATTATTTAGGTGTTTTTGATGCAAAAGAAATAAAGTCGACTCTCGTTAATTCGAAATCGGTTGAATCGAAATTTCGCTTAAATCGAAATGATACAAATGGTCCCGTCAGATCGCTATGTATTTCTATGTAAATTTGTTAGTTAATTCGATATGCCGAATTTGAAGCGAATTTTCAGTCCAAATTACGAAATATTACGAAAATTCCCATGTTTAAATCGAAGTGAACTTTCAGTCCAAATTACGAAAATTCCAATGTTTAAATCGAATAAAAAAGACACAAAAATATTTTATCTTAAACTTGAACAATACCTGAAATAATTGTCCATCTCTTATTTGAAAAGTGTTAATAGTAACAGAGTGGCGGCTTACTCGAAGATTCATTTCCGACTAAACTACAAATTTTTGTACTCGACATACCGGTCATTAGGAAAGTGTCAGTCAGTAAAAGGAGACATTTCATGGTGTAAACTTAAAAAAGTGGGCAGTCTTCTACTTCCACAGTCAGTGATTAACAGAAAACCCCCAAGCCATTTGATCTATCAAGGCAAATTGTATACACCATTCATCTCATTGTGTAAGGTTTTAAGTACAGGCGTGTGACGTGACAAGCTGTGGTTTTAAAAATCGCCAAGTTTTTAACGGTCACTAATCGGATTAACTCATAGGTGAAAGCATTGGCTTTGTATAATTAAGGTGTCGTAACCAGCTTATGTCCATTCAGAATTGGTTTCCCCGGGTATTTAACTACGTATTATTTACACCCACCCACCCACCTTCAAGATAACGAAAATGAACGCGTCTTGATTATCTACACAGACAACAGATTATTGGTAGCAAATTTCATCTAAATCCATCAAGCCGTTCCCGAGATATGCGTCAGCATATGGTCTTGAGAGAAGAAGAATAATAAGAATAATAATAAAAATAATAATAAGAAGAAACAGAACGAAAACAATATGATTCCCCACCTTCGGTGGTGGGGAATCATAACTAGAGATTGTAACTGGGATACCAGTTACGTATGATTCCCCACCATCCATAAATTATCTGGTGAAAAGACCCTAGCAGGGTTAGCGCTGGGTTGTAAAAGTCTGTCGTCAAGGAAATCGCCAGTTGTAAAATTTTGTTGCCAATTTCATTACTGTGTCGCCAAAAAGGGTAAATCTTGTGATTTTCACGTCACATGCGTTTTTAATGTTGTGTATATATTGCCTTGATGAACAATTACATTTTAAAGGCAGATGTGTATAAAAACATTTGAACCGCGCCGACCTGGTAAACTAAAAAAATGATACCTTGATTGTTTTTTAAAATTTCTTTGAAAGTTAAAGTAGATTTGAATTAAAGTTTTCGGTTGAGAAAAATCGTACATTGGAAGGACTTCTCGGCATAGGAAGTGACGTTTTCAATGAATTTTATTGAATAAGAAAACTCGTAGAACCCCTCTCAGGCCTCTGATTTGGCGTCGCCACGTGTTACAATGAATGAACACGTATGGGAGGGTTTGCGCTGGGCATCGCTTACTGCGATTTTTTTCTTTAACTAGCGACAAAACACGGCGCTTGCGATTTTTCTGGCCACAAGTTTTCAAAGTTCACCGGTATCTTGGTCACCAGTAATTAACAGGTGGAACACATTGAAGCCAGTGACGGATTGGCGAGTGTCACTGAATAAACACAGTAATTAACGACTGAGTTAAGATCATTGTCTTAGGTCCGAATGTAAGACCTTCTAATGATGGGCAGGTAGATCCAAGTAATATTGGAGCGTGTCGACACTGCCTGAGGATATATCCAGGTGCCCTCCCGATGTCGTCAGCCATGGACTCGGAATTATTGTAAAATCCAAAATAAAATATAATAAAAGTTACCCTTTGTGATGTTTATTTAATATTTTTTCTAAAAAGTTTATTGATTAATAATTGTGATTCAATGCGCAATACACATCATAGGAGGCCATATGTTTGTATTTTAATTACGCGACTTATATCGGTTATTCCTATATGTTTGAGGTTCATGATCATAACGATACATCTACTCAGTCAAAATAGTAAAAGACGGACATTTTTATATGAAGCATGCATGTTCACTTTGTGTATAGTGTGTTGAAATAGATCGACGCTGTATATATAGTCCGATTTAAAAGACCCCCTCTATTGAAAAAAAACGTACTTTTCAACACGTTGAGGTACATATTAGTTTAGGTGTATTATACGGAATAAATCTCATATTGTTATTTCCAGCATCTAAAAGACTCAGATCTTCATTGCTCTATAGATTATTTAGGTGTTTTTGATGCAAAAGAAATAAAGTCGACTCTCGTTAATTCGAAATCGGTTGAATCGAAATTTCGCTTAAATCGAAATGATACAAATGGTCCCGTCAGATCGCTATGTATTTCTATGTAAATTTGTTAGTTAATTCGATATGCCGAATTTGAAGCAAACTTTCAGTCCAAATTACGAAATATTACGAAAATTCCCATGTTTAAATCGAAGTGAACTTTCAGTCCAAATTACGAAAATTCCAATGTTTAAATGAATAAAAAAGACAAAAAAACTTAAACTTGAACAATACCTGAAATAATTGTCCATCTCTTATTTGAAAAGTGTTAATAGTAACAGAGTGGCGGCTTACTCGGAAGATTCATTTCCGACTAACTACAAATTTTTGTACTCGACATACCGGTCATTAGGAAAGTGTCAGTCAGTAAAAGGAGACATTTCATGGTGTAAACTTAAAAAAGTGGGCAGTCTTCTACTTCCACAGTCAGTGATTAACAGAAAACCCCAAGCCATTTGATCTATCAAGGCAAATTGTATACACCATTCATCTCATTGTGTAAGGTTTTAGTACAGGCGTGTGACGTGACAAGCTGTGGTTTTAAAAATCGCCAAGTTTTTAACGGTCACTAATCGGATTAACTCATAGGTGAAAGCATTGGCTTTGTATAATTAAGGTGTCGTAACCAGCTTATGTCCATTCAGAATTGGTTTCCCCGGTATTTAACTACGTATTGAGTTACACCCACCCACCCACCTTCAAGATAACGAAAATGAACGCGTCTTGATTATCTACACAGACAACAGATTATTGGTAGCAAATTTCATCTAAATCCATCAAGCCGTTACCGAGATATGCTGCAGCATATGGTCTTGAGAAGAAGAATAATAAGAATAATAAAAATAATAATAATAAGAAGAAACAGAACGAAAACAATATGATTCCCCACCTTCGGTGGTGGGGAATCATAATAATATAATAAGAAGAAACAGAACGAAAACAATATGATTCCCCACCTTCGGTGGTGGGGAATCATAATTACCAATATCTAAAGATGATTTTATTAATAACTTTTATATGAATTTGCATTAAGGTTAACTGAAAGATACCCTCAACATCCCTGCTCTAATATGTCAGGCAATATGTGAATGGACTAATTATGCAAATACACTCACTGTTAAGTTTTGTCAAGATGCAAGATAAAAATCTTGACAATATACCTTACAATAAGAATAACTAGAACTTGTTTTGTAGTGGCAAAATTTGAAGTAGAGTGTAGTATTGAGGTTTTATGCTCCTGTCAAGATTTTTTTCACTCCAGGGTTCGTATAGACATTTGGATTCCAAATTTAAGGACTTTTTAGGCTCTTTTCAGGGTCTTATTTGCAAATTTAAGGTCTAATCATAAAGACAATTTTAGCAAAAAATATTGGTGCAAAGACAATTAAATCAATAAAACAATTACGTGTCTATAGTAACGACACTTGACTCATTTCAACATAATTTATCAATTAATTAATTTATTTATATCAGTCTATGTGCAACCACTTAATATCGAAATACAGACACCCAACTGGCAAATTTCAAGGGCTTTTTAGGGCCTTCAGGATAAATTCAAGGACTTTTTAGGGTCAGACTTGTTTTTAGGGTCTTTTTAGGGCAAACCTCAAAATTTAAGAACTTTTCCAGGCCTGTACAGACCCTGCACTCATATGGTGGCAGAAGAGGAAACTGGAGTGTCCCGAAAAAACCACTAACCTTCATCAAGCGAACTGATAAACTTTCTTACACAAGTTGTTTTTAACTTGGTTTTGTATTTGCAATTTATTTTTTTCCTAGGCAGTGAGTTGCATTGTGATACTTTAGACCAATTGGCCACCAAGGCCCAGCATAAAATATGGCCATGACAAGACTTAGACAATAATTAAATACAACTAACCTTTCAATAAGAATACCTAAAACTTGCTTGTGGGCTGTTTTGGTGTGACAAATAATGTGGTTATGAAATAACCATGACAACAGTTAAATAAATATAACTCACCTTTCAATAAGATTATCTAAAACTTGTTTCGGTGTGGCAAACGTTCTGTAAGTAGCCAGGAAGACATTGACATAAGTAGAATCTAATTCTCCTTTAATGGTGACCAGACTTTCTACCAATTTCTCTATAGTTCCCGCTTTAATAACCCGTATTTTCTGGGTTTCCCACATAAGATGGGAAAATTCCTGACCTTGTTCATTATCAAGCTGAAAAAAGAGCAAAAAATACTTGTATACAATCTTGCAATGAAAGTAAATCTTAATTATTTTTTGTGATTTGCATTTCTGTTCAAAGGGACATAACTCCTAGGAAATGAGCAAACCAACTTGAGTTAACGATATGCCAATCTCCACTTAATGCTGATTCTTTGCAAAATAGAGTTTCATAGTTTTGGAGACTTACTTCTTAAGAAGTGTCAGGATAGACAGAAAGGTGGATAAAATTCAAATTTAATATCTTTTCAAAAAAGAGGAAAATATTAAATTTGAATTTCTTATGCCCTTCTGTCTGTCCAGCCATCCAGACACTTTCTTCGAAAGGTTGGGGATAAACCTAAAAATAGCTAAAACATTTACCGGTACATATACAGACAAATTTCATGTGTAACCAAGGTGTAAATGACACAGATTTCATTGGGAATGACGTAAATCTGGGCAGAATTTGATGAAAAGACTGTGAGAGGAACAAGCAAATTCAGTGTATTAGGATCCACCACCAGCAGGTGATTTTTTTGTGATTTGCAATTATGTTCAAAGGGCAATAACTCCCAGAAAAATGAGCAAACCAACTAAGATAAGTGATATGCACATCTTCCACCAAAGTTGATGCTTTGCACCAAGTTTCTAGAAATAGTGCTTCATAGCTTTTGAGAATTACCACAGACAAGAGTTTCGGATGGATGGATGGATGGACAGACAGAAGGACGGATGGACAGAAACTCAAATTTAATATTCCCCATCTTTCTTCAAAAGGCGAGGGATAAAAGCTTGTCAGGTTAGCTTTAGATTTCACATTTATTAAAGAATTGGTTTTTGTTTGAATTCATTTAAAGTTTGTAAACAAAAGTAGCAACAGATTCTTGATACAATCTCAGAACTTGTGAAATGTACAACTTCAGGGATATCAATATTACAGAAACAAAGGCATCCGTTATAGCCACTAACACAGTATACTATACAAGTCTGTGTATGTGTTATGTAACAGAAATATTCATCAGCATCCTAGTTTGAATTGTACGAGATGTCCCAGATTTTTACCCTTATAAAACCCACCCTGACGGGATACACAAAGTCTGCGCTACAACTTATACAAGTCTTCATGTGTTATGTAACAGAAATATTCATCAGAATACAAGTCATATGTCCGAATTGTCCGGGACGTCCCAGATTTTTACCAATGTAAAACCCGCCCTGCCGGGACACACAAAAACTGGACTACAACTTATACAAGTCTATATGTATTAACAACATTCTTCAACATACAAATTATATGTTTAAATTGTCTGAGACATCCCAGATTTTTACTCTTTTAAAACCTGCCCTGACAGGACACACAAAACCTGTGCTACAAATTATTCGGTTATTGTATTCTTAGTGATAATGAAACACAGCAAGTTAAAGCTTGGTTTCCACAAATTTAAAACTATTTGTAGCCAAATTTCCTAATTTTTTCTATAACATAGTCCTTTTCCAACTTTTTTTTTCACTTAAGTGTAAGGTCACCGAAATGAGTGCAATTCTCATTCATGTCAAAGCTTAAGCACTATGTAAAAATGTACAATTTTTTTGTTTGAGTTGGTAATTTGGAATCAAGTGGAGAAATGGTGTTTTATGCCCCGTCAAGATTTTTTACTTATATCGAGTCGGTCATAATACTACATCACTGCAAAGTTGTGACACAAAAGCTATAGAAGAAAAAGATTTTGAAATTGTAAAATTTAACAGGAAGTATCATTACCACGCCAACATAACTGAGTGGCATAATAACTACATTATACTGTAAATACCCCCATGAAACAAAAACTCTGATTTTTGTTTGACTTTTCCTTAAAATATCTGAATTCAATCTGAATTTTTCTTACACCAAAAACAAGTATATGAATTTTTCTGAAAACATTAATCTGTATTCTGAAAGTTGTCAGAAAATTCTAAATTCATTCTGAAAATGTAAAAATGTTCAAAATTCAGGAAGAAAAATTAAGAAAATAATCTTAACTTTTCAGACAAAATTCAGATGATTTTTTATAAGAGCACATGCAACATAAGAGGCTAGTCATCTTTAATTGAGAGCTTAAGGCCAACATAAGAGGCTAGTCATCTTTAATTGAGAGCTTAAGGCCAACATAAGAGGCTAGTCATCTTTAATTGAGAGCTTAAGACCAACATAAGAGGTTAGTCATCTTTAACTGAGAGCTTAAGGCCACTTAGCCAAGGAGACCTCATCACACCCTATTTCTTTATTCATTCTGAATTTTTCTTACAACAAAAATAAGTGTCTGAATTTTTCAGAACACTTTTATCTATATTCTGAATTTTGTTAGAAAATTTTGAATTAATTCTGAAAATATTAAAACCTCCAAAATTAAAAAAACAAAAATAAATAAATAAATTAATTAAGAATAAATATCAGAACTTTTCAGACAAAATTCTGATATTTTTTTATAAGAGCACAAGCAACATAAGGGGTTAGTCATCTTTAATTGAGAGCTTAAGGCCAACATAAGAGGCTAGTCATCTTTAATTGAGAGCTTAAGGCCAACATAAGAGGCTAGTCATCTTTAATTGAGAGCTTAAGGCCATTATAAGAGGCTTGTCATCTTTAATTGAGAGCTTAAGGCCACTTAGCCAAGGAGACCTCATCACACCCTATTTCTTCATATAAGTGTTAAAATATGCTAATATACATGGTAGGTGGATAAATCAGATGTTTTATCATTATGACAATTTTTCCACCACATAAGATGTTTGTGGTCTGGTGACCAAATTTTTTACATTCCTAAAGGTAGGTGTTTACCACGACCACAATTGATGGAAGGTAGGAGTTGCCAGTTAAGTGTCAAATCAGCATTTCAAAATTATTGTTAAAACAAGCAAATTCAGTGAATTAGGATCCCCCGCCAGTAGGTTCTTTTTTGTGATTTGCACTTATGTTCAAAGGGCAACAAAACCAAGGAAAATGAGCCAACCAACATGGGTTAACGGTATGCATATCTCCTATCTACCATGTTGATACTTTGCACCAAGTTTCATTATATGGTGCTTCATAGTTTTGGAGAATTACTGTAGACAAAAATTTTAAATGGATGGAAACTCTTTGAAAGGCGGGGATAATAATGTGGGCAAATCACACACACACACACATGCTGGCTGTTATTTTCAACTCTGTTTACTGATAAACTTCAAGAAACACATAAAATGGTGTTTTACTCAAATGAAGGTGATCAGTTAGGATGGACGGGGAAAATTGAGTAATCAATTTTTTAAAAATTGTGGATCTTCGGCAAGGTAACTAACAAACTGACTGATACTAGGATTTGTCCCGATTGGCAATTGAAGTATCGCCGGCTATGTTCCGACACTGGCAGCCATCACAGTACCAAAGCAGCGTCAGGTCATCTAATGAATTTATAGTATCAGTGAAGTCATTCAATGGCAAAATTTTCAGGCCAAGTTTTCATTCTTTTTGTGTAGCAAAGGCATGATGGGGCTTTGTCAGAATATTGTGGGTGTGGCTGGCCATTTGTCAATTTTATTTTAGCAGTGAGGGACTGTGATCCAAAACCTCACACTTTTAACCACTTGGCCATCAAGACATCTTATATGGTAAGACTTCCATCTTTACACCCAGCCATTAAACTGTAGAATTTTTGAAAAACACATCTTAATAGAAATCTTCAAAATGACATGATTCTGTTACTTTCAGGCTTTTTAGTCAAAATTAAAATTCTAGTGGGGTTGGGGGGTGGGGGGGTGGGGTGGGGATACAAATGGAAGTCTTTTCTCTGATATATTTATTGAAAGACAGGCCTTAAACCAAACTTTTTGCACTCTATTATCTTATTAAAATATTCATGACCATATCTATATAATTTACTTTCTGACAAGAACTATTAATTTCCATATTTTTAAGTTTTTCTGATCAAAGCAAAAATTTCCATGCTTGATAAATTATGTAAATATGTATATGAGCATACAAAATCTATGAGGGGGAAGGGGTGTACCTGTATTTAGTAGTTACATATCAAACCACATAATTACCATATAAAAGAAATCAACTAAAAAGACTCCCACACAAGTGTTTAATGTACACGCAAACAACATTGACCTGTCCGCTTGACCTTAAACTAAATTTTTATTATCCACCAGTGTAGTCGTTTATGTAAATGGAAACAGGTGTTTACTTCGTCTACAGCATTAAAAATGTCCATTGATTATGTAAAAACTGCAAATCCTAACCCCTATGTATTGGGTTTATCATGGTACATGAATATTCGTAATGAAAGGTCAAACAGACAGGTCAATGTTGTTTGCATGTACCTTCAGATGTTTACAAACTTAAACAAAAACAACAATTTACCATTAACATCCCACTTTGTACTTAAGTTGAATTGACTTCAATTACAGTCAAATTTAGTAACCATCTTTGATATGAAATATTTACAAAATTTATATAAACTAGTTGTTTTATTTTATCTTTATTAGATAAATCTGGTTAATCTTTGTTCCTTTTCTGATTTTATTAATTCAAACTTGCTTACATTAATTTACAGTACATGTACTTACAATATCTAAAAAAAAACTCTTTCTTATTATAATGCACTAAAAATAAAATGTAAAGTACCATGAACTCTGTATAAACTTGCAAGGGGTGGGGTGGGGTGGGGTGGGTGGGGTCCTCACTCCTCAGTGACAGAGTTGTCTAAAGCCTCAGCTTAAAGATTATAACATTGCTCAGATGAGCTATTGCAATGGTTCACCATCTGCCATGTATTATGCTTTGCCTCTCCCGGTTTATTTTCAAAATAAACTTAAGCAGATACTAGTGTGAAAAAGGTTTGTCGATTTGCTTGCCAGAGGTGGTATTTTTCTCTGGATACTTCAGTTTCCTCCACTATCTCAGAACTGACCATCTTGAATTATAAGTGAAAGAATCTTGTTTGAGATGTAACAGATAATTAATCGTTAAAGACAAGATTCACACCCTTTTTCCATGTCTTAGTTCTGACCCTAGTTGGGGAATTTCATCATACACAATGTTCTTTTATTGTTCAATTTTGCCATTTGATAGTTTGACTATTTTTTAATTTTATTTATTTTTTTTTTATAATTTTTTTTTTTAAAAAAGGTTGTTTTCATATATTAAATTTATAATTTATACACAGTGACAGAAGTGCACAAGGTGTGCTAGTGTAATGCGAGATATTAATTTGATACCTGATCAAATTTAAATACCGGGTAGGAAGAAAGGAAGGTGGGTATAGGTCAGTGGTGGGTGGCAAAAACATTGTCTCAATCTAAGTCTAGGGTATTGATTGACTGACCAATATATGTGGGGTCGAAAAATACCAAAAATACCGGTAGTAAAGGTCAGTCGTGGGTGGAAAAACATAATTGTTTCGATCCCAAGTCTAACTCTAGGGTATAGTGAATCAATTTTGACCTGGCCGTTTGACCTTTTACTTTGAATATTAAAACAGACATATCGATTGTGAAATTTAAGGGTTATATAAAGTTGATATATAATGACACATGATTGTAATACTGGGTACCAGGTGTTATGGTATTGAAACATGCTGTCCTACCTAAATCACACAGTTTATTAGCCACAATCTTATATTCAAATTTAAGGTCAAACGACCAGGTCAAACTTGTTACACTATATTTTCTGAATATAAATGTATACCAAGCTAAAAAAAAATTTACTGATTGTCTCGATAATATATATATGTGTCAATCAATCTTTAGAATTAATATTTTGATTGTCTTTAGGGAATTTAAAAAAAAAATTAAAAATGTGATTAAGTCAGCAAGTTTATATACCAGTTTCGTAAGGCATGGAGGGACTAGGTTGTAAATAGGATTTAATGCACTAATTCAGACCAGGAATTTACAAATAAAGTAAAAAGAAAATACACTGACATGATTATCGATTTGATCATGCAAAAACACAAATTTAAAAAAAATGGTATTGGAGATTCATATATGAAACAAAATGGATCTAGAAATATGTTTTTAGTTTTTTATCTGTGTCAAAGATTTACATCGATACATCACCAGTTACTGACAAAGCTAAAGAAATAAATCCATTATGTCAACCAGGGTTAGCGCTGGGCTAGAAAATTCTGTTGCCAAGGAAATCACCAGTTGAATAATTTTGTCACCAATTCAACACCATATTTTCACCAAGACAACAATGGGGATTCATATGTCAAACAAAGGGATCTAGATCCCCTGAAGTGGGTCCATACCTAACTCATAACTGTCTAGGGTTGTTTTTTTTTAGTCCAGAAAAAAATTATATCATCAATACATCAACAGTTGCTGGCAAAGGTGAAAGAATAAAAGAATAAGATCATTACATTGCACAGCACTCGGGCCATTGTACAGGGAGGTTTCTTAAATGTGTCATGCTCTCCGTGACACATGGCATCTGTTTTTAAGGTCTCTTCTTAAGGATCTCCATGACTTTCATTTCTAAATGTTGAGTGCTTATTGAAAGAACATTCAATATCTACAGTAAAACCTCGATTCATCGCCACCATTTGTTCAGTCAAATTTTGGCGTTATAAAGGGGTTTGGCAATAAATCGTGGGAGGCCCGTAAAGAAAAACATTAACAAAATGGATTTTGGGACTTCAAAATAGTGTGGCGATAAGCGAGGTGGCAAAGTTATCGAGGGGCATTATAACGAGGTTGTACTGTATTTTAATGTCTTGGTCAGAGCCTGGCTTGGATTCGAACCCATATCTTCCTACATAAAGAGCGAGCATTCTACAAACTGAGCTACCATAGTGGTAATAATTCAGAAGGAAGTCTTGCATACATTTTCAAAATTCAATTACTGCTAAATCAATCGTATCCGCAATGAGTATAGTGTAAAAGTAATTAAAACTTCAAAAAAATATGCAAATAGGCAGTTAAAAACAAATGATGAGAAGAACCACTGCACTGTGAAAACAATTAAAAAATCAAAATAAAACAGTTGCCATGGTAACCAATGCATCAAAGTATTCCATAATGTAGAGATAATGATAAAGATGTATAATAGTAACATCTGTCTGTAATGTATCAAAGATATATATATATATATATATATATATATATATATATATATACCTATCTTATGGTAAATATAATTATAATCTAGATCGGCTTTATACAGGGCATGATATAAAATCTTGACTGGGGTGTTAAACACCATTACTCCACTCTACTTCACTCTAAAATCTGGTATGTTCTTACTTTTATGTTCAGCAACAGTTGTCTGCGAAAAAGCTAAAAGCATCTGCTAGCTTGACGCTGGAAACTACATATGTATAATCAAGGCTGTGATTTTTTTAAAGAAATTAGATGGTTGGTTATGCTTAGATTATCAAATAAATTTGCAGTCTTTACCCTGTGACAAAACAAAAGGGTAGATAATTTCAATAGTCCAAGGTCTAGGGTATTAGTTTTTGCACTGGGACTTGGAAAATGGCAACAATTTTAAGATAACACATACATCCAATTTCTAGTGTTTTGACCAGTGGGCCAAAAACATAAGTTTGGCCATCTTTCTAACTACAAGACCAGGCCAGACCAGACTGATGAGGCCAATCCAAGTTTTAATATATACCCTATACACCCACAGCAACTCTCTGTATACCATTTTGTATTTAACTTTATGATATTTTTGTTATCTAAATCTTTAGGTTTTTAAAACTAGAAAACTCATAAAATATCCCATCTTGAAGCATCAACAGACATATTGGTCTGGCTAAGTATCTATTTTTTCAAAAATTGAGAAAATTTGCAGATTATACCGGTAATTACAATTGATTTACATCTCACAGGACCTTGTTGGGTAAGTGGTCCAGGATTTCCCTTCATCCTTTTTTGAATGGGTCTGGGGTCCTTAAAATAGTGAAAACAAGCATCCTAATGGCCAATATTTTCAAAATAAAAAAATACATGAACCATTCAAGTGATAGAAAACTCCACAATACTGTATTTAAAGCTGAAATTTCCAAAATTGAAAAAAGTCACTACATTTTTAAGTATCAGTAAAACCTCTCACATACAAAGCGAGCACTCTACCACTGGGCTACCATAGTGGTATATATACTAACAGAGCAAAGTTATCGTTATTTGGCTAAAAACAATATTTTAACTGAGTCACTACTATACATAATCAACCTCCTAGTTTCTATTCACCTCATCAACTTTTACAGATTTTTGGATATCATTCAAAAAGAAAAAAAATTTTATTTAAAAACATTCAGAAACAGTAAAACAAAAATTTTTCAGTTCTGAATAAAAGTAAACTTTGATTAATGGAAAAACAAGTTATCTGTTCGTTGACCTCAAAGTTACTGATATAAGTGCAGTATTGATGCAGGATGACCAGTGTTGATAAAAACATGATGACCTTAGATGAAACTACTAATGGTTAGTGAACTGAGCTATCAAAAACTTGTAATTGAAGGGGAAGGTTTTCCATCTATCCATCAAAGTATCCACCCACCCAACCAGTCTCTCTCTCTCTCTCTCTCTCTCTCTCTCTCTCTCTCTCTCTCTCTCTGGCTACTCTCAAAAGCTATCAATTAAGTGCAGTATTGATGCAGAGTGACCAGTGTAGATAGAACCATGGTGACCTTGGATGAAACTACCGGTACTAATGGTCAGTGAACTGAGCCATTAAAAACTTGTTGTAATTGAAGGGGAAGGTTCTCCATCCATCTAACTATCCACCCACTCTGTATACAGTCTCTTTCTCTCTCTCTCTCTCTCTCTCTGGCTACTCTCAAAAGCTATCAATTAAATGCAGTATTGATGCAGAATGACCAGTGTAGATTAGATAGAACCATGGTGACCTTAGATGAAACTACCGGTACTAATGGTCAGTGAACTGAGCTATTAAAAACTTGTTGTAATTGAAGGGGGAGGTTCTCCATCCATCCATCCAAGTATTCACTCACCCAGTATACATTCTCTCTCTCTCTGGCTACTCTCAAAAGCTATCAATTAAATGCAGTATTAAGGCAGGATGACCAGTGTAGATAGAACCATGATGACCTTAGATGAAACTACTAATGGTCACTGAACTGAGCTATCAAAAACTTGTTGTAATTGAAGGGGAAGGTTCTCTCTCCATCAATTATTCCAATAATCTGTGGCAATGTGGGTAAGAATACTAGCTGAGATATATTTCACATTTTGAAAATATTGATGTTTATGCCTAGTGATATATTACACATTATGCACATAAGGGTCTGGCATTTGCCTGTTTTTTTCTTTTCAGTAGAAAAAACCTAATTGTGACAATGTTATATTCTGTGTATAAAAACATTCTATAGTAATTGAGGATGCACACAGCAATTTCAGCTATGATGAAGAGTATCATAATTATTGTTTAAGTGATGAAAAAATACTAAAATTTATTTTAATTTTTTAATGAAAATTTGAAAATTTAAAGTAACAGATTTACATACTCTGACAGTAGTACAAAGCCAATCAGAACCTTACTGTATGACATGGACACTTGTCTACAGATAATAAACCTTAAGAGGCCAATAAAACTGTCTGACAGCTGAAAATCAGCTGATACAACACATATATATGGAACCAATTTGCTGATGTAACACTCAACAATATGCAACCAATTAACTGACATTATTTCTAAGTTATCTTCACTTCAATAACCAGTTTTTGTCAGTTGGCTTACCGGGATAAAAAGTTTTTTTGGTTTTTTTCAAGAAACTCTGCTTTCCTCCATCATCTCAGAGCTGAACTTCTCAACATGAATGAAAGAAGTGGAGGAGAGTGTAGTACCAGATATAGCAATCCATGCCCCAGTGAGTTCATGGATAGTGGAATGCCCCCCAAAAAACCCACTACCTTTGGCAAGCAAACTGACATACAAAACCAACACCTGTGGCAAGAAACTGATATACATAACCACCACCTGTGGCAAGAAACTGATATACATAACCATCACCTGTGGCAAGCAAACTGACATACAAAACCAACACCTGTGGCAAGAAACTGATATACATAACCAACACCTGTGGCAAGAAACTGATATACAAAACCAACACCTGTGGCAAGAAACTGATATACATAACCACCACTTGTGGCAAGCAAACTGACATACAAAACCAACACCTGTGACAAGCAAACTGACATACAAAACCAACACCTGTGGCAAGAAACTAATATACATAACCACCACCTGTGGCAAGCAAACTGACATACAAAACCAACACCTGTGGCAAGAAACTGATATACAAAACCAACACCTGTGGCAAGCAAACTGACATACAAAACCACCACCTGTGGCAAGAAACTGATATACAAAACCAACACCTGTGGCAAGCAAACTGACATACAAAACCAACACCTGTGGCAAGAAACTGACATACAAAACCACCACCTGTGGCAAGCAAACTGACATACAAAACCAACACCTGTGGCAAGAAACTGATATACAAAACCACCACATGTGGCAAGCAAACTGACATACAAAACCACCACCTGTGGCAAGAAACTGATATACAAAACCAACACCTGTGGCAAGCAAACTGACATACAAAACCAACACCTGTGGCAAGAAACTGACATACAAAACCACCACCTGTGGCAAGCAAACTGACATACAAAACCAACACCTGTGGCAAGAAACTGATATACAAAACCACCACATGTGGCAAGCAAACTGACATACAAAACCACCACCTGTGGCAAGAAACTGATATACAAAACCACCACATGTGGCAAGCAAACTGACATACAAAACCACCACCTGTGGCAAGAAACTGACATACAAAACCAACACCTGTGGCAAGCAAACTGACATACAAAACCACCACCTGTGGCAAGAAACTGATATACAAAACCAACACCTGTGGCAAGCAAACTGACATACAAAACCAACACCTGTGGCAAGAAACTGATATACAAAACCAACACCTGTGGCAAGAAACTGATATACATAACCACCACCTGTGGCAAGCAAACTGACATACAAAACCACCACCTGTGGCAAGCAAACTGACATACAAAACCAACACCTGTGGCAAGAAACTGATATACATAACCACCACCTGTGGCAAGCAAACTGACATACAGAACCACCACCTGTGGCAAGCAAACTGACATACAAAACCAACACCTGTGGCAAGAAACTGATATACATAACCACCACCTGTGGCAAGCAAACTGACATACAGAACACCACCTGTGGCAAGCAAACTGACATACAAAACAACCACCTGTGGCAAGCAAACTGATATACAAAACCACCACCTGTGGCAAGCAAACTGACATACAAAACAACCACCTGTGGCAAGCAAACTGACATACAAAACCAACACCTGTGGCAAGCAAACTGACATACAAAACCAACACCTGTGGCAAGCAAACTGACATACAAAACCAACACCTGTGGCAAGAAACTGATATACATAACCACCACCTGTGGCAAGCAAACTGACATACAAAACAACCACCTGTGGCAAGCAAACTGACATACAAAACAACCACCTGTGGCAAGCAAACTGACATACAAAACAACCACCTGTGGCAAGCAAACTGACATACAAAACAACCACCTGTGGCAAGCAAACTGACATACAAAACCAACACCTGTGGCAAGAAACTGATATACAAAACAACCACTTGTGGCAAGCAAACTGATATACAAAACAACCACCTATGGCAAGCAAACTGACATACAAAACCAACACCTGTGGCAAGCAACTGATATACATAACCACCACCTGTGGCAAGCAAACTGACATACAAAACTACCACCTGTGGCAAGAAACTGATATACAAAACAACCACTTGTGGCAAGCAAACTGACATACAAAACCAACACCTGTGGCAAGCAACTGATATACATAACCACCACCTGTGGCAAGAAAACTGACATACAAAACTACCACCTGTGGCAAGCAAACTGACATACAAAACCAACACCTGTGGCAAGCAAACTGACATACAAAACCAACACCTGTGGCAAGCAAACTGACATACAAAACCACCACCTGTGGCAAGAAACTGATATACATAACCAACACCTGTGGCAAGAAACTGACATACAAAACAACCACCTGTGGCAAGCAAACTGACATACAAAACCACCACCTGTGGCAAGAAACTGATATACATAACCAACACCTGTGGCAAGAAACTGATATACAAAACAACCACCTGTGGCAAGCAAACTGACAACACAAACAACCACCTGTGGCAAGCAAACTGACATACAAAACCAACCACCTGTGGCAAGCAAACTGACATACAAAACCAACCACCTGTGGCAAGCAAACTGATATACAAACCACCACCTGTGGCAAGCAAACTGACATACAAAACAACCACCTGTGGCAAGCAAACTGACATACAAAACAACCACCTGTGGCAAGCAAACTGACATACAAAACCACCACCTGTGGCAAGCAAACTGACATACAAAACCAACCACCTGTGGCAAGCAAACTGATACAAAACAACCACCTGTGGCAAGCAAACTGACATACAAAACCAACACCTGTGGCAAGAAACTGATATACAAAACAACCACTTGTGGCAAGGATATACAAAAACCACCTGTGACTATACAAAACAACACCTGTGGCAAGCAACTGATATACATAACCACCACCTGTGGCAAGCAACTGATATACAAAACAACCACCTGTGGCAAGCAAACTGACATACAAAACAACCACCTGTGGCAAGCAAACTGACATACAAAACCAACACCTGTGGCAAGAAACTGACATACAAAACAACCACCTGTGGCAAGCAAACTGACATACAAAACAACCACCTGTGGCAAGCAAACTGACATACAAAACTACCACCTGTGGCAAGCAAACTGACATACAAAACCAACACCTGTGGCAAGCAAACTGACATACAAAACAACCACCTGTGGCAAGCAAACTGACATACAAAACCACCACCTGTGGCAAGCAAACTGACATACAAAACCACCACCTGTGGCAAGCAAACTGACATACAAAACAACCACCTGTGGCAAGCAAACTGACATACAAAACCAACACCTGTGGCAAGAAACTGATATACAAAACAACCACTTGTGGCAAGCAAACTGATATACAAAACAACCACCTGTGGCAAGCAAACTGACATACAAAACCAACACCTGTGGCAAGCAACTGATATACATAACCACCACCTGTGGCAAGCAAACTGACATACAAAACTACCACCTGTGGCAAGAAACTGATATACAAAACAACCACTTGTGGCAAGCAAACTGACATACAAAACCAACACCTGTGGCAAGCAACTGATATACATAACCACCACCTGTGGCAAGAAAACTGACATACAAAACCACCACTTGTGGCAAGCAAGTTCTTTAGATCACTCTGTCACAGAGGTCCTCGTCATGAGTGAAAGGTGTGAAACAAGATTCTAATGTACTTTTTGTACCATCTCTATTCTCTATTTAATTCCCCCCCCCTCCCCTGATGGCAGAGGGGGATATAGTAATACTGCTGTGTGTGTGTGTGTGTGTGTGTGTGTGTTAATGGATAATTTGGTTTCCATGCATTTAAAAGAAAACTGTACATCAGCTTGGTCAGTTGATTTATTGTGGTGGTGAGTGGTATAGAATTGCTCGACAGCCTTATAGCATGTATCAAAATGGCCGTCATTACTATAAATAGTTTATAAATATTTATGTACCTATTTTGTTGAAAATTTAAACATAGAAAATAAAATTAGGTTATTAAAAATATAAAACAGGTTTTTTTTGTAATGTTGTTAGTTTCTGAAATATATTGTATCTAAAATGGCCACTGTTACTATAAATAGCAAAAACCTATTATTGCCATTACAGCCTTGTTTATGTACGGATTTTTATTGAAATTTTAATCATAGAAAAAAAAACCTCAGGTTATTAAACATATTTAACAGGTTTTTCTGAAAAATGTTTAGTTTCACTTTGTATGGAATTCACTGATGTTCATCACTGCAGGGGGAGAGTGTTCTCTGAACACCTTGTTATGTGGTAATGCAGTGTTTTCCTTAAGAGCCGGCAACAGGCAGATTTGACTGCCTAAAACGCCAAACTGGTCGATTCGAATTCATAAAATTTTCCTTCAGAAGACCTGAAAATTGTTTTTCGGCCTAGGGGCTTTCCTTGACTCTTGGCCTGTTGGATTAGTAAATCTGCTTCCTGTTAAAAATTTTAGGGAATTCCAAAAACTTTGATCAATAAACTTTATACCCAGACCACTCGTACATGCATTAATACATAATATGGATCCATACAACTTCACAATACATGTGTTAATTTGACGACTCTTAACGAGTGAAGACCTTTGTATCTGATCTTCTAAGTGGAAATACTATAAGTACTTACCGTAGTGTAGGTCACCAAAAGTAACAATATATTAGGTCAAGTGTATGATGTAAAGACAATGGATCAAAGTCCAATGTACATATGTAATGACAACATTTCATCAGTTGGTTGGTTGGTTAAATGTAGCTTAACGTCGCATCAGAAATTTTTCAGCTATTCGTGACAAGAACTATTTTATTAATCTCTATGGATTAATCTATGAACAATTTCGTGTATGCATGTGAAGTGCGAGTGTGTTGTATGGTCTGCTTTGTACTAGCCCGCACTCAGAACGACTTTAATGTGCAAGCTCACAGAGTCAGTACGCCGAAGACAAACGTACCACTCCCCCAATCCATTATACTGATACCAGGTGAACCAGAAAAAGCCAATGGCAAGGAAAATTCACTTTCCCACATGTGGTTCAAGCGGGACTCGAACTCACAGCGGTGATAGACCTTGGATTTGAAGACAACCACGGCCTCTCCAACATTACATCAGGGCACACAGTCTTGGTACTGTAAATGTCGATTTTGCGTTTGTTATATTTTTGCAAAAATTTGCAAGAGGAACAAGACACGAAAATAAAACTTTCACAAATTTGTAATTTCCATATCATATATTGTAAACATATTTATCTTCGCTGTGTACTAATTTTGGCTTATTTCGCGGTCGTTTGTTTTGCATGAAATTTAATACCAAGCGAAGATTATATCATATGTTATAGTGCATATTTCAAAAATGCGAAAATTAAACTATGCGAATATGTTTAAATTTCCTATACCGCGAAAATAGATACATGCGAAATTAAATACGTTAACAGTACTTGCATCTGCACTGACCATTATCTGATGACGTGAAAAAAGTATGCAAATATGTTGAACAGACGAATCTCATGAAACTAACCGACACAAAACATTCCTGATAAGTTGGTGGACTTCTGCCTGATATTACTTTTGTAGGTCAAAGGATTGATCTTATGCCGTACCATAAATGTGAGATCTCGTAAAATCAGCCGACACTAAAAATTCCTGATTTACAGTGGCTAAGTTGGTGGACTTCTGCCTGAGGTTACTTTTGGAGAATTGATCTTATGCCACAGCCATAAATATGAAGGTCCATGGTTTTAATATGTCTTATTTTGATCAGAATTATAACTAATTGTCATTGGTTGAAAATGTAACATTTTTGGATAGTCATACGGCAATTTTTTTCAGTAAAACCTTCATAAAACAGGGATAAAAAAATTGCTTCTTATTTCAGACAAGGAAATCTCAACCTTCAGCCAGCCATGGTCTGGAAATGAAGATTCTCATCCCTCAGGTGGAGAATTTAATTTCTCCACTGCAATCAGGGCTCACAATGTCAGTCACAAATGTCGCAATTTGTGACACTTTTTATAAATTGCAACAAAAAATCATCTTGAAATAGAAAAATGTCCTAGAAGACTTAAAATTTGTTTGAAATTTGTGACAAAAAAAATTGACCCAGGGTGGGCCCTGACTGCAATGCAGGGTACATTCTAATAATCTCTACAGTGGGAGCTCCAATATGATTTGAATTTTTTGTAACTCTTATTCTTAAAAACAAAAGTAACCTTTGTTAGTACATGTGTACTTACATCAGAATATGTGTGGTAAGTGACTTTCTTTAGATAAACGTTATACACAGCGTCATCTTCCTTCTCTTCACGCCAAAAACGAGTAACGTCATCCTGAAATATACCAAACAAAAATGTTATGTTCATAACACAATCATATAGGAAAAAGTAAATTCTGTAACTTATCATATCCTACCAGTAAGTATTTTTGCACTTATCGGTATGTTCAAAGGGTCTTAACTCTCAGGAAAATAAGGAAACCAACTCGGGTTAATTATATGCACATTGCCTATCAATGCTGACGCTTTGCATTAAGTTTTGTCAAATAGTGCTTCATAGTTGCCAAGACTTACTGCTGTTAAAAATTGTGTAACAGATGGAAGAACAGAAGGAACTTTGAATTTAATATCTTTTTTTGAAAGGCTAGGGATACAGTGTTCAGAAATAGATGGTATGTGTCTAAAAATTTCAGTGTTTTCTGGAAGATCATATGAGAAAATATTACAGGACTCATTGAAAAGCAACAGTAAATATCTGACTGAAAAAGTACATGACTGTCTGATTGAAAAGAAAAAGGCCATGTCTGACTAAAAAGTACATGGGTGACTGTTTTATTGAAAAGAACAGATCCATTTGAAAAGTAAGAGGTCTAAATTATTAGCCCTGGAACAAAAGCATTGTTGAGCATGCAAAATACCCAGCTTGAAATTTGCATGATTGATAATGGCAAAAACTTCAAATTCAAACTTGACCTGTAACTCATCAAATATGTATTAGAATTATGGTACCGGGTATACCGGTATTTGAGTTTTTACTTAAGTAAAGGGTCTTACATCCAAGTTTTTTAATTTACATCAAGCTGGTCTATTTGGTCTGCAAGCAGTGACATTCTGCCTGCAAATCCCAGAGCACTATTCTGATGATGATCATCAATGATAATGGCAAACTTAAATTCAAACTTGATCTGTAATTCATCAAAAGGTATCAAGAATTTAGTCATGGACATTACACCTCTGAGTTTCTTTGATCAAATGATCTATCAGGCCTGCGATTGGTGACATTCAGCCTGCAAATCCCAGGGCTAGCTATGACGAGGATCATTAGAACTATTCTGAGTATTCCATGAGGATTAATTTACGTCAAGTTAGAGCTCAAATTAACACTCCTGAAAAAGGAAACTTGGCCTGGTCATAGATTATTTCTAAGAGATATAAATTAAACTTGTAATATCCATTAAGATACAGCCAGACCATTAGATAATTACATTTATAACGTGGTGATGGTGATGGTTTAAGATTCATTATACTGAAGCTCATGATTCACTTGTTTTTGATTACCGGTACTCTCTTGCCAGCATGAACTAAATTCACCTCGGCAAAATCTTTAATTAATTATAACATTCATATCACACTACATTTGTATTAGAAATGTTTCCAATTTACAAAATATGACCAATGAAACTATAAAATTGATTGAAAACTTAACCAATTTTTCCAGACAATTTAGTGTTAGAAATTTTTCCAATTTACAAAATATGATCCATGAGAGTATAAAACTGATAGATAATTAATAATTAAACTTAACCCATTCTTTCTAGACAATTTAGCAGCCTCTTTATATGCTTATTGTTGCCTTACATGAGCTAAAGGGGGGGGGGGGGGGGAGGGGGGGTTAGTTAGTTAATTCCTAATTATTCCTAAAAGGACTATGTGGGGTTCATACACCCAGGACCAATCAAAATTTTATGTTTTTTTAACGACACATTTTCACCATTACCATAACAGAACAATGACTTATCACTGTCCATGCCATCATCATCATCATCATCATGATAACGAGATAAGTCTTCTGATATGAGGGTCTCCATTTTAACATTTTACACAAGGTGATAAGGCAAATTTTAAGCTTATTGATTCTTTCAATTTTAGAAAATTACTGGACTCGGACACAAAAAAAACTAAATTTCAACACATTTGCGTAACAAGGGGGATGTTTTGACTGGATTGTAACCCATGCAAACTTTAGAGTTTTTAATATTTTCTTATTTTTACACAGTATCGAATTTTTATCAAATTCAATTACTTTTCCATGTTTTACAAAATTCAATGACTTGATAAGGCAAAAACTGAATTCCATGACTTTTCAAGAAAAAAGTCAAATTCCATAACTTTTCAAGTTCCGCATAAACCCTTCACTACTGAGTTAACTTAATGCATTGAAAAATGGCTAAAATACTGTAGATTGGGAAATTTTCATGTCATCTAATTTTGAAGTGAACACATTTTAATATTTATTCGCGTCTTTTAATTTCCACGTGATCCCGACTCTGTAGTTATAATTTTAATTACTGCTTATTTTTCGCGAATCTTTAATTTTTGCGACTCGTTTTACTCGCAAATTTACGCCAAAATAAAACGTACGCGAAAATTTCCCAGTTTACAGTATAAATATTGCTGAATATACCCATATAATTAAATATAAACTTACCAGAGTCATTTTAATTTTATGATCCATCCATATTTATACATTTTTGTGTTTTCCTTTTTAAATAATCCAAATAATATAAATAGATAAAAATTTATCCACAATATTTTTTAATCTTTCATTTTATCAATTACAAATTTAATTTTTCACCTTTTCATCGATAAACCATCAAACAATAATCCAAATATCTAGATAACAATTTATCCACAATATTTTTAATCTTTTGTTTGATAAAAAACAAATTTCAATTTTTCATGTTTCAATCTATAACCATCAAACAATAATCCAAAGAAATAGCTAAAAATTTATCCACACACATTTATCTATATTTATCTTTTTGTCTTTCATTTGATAAATATAAATTTTAACTCTTTCACCCTTTCATTCAGTCAGTTAACCATCAAAACAATGAATCACATATGTAACCCCAAGTCTACAGGTATCCGTAACCGTAACGATGTAAATAAACTGTTAAACAACTATGAATCAAGTCCATCTCCATCACATAAGAGCCTCTTAGTACACTTATCAAACTCCCTTCCTTTTGTCATATGATTAAACTTGATAGATATTTACAGAAAACAGAGAAATACTTAAAAATAAACACATCTCCGACTTAAAGTCCACTTCAGTCCGGGTTCCAATTCCCCGGTTATTTTCTAAAATTCAGGAAAACCCTTGTGATAACTGACCTAAGAGTACAAGTCCCCAAGTGGTCAATGGGTTTTCCTTCATAAAATTATGTCAATATTGTCAATATGAGATATTTTAGGTATGTAGGTAGGTTATAAGAGCCAGGGGTCAAGTGAGGTCACTTCTCAACCTAGTCATCTTAATGTTTACTCAGACATATAATTATTATGAGATGTTATAGCACCTCCTCTTCATTTCCTTTTAGTTCATGTTAAGATATAACATTATAATTAAAATGTACAATTTAAATAGTTTTATCACAAAATGTCCCATCTGGTCATTAGCCTGGTCTGATTTTAAATTACAGGTATGACTTCACTCTCAGGTGCTAAAATGACATTTTAAGTAAATAATTTACATTTCTGCTTTTATACAGATAATATAATTTCCTGTTTTTCTAAAGTATATTTGTACATAAACCTTTTTATTTTATATAAATGCTCATTTCCTATCTGTAAGGCAGATTTTAAGTTTCAAGGTATGTCAAAAACACAAATTTATAATCTCCACATTTTTCACATGTATCAAAAATGTACAAATTTATTTTTTTGTACAAAAAAAATTGAATAAACATATAAATGATAATTTCCTATCTGAAATGCAGATTTATCAGTATCAGGTCATGTCAATAACACAAATTTCAAATCCCTATTTAAAATATGATATTTTGTTTTTCTTATTTCAGTATTTTCTTTGTTTACCGGTATAAAAATTGTCATAAAACAATGATTTTTAATCTACCAAGGTTACCATATATTGAATTTCTGATCAGTGACAACTATATTAAACTTGTACGTTGAATGTCATTTTAAGCCTGCAGCATTTTTTGTACATCTTTTCCATGAAGAAATATAGTCAATAAATAACTATTCAGTCTGAAAAAAGATATGTTAAAATTTTTCCCAATGCAAAAATTTGTAAACAGCTACATAAAAACTGACCAGTTCAGCCCACAGCATTTTAAAAGACAATTTCAATTTTCATTACATCTTGTTTATGAAGAAACAGTTGACAAATGATTTGTTTTTCCCAAATGCATAAAATTTGTAAACAGGTACAAAAACACTGACCACTTCAGCCTAAAGTGTTTTTTTTTAAAAAAAAAAACTTAAAATTTCATCCTTAGTCTGAACTTTTTAATTCATGACAAATTACCCTGCAGAATAAGAAATAAAATCTTCCAAATGCACAAGTCTGTAAACGTGATAATGTACTGTAATACAGAAAAAAATCCAGGTAAAAATTTCCCAGGTATGACACCAGTGCAGGTAAGACAAATGTCAAGATAATTAATTAATGAGGTGTCCTGTCCAGTTCAATTGCGTTTACAAACGACGTCAATCAGCCATACGTCAGCCTGATGTATATGTCTCATTTACAAAATAAGTGACGACAAATCAGTTTTTTCATTCCCAAACTCTTGTTTACAAACTAGCTAGGTGACAACATTTAGGTTTTTCATTCCCAAACTCTTGTTTACAAACTAGCTAGGTGACAACATTTAGGTTTTTCATTCCCAAACTCTTGTTTACAAACTAGCTAGGTGACAACATTTAGGTTTTTCATTCCCAAACTCTTGTTTACAAACTAGCTAGGTGACAACATTTAGGTTTTTCATTCCCAAACTCTTGTTTACAAAATAGCCAGGTGACGACATATAGGTTTATCACTCTTAAACTCTTGTTAACAAATACAGAACACAAATACAACGACAGCTCTGAATAAGTTGGTTTTCTGATCCAATTAACAGCAGATTCTCCAAATCCTGACAACCACTGTGGTAGCTCAGTTGGTTGAGTGCTTTCTCCTTAAGTGGTAGGTTGTGGGATCCAACCCAGACCGGGTGTGACCCAAGACTTGAAAGTGGGTAGTGACTGTTCTTTCGCTAAGCACTCGGCATTACGAAATGAAAGTCACGGTTCTTTCGGATGGAAATTTAAAATAAACGGGGTCCCGTGTCACGGGTTAGCTTGGCACACTAAAGAACCCTGCTGTATAATGCCATCAGCGCAACGCACAGGCAAAATTTCTGCATCTTCGTCTATAGCTAAAGGCGTCTCGATATAAGTCAAATATTCTTGACTGAGACTTTAAACACTATTACTCAACTCATCTCAAAATCCTGAAAGTCTAAAACACTAACACCTGCGAATTCAGACACAATAAGATACTAGCAGCTCAAAACTCTGACACTAAAACATCAGCATTTCCAGATTCTGACACACTAAAGTACAGGTAGTCTGAATTATAGACCACTATGAATTCTGCCATAAAAAAATACTGGATTCTTTCAATTTTGACATGCAGAAATACTGTAATCAAAAGAGTTTCTTTAATGCTGTCATAAAGAAACAAGAATCTTTGAATTTTTTTAAAATTCCCTTCCAAATCAGATATAACACAACACAGGATTCCTTCAATAACTAATAGGATGTCCTACAATTTCGGATATTTCCTTCAATTTTGACAGAAAAAAATCCAGATTGCGGAACCTTCAAATTCAGAAAACAACACAAAAAATCCAGATTGCGGAACATTCAAATTCTGACATAACACAAAAAAATCCAGATTGCGAAAACTTTTAAATTCTGACACAAGAAAAAAAAAAGAATCTTAACTTACTATTCTTCTACAGCTGATCAACATTAATATTTAAAAAATAATTTCCAAAAGTCTGAAAAACACAAAAAGCTTCTTTCTATAACTATGAATTCTGATACAAAAAATCCAGATTGCAGTACCTTCAAATTCTGACACAAGAAAACTTCAAGAGCTGGCATAAAACACCAACAAGAATTTCCAACAAGAAGCTTTTTTCTATTACTATGACCATTCATTCTGTTCGTACTGATAAAAATCAGGGATTTTTCTTAATTTTGATGTGTTTTTTCTAAAAAAAATATTCTTAGCGGGCACCTGACTCAGGTGGAGGGCTGATAGAAACATTACACATACCATCTATACATGATGTTACAGTCACTGTGCTCATCATAGTCATCAGTAGGGTGTTATAAATATGATTATTGATAAAGTCAGGACTTATCTGATATGTACTGTGTACTAGGTGTTGTATTTCACCGACTACAAAACCCAGGACAAAGTACAAACATACTAACACCCTGTCATACAATTACCTATAGATACTGAAGTAAACAAAAAGTACAGTACTGATGATAATGGGTTAGAGAGAGAAAGAGAGAGAGAGCCTTGTAACTAATACTCATGGTGCAGAGAGAGAGAAAAGGAGAGAGAGATGAGAATAGCATTATAACAGTACTCATGGGGCAGAGAGAGAAAGGGGGGGGGGATGGGAAGAGTATAATATCTGGATTTCATGGGGTGGATTGAGAGAGATGAGAAGGGTATTATTATTATACTATTATAACTGCATGTAATCATGGAGCAGAGAGAGAGAGAGAGAGAGAGAAAGAGATGGGGTTAACTGGTACTTATGGGACAGCGTAAATGACAAAATGAAGGTCTTATAACTGGTACTCATGGGAGAGAATGAGAGAAAAAAGAGAAAAATGACGGATGAATAGTGTTTTATGCCTCAGTCAAGACACATGATCAGTTCTAGGATTTTAGAGGAAACCAAAGGTACCAGCTGAGAAAAGTGGTGAACTTCAACAAGTTAAATCTTAACAAAGAACTCCAAGTTCCAACCTCTAGGTAATACCATTCTGGATCCCTGTTAAAACAACAAATCTTAACAGAGAACTCCAACCCTTAGCTAACCCCATCCCTGGATTCCTGTCAAAACAACAAATCTTAACAAATAGCTCCAACCTCTAGCTTACCAATCCCCGAACCGTCAAAATAGCAAACTTCAACCCCTAGCTAACCCCATCCCAATCCGTCAAAACAGCAAACTTCAACCCCTAGCTAACCCCATCCCAATCCATCAAAACAGCAAACTTCAACCCCTAGCTAACCCCATCTCCGATCTGTCAAAACAGCAAACTCCAACCCCTAGCTAACCCCATCCCCGATCCGTCAAAACAACAAACTTCAACCCCTAGCTAACCCCATCCCAATCCATCAAAACAGCAAACTTCAACCCCTAGCTAACCCCATCCCAATCCATCAAAACAACAAACTTCAACCCCTAGCTAACCCCATCCCAATCCATCAAAACAACAAACTTCAACCCCTAGCTAACCCCATCCCAATCCATCAAAACAACAAACTTCAACCCCTAGCTAACCCCATCCCAATCCATCAAAACAACAAACTTCAACCCCTAGCTAACCCCATCCCAATCCATCAAAACAACAAACTTCAACCCCTAGCTAACCCCATCCCAATCCATCAAAACAACAAACTTCAACCCCTAGCTAACCCCATCCCAATCCATCAAAACAACAAACTTCAACCCCTAGCTAACCCCATCCCAATCCATCAAAACAACAAACTTCAACCCCTAGCTAACCCCATCCCAATCCATCAAAACAACAAACTTCAACCCTAGCTAACCCCATCCCAATCCATCAAAACAACAAACTTCAACCCCTAGCTAACCCCATCCCAATCCGTCAAAACAACAAACTTCAACCCCTAGCTAACCCCATCCCAATCCATCAAAACAGCAAACTTCAACCCCTAGCTAACCCCATCCCCCATCCATCAAAACAACAAACTTCAACCCCTAGCTAACCCCATCCCAATCCATCAAAACAGCAAACTTCAACCCCTAGCTAACCCCATCCCCTATCCGTCAAAACAGCAAACTTCAACCCCTAGCTAACCCCATCCCCGATCCGTCAAAACAGCAAACTTCACCCCCTAGCTAACCCCATCCCCGATCTGTCAAAACAACAACTGTCTCTGAAAAAGAGCTATACTTACTTTTAATTTCTTTTTTAACCTCTTCGCTTTTGATTTGTGTGGGCATCGGAGACAGGTCAACAATTTTTTAGGTGAGTTACGTTTTAACGGGTTGTACATGGTACGCAATATACTCCAAGTTATGTCCCTCATATTCTAATTAAGTCCAAAAGTATACAAAGCCAGTCATTATACTCTGAACGGAACCATGTAAAATCCACAAATTTATATCTTCGTTGGAAAATAAAAGTCAAGCAATCGGTTTTTAATCGACTTTCAAAAATGAAAATCAGAAATAACCTAAAAATCCAGAAAAACTAGTTCCTCAAAGAATAACAATGAAAAAATCACAAATCTTTCAAGTCTGTGTAGTTTTCAACTTCTAATAACAGCGAAATACGAAAAAGTGAGCATTAGAATTGACAATGCCTTGTTGTTCTTTAGTACACCGACAAATATATCTTCATCATTACCGTTATCTAATCCAAGCATCTCTGTAACCTAGACTATTACGAACTATAAACTTTTACCTCACTCAGAAGGAAAAATCTTTTGTCATAACATTTTTTCTGGCAATTTTACCCTAAAAAACAGGTGCTGGTTTCCAAGGTAACTAAAATTCATCCCAAATAAACAATACTAGCACATCCTTTAAAATAATTATTCAACATAACTTGTCGTTCAGCATAAAATCAGATGTAATGATGATTATTTTTAAACAGTCCAATCTTATAGATAGATGGATAGATCTAAGTGTATATTAAGATTCTCCAGCACACATGCACAATTACAAGGCGTATAAATCTATAAAATTGTGTATTTAATGAACTTCCGTAAATTATTTTATAATTCAAAACACACAATCTTGATAACATATACAAGTTGTTCTTATCAAGATATCAAAGTAGAGACTCGGTGCTCAAGTTGTTTTATGAATATATAATGTCTTAAACAGTTGGTAAACAAACACGTTAAAAAAATTGATTAATACACCTATGCATGACTGTTCTATATATACACCTGCCCGCCTGCCAATCATTTACATGTCATTATTTAAACACACATACACTATCTAATTATGTAATTCATTCAAGAAACTTCTGTCACTTTTTTCAATGAATAATGATAGAAAGAAGAAAAAAGAATCAATCTATCATTTATGTTATTACTACAACATGTACTGAACCGCTTATGTTACGTAATCCAAGTTTGGATTCCAAGTACTATTTGAGTTACTACCAGGTACCTCTTGTTACTCCCAGGTACCTCAGTTGCTCTCGGGTACCTTAGTTACTCCTAGGTAGTTCAGTTACTCCCAAGTACCTCAGTTACTCCAAGGTAGTTTAGTTACACCCAGGTACCTTTGTCTTCTAGGCACCCAAGTTACATCAAGATTCTTCAGTTACTCCCAGATACCCTGTTAGTATTTTCAGGTACCTCAGTTTCTCCAAGGTAACTCTAGATTCCCATTGAAATATCTGACAAGTTACGTTCCAATGGGATTCATAATTTTAAGAAAATTTACTCAGTACTGAAATGTATCCTGTGTCCAACCTCACATAAACCTCATGGATTGACCCTCTATATCAAATGAAATCCTAGGCACTGATTTCTATTCAAAACAGTCTCGTTAGATGATTTTTTTAAGATATTGATTAATGAGGCAATGATCAATCTATCCCTAGTGTAAATGGTCGCACAATGAACTTGCACAAAGGTTGTTTTGTCAAACTCTTGTCAATATTTTTAAAATTAGAAAAAATCTCGAACAATCCACAAGTACCGTAATCTGTTGTACCGGTATAAATTTATAAAATTGAACAATAGTCTAAATGTCAATATGTTTCATTAAGTGAATGATGTAATTGTTTTCAGTTTAACTCTGTTCAAATTGAAACAAAAATTTTTTTTATTAAATTTTCAATTGATTTTCTGTAAGAATACACTTCACACTGGTTTATTTTTGGAATAAAAAAATTTAGGAGGATAATATCTTTAGTTTTAAAATATTTTCTCTCTCAAGTACACACTTGTTGGTATACTGGTAATGTTTTAGTAAATGGTTTGCCTATAAAAAAATACCGGTACTTGTCTTATAATGTACTTTAATAGTCCTTGAGCCAAAATTGTACTCTACGGATTAGGTTAATAAAACTATTAAATAAGTGACTTATCCAGGCTTAAAATCAAATCAAAGTTAATTTCTGCACTCTAAGAATCACAACATCAACACAATGTACATATATCCACTATTTTGGAAACTTGTTAATGACATGTCACCGTATATTTGAATTTTGAAACTTTTTTTCAAAATTCCATGAATTATGAGACAGGCACTGCTTTTTTCAAACATTCAACAGTACCAGTACATGAACATGCAGTCTTCAACTTTCCACGGTCAGAAATTGAGTCAAAGTTTATCAAGTCGACATTTTTAACAAATCTGTCTTCAAATATTCGGAAACTTATGACAGAATCCACACTCTTAGTTTTTAACACTCAAATCCAAATATTAAATCAATCCACTTATATTTACTCCCAAGAATAACAATATATATTCACTTATTCCACTATGTGACTGTTCAAATGGTAATTACTATTCAACTCTAGCAATGAACTAGTTTTTTTAGCACTCTAAAGTTGCTGGTAAAACAGTTATCCACTTATACACAACTTTTTCAAAATCCACTCTTAATGTCAAGTTAAAATTGTAAACCAATCTACAGTACAGTATACATCTATTTACAATCCAAGGATAACTGTGGATCACTCTACAGTGGACAATAAAAACTGAAAATGCTAGAAACTTCAACATATATGTACATCCATCCACCTTTCTGTACTTTCTGAAAGTAATGATATGTATAGGTCTACTGCTCTAAAAATTCACTTTTAATTTTATTCCAAAGGCGACACCGACCGACCCAGAACACCTAATGGCCTTGAAAGTACAGCTATTGGCAAATACACATAAAAATCCCATAAAATTAAAAAATATGTAAAAGCCTTGTGGAAAAAAAATGACAGGTAAACATCAAAGCATATAGACTTAAAAAAAATATTTTCTAAGTCAGGTCAAACTTCACAGGTAACAAACAAATTCTGATCAACCCACACATACGCTTATAACCTGTCAATTTCTACCTGTCAGAATGACCCCAATTTCAATTCTCAATCACAACTTAATTAGAACCAACTAGGAAAAGAAGTATGCTAATTTTTGAATTTTTATTTCATTTTTTTAAATTTTTATTTAAACATGGAATACAGTAAGGAAAAGCTATGCCGGAAGACCTGATTTTCTTATTTCACTTTCTTTTTTTTTAAATAAATTGAAGTTTAAATAACAAGTATAACTTGCTGTTCAGATGTATAGGCAAACAAAATTGACCTGTCAGTTTGACCTTTCATTAGGAATTTTGATTAGGCAATACATGGGCAGTGTTTAGATTCGCAGGATACATACACTAATAGTGCTTCCCATTATGTAAACAAAATAAATATGTGTGTTCCCAATACATAAATGTACTAGTCTATTGTAATATTTATAGTAAAGGTCAAGCGGACAGGTCAATGTTGTTTACCTGTATAAAATGTGATTTACTGATACCTGTATTATTTACACCTGTAATGAATCATCATACCTGGGATAGGTAATGTACTGTGAAAATGTCATTCTTTGTTTTATAAATTGATGAAATTTAATTTTAAACCCACTACAGTAGGGTAGGGTATGTGTTTGTAGGATTTTTTATAGGGCTCTCAAAAATTTAACATCAAATTGGGCGAAAAGTGACCGAGCTGTGGATAGCTACTAAGCTAGTAACTGAAAGACTACCGAGAGACAGATAAAAACTATCTTCAAGCTGACAAGCTGGTATATGGTAACTAAAAGCTGACAAGCTGATATACGGTAGCTAACGATTTGAGTTGTGATTCGGCACTAATTCTTGAGCTAAGTGTTAAACTTTTGACTGGCCTGTACAGTACCATATTTTTTCTACCCCACAGAGCCTGATCAATACAGGTATCCTACTACTATCCGTCAATCCCTGTTAAAATTGGATCTGTCTGTCTGTCACAATCTACCCTTTCAACCTTTCACAATAAAAGTAGACATTTTTATGTTAATTTTTTTTATTTAAAAAAAATAACATTTTACCTTCATTTTTATATTGGATTCTTTATCAAAAATTTATTCAACAACTTAAACTTTTTAACCTAAAATGTGAAAACACTGTTTTGGTATTATATAGGTACATTGTATTAATGATTGAAATACAAAAGTACATGTAGGTACAAGATTGATTGATTAATTGATTGAATGGGCATCCCAGTCGAGAAAATTTCACTTATATAGGGACGTCACCAGCTATAGGTGATTGGCCAGAATTTTTTACCTTTGCAGTGTTCCTTCTAGAAGGGGTCATGGGCCATTGATACCTAATTTGCTAAATGACAACATTGTTAAAGCCTTAATGGGCCATATTTAACATTATATAATTGCAAAAATATTGATGTTATGGTGTTGCAGGGAAAAGTTTTTGAAAACTGCCCCCTCTAAAAAATCCTTAGCAGTGTTCCTGGGGTAGAGTGCAGGGAGGGTTCTTTATCATGTAATAAGTTGAGTAATGGTGTTTAATTAACATCCCAGTCAAGAATATTTCACTTATATGGAGAAATCACAAACTATAGGCGAAGGTGCAGATATTTTGCCTGTGCATTGTGCTGATGGCATTATACAGCAGAGTTCTGATTCTTTATCTTGCCAAACCTACCGTGACATGGGCCCTTGTTTATTTTAAGTTCCCATCCGAAAGAACCTTGACTTAAATCATTCTATAATGCTAAGTGATTGGTGAAAGAACAGTCACTACCCATTTTCAAATCTTGGGTCATACCAGGTCAGGGTTCAAAACACCCCCCCCCCCCCATTTATGAAGTGTGCACTCTACCACTGAGCTACTGCAGTGGTCTGTAGCATGTCATATTTATCATGACACATTGGCGGCACATAGCAGAATTGCAATAAATTAGTCTTGGCTTGGCAACTCGAAACTATCCTAGCAGTTACCAATACTTAATGCCTATGTGTTATATAGGTGTTAAATGTTCAAAAAACATTAAGTTACCCTGCCCTGGTCTTTCCAAGGGAAAGCACTCTTACTAGTTGCCGCTTGCCATTAAACTGGGATAAGTAAAAATACCAGCAATATATACTTTTAATTGACCCTGTAAATTGAAACCAAATCCTCAATATTTCAATTTTTATTTTTGGTAACCAGTTTGACTTGTATCCAACTTTTGAAATTTTATTTTAAGAATTTTAGTTAAGATAAATAGTTTTGTACTGTCTGTTTTGGATAATTCCGTCAAAAAAAAAACTTAAAAATAAAAATATTGGGGTATTTTTTTTTTCTTTTCTTTTTTTCCCCCTTCCTGCAACATGCCTATCACATCATAGCAAACTGATTAAACACCTATAGTATAAACATGTTAATCTTTACATGTATAAATTAGATAAGTTTTGAATGATTTACACATGATGCTATCACATCTGGGAATACCTGGAGGTTTTACAATAGTACAGTACAGCAAGTTCCACTCCCAACATTTGACCTCTGACCTGTAGTTGAAGAAGATCAACAGGTTTGACCCTGACATTTTACATTAATAAAGGTGAACAAATATACCAATAAAGACAACTTCAACTTTTAGATTTAGAGACCAAATTTGCCATTACCTAGTTTTCCAGTTTTAAAATTATTAATAGCCAAATTTCCAAAATTTGTGAAATTATAGTCCTTTTTAAAGTATTTTTCACAAATTTGCTAAAATAAGTTACTTTAGAAATTACCAAAGCCAGTAGTAGCCAATGGTGATTCTGGTTACCAGGAATAGAAACAAAGCATTAGCTAGGTTTCCATAAATTTAAAATAATTAGTGGCCAAATTTCCAAAATTTGTGAAAATATAGTCCTTTTTAAAGTATTTTTCCACAAATTTGCTAAAATAGATACTTTTTGAAAGAATTCCTTAGAAATCATTAGCCAATGGCGATTTTGGCTACCAGGAATGGAAACATAGCATTACACTGCAATCTATTGTGCCAGGGTAAATTTCCTAGGTCAACTTAGCAGGTAATACTGGTTAGGTTTCGGGTAATATACATATATATCTGATAAAACACTTATCTTTTAGGAAGATTTATCTTATATTTACATCACAACTGTCAGGAACTGTTTCCACTTGTACCTGATACAAAACTGTATCAAATGTTTCCAAGTGTCTACGTGTGTATTATCAAGACACCCATGGGCCTTTTCGCTCACCTGGGCAGATTTATCTTATATTTACATCACAACTGTCAGGAACTGCTTCCACTTGATACAAAACTGTATCAAATGTTTCCAAGTGTCTACGTGTGTAATATCAAGAAACAGATGGGCCTCATTGCTCACCTGGGCTGATTTATCCTATATTTACATCCTAACTGTCAGGAACTGCTTCCACTTGTACCTGATACGAAACTGTATCAAATGTTTTTAGTGTTTATGTATGTATTATCAAGAGACCCATGGGCCTTATTGCTCACCTGACTGAAGATATATTCCATGTTTGTGCAAATTTGAAAGTCCTTCACCCAGTCGTTTCATCAAATTTAGCTCAGTAGTTCTGGAGATGATAGTTGATAGATATTAACATACTGCAGACAAGGCATGATTAATGACACACAACAGAAGATTTAAGATGGATGGAGAACCACTATAATAGCCTGTCTGAGCTCAGATGAGCTAACTTCTTATTGCTACATGCATTCAAGCATGTTTTGTTTGAATGTTGCTTAACGTCTCATTTGTAATTCGGGAGGAGAACTACTTTATTAATCTCTATGGATTAATCTATGAACAAGTTTGTGTATGCATATAAAGTGCCAGTGTGTTTTTATGGTCTGCCTTGTGCCAGCACACACTTAGGGCGACTTTAAGGTGCTAATTCACCAAGTCACTATCCCACAGACAAGCTTACCACTCCCCCAGTCACATTATACTGACATTTGGTAAACCAGTTAGGCCAACTACAAGCAAAATTTGCTTTCCTATATGCAGTTTGAGTGGGACTTGACCTCACAGCCATGAGAGACCCTGGATTTGTATATTGATGTCTTATCCATTAGGCCACCATGGTGTTCATTCAAGCACATCTGTCTGCAGAAACTTACAAACCACAATATATCAGTACACACTATGCAAAATTTTACTTTTGTTGTTAAAATGAATTTTTTATTTAATGCAAGTAAAAAGTACAAATATAAAACACATTATATATAATGTAGAATGACTAAGTTATACTTAGAACAGAGAAATATGTGTTAAATTAGAAAACACACATTAAACATTATTATGTAATTACTAAATAACACGAAACAAGACTTTTTATAATCCAAAGACCAATTTATCATTTTAAATTTCTCTACATGTGTACGGTACTACACTACATAAATCTTTTCGGCCAATCCAACAAGAGTGGAATGGATTATAGTTTTCCTGCCCCCCCCCCCCTTGCACCACTGGCACTGCCCCCAAAAATAATAGGTTTGTCCCACAAAAATACTGTCTGCTGGCCAAACCTTGCCCATCTTATAGTTTTAAATGAGTTTGAATAAGTCCATAACTACAGTACAGGCCTGTCAAAAGTTTAACACTAAACCAACAAATTAGTGTTGAACTGACAACTCATCTCTGCTATATCTCGACAAAATTTCAACTGCTGTTTTGCTATCTCTTAGCAGCTTTTTTGTCACTAGTTATCTATATCTGAGCGACTCAGCAGCCGAGCTTCGATTGTTGTAGTTTTAATGGTGCTTAACGTTGCATCAGCAGTTTTTCAACTATTCCCGATAAGAACTATTTTATCAATCTCTATGGATTAATCTATGAACGATTTATGTATGCATGTGAAGTTTGGTGTGTTTTATGGTCTGCCTCGTACCAGTGTGCATTCTTGGCGACTTTAAGGTGCTAGGTCATCGAGTCAGTATGCCCCAGACAAGGGTACCACTCCCCCAGTCACATTATACTGATACCGGGTGAATCAGAAAAAGGTCAACGGCAAGGAAAATTCACTTTCCCACATGTGGTCTGAACGTGAATCAAACTCACAGCCGTGAGAGACCCTGGATTTGTAGACTGATGTCTGATCCATTGGACCACAGCGGTCTCAGCCAGGCTTCGACTCCCTTTTCTTTCAGTTCACTGTTAAACTTTCGTCAGGACTGGTCTGTACTGTGTGTATATACATATCTGATCTAAAATCATGACATTTAGCTCATTTTAGGGCAGATAAAATTTTAATTTTAAATCCTTAAACACTGCATAAGAGCTATTTAATTCAACACTCCATTTAACAGATATCTTTTTCATCTAAAGCACATTATGTGACATAAATCACAGAAATGATTGAACATATGAAAGTAGCATGTTGAAAGGAATTTATCCTCACATATATTCTCATGATATAAATTTGTATATTTACAATACCGGTATGTCTGTATATCTCTTTGATGAAACTTATAGAAGCAATTGTATTTCAATTCCCCTTGAAAGACAATAGGGGTCATGACCCTTGATGTGTATCAATTTTCCCGCAATATTACATCATGTCACGCACAGGGGGTCAAGTGATCATGTGAGATACGCCGATCTCGCATGGCTAAAAACCCTATATCACACGAGCAGATATGGAAAAAATAGCGCCAAGGTTCAAAATATTTATTAAAAGAAAGAATTGTAAATATAAGAAATGACATTTCTGCTCATGGTATTTCAAGGGGTAATGATAGTGTGGTGCGTGCCAAATTCAAAATGAAGGGAAAATTTGGCAAGCGCCACACTATCTTTCATTACCCCTTGAAATACCATGTTCAGAGTGTCATTTCTTAAATGAACAAACAATCTATTTAGGCCGGTTAAGCAAACAAATAACAAAGTCTTCTTATTTTAATTTTACATTTTTTGTATTCCAATAAAACTTATGTGATCAATCAGATTTGATACTGATGTACTGGTCTCATAATACCACAATAAAATGCTTGTTTTAAAAGTATTCTGGATGCCAAATTAGTAAAATATTGATCACATCTTGAAGGAAATCTAGTGGATCCTCTTTTTGTAAAACCCCTATTTAAATGTGTAAAATTTTTATTTTTATTTCAATAAAGTTCCAAAGGCTTATAATTATGTCATGTTTATAATTTTTTAGTCACAATTAAAATTTTAGTGGGGGGGGGGGGGGTTACAAATGGAAGTCTTTCCAGAATTTTTTATGAAACACACACCGAAAAAAATAACACACATTCTTCTCATCATGAAAGGATTATTAACACACACACACACACACACACACACACTGGAACTTACTTTTGATATCTGGAATCTCATTCTACAAGCAGTGTTCAAAATTAAACAACCAGCACCAAAATTTAAAACCTTCTCTCACATAGCATCTTCATTTAATCAAAGACCTTGCATCTCCAAGATGACAAAGTCAATGAGGTGTGACAAAATGAAACCCAAGATATCTGAAATCAACGACCCGTCTCGCAAATGGCAAAGTCAAACCAACCTCTCAAAGTCAAACAGGTATGGGTTAATATAAACATCATTAATATTAAATATGTGCCTAATTTTAATGAATTGATTAAGGTGCCCTTTGAAGTGAATGAGGATAAAGGCTTCACCTGTGATTAAATCAAACAGGCCTGCAGGGATAAACAATGAAAAAATTGACACATGTTTTTTAACTTATTAAAGCTGAAACAACAAACAAGAGATCTATATCCCCTATTTATTTAGGGGAAACCACTTTATATGGATGGGTGTATGGTTTCAGTAATAAATATGAACTCATATGGATCTATATTGTATGTTTATGCATATGATAAATAATTCCGTAAGTTTAATATTTTAAGCACAATGAAATTTATTTTCACATTTTTTATTTACCTATTTATAAATATAACAAAAGAAGAGGTTTTCATGCAATTATATAACAGCTAGTTTTCCATAAATTTAAAATAATTAGTAGCCAAATGTCTAAAATTTGTAAAAATATAGTCCTTTTTAAAGTATTTTTCCACAAATTTGCTAAAATAGGTTACTTTTTGAAAGAATTCCTCAGAAATTAGTAGCCAATGGCGATTTTGTTTACTAGGAATGGAAACATAGTAACAGTATCAAGCAATAACATTGCATTTTTTATTTATTTAAATTCAAGTTATTTTATTTATTTAAAATTCAAGTTATTTTATTTATTTAAATTCAAGTTATTTTATTTATTTAAATTCTTTCTTTATTTATATAAATTCATTCTTTATTTATATCAATTCATTATTTATTTATATAAATTCATTCTTTAGTAATATCAATTCATTATTTATTTATATAAATACAATTTATTTATTGTTGCATTTTCATATATACTTGTTTATTTTTATTTTTTTTTTAGATTTCATTTACTAATATAAACTTATTTATTAACACATCTTACATTTAGTTTATTTATTGGATATAATTTAATACTTAAACAAAATAATAAGCACTGAATCAATCATTCAATAATTACATGTACTGAAATAAGCAATAAACATAAACATATTTTAAGTAGACAAAGGGAGATAATTCAGAAAAATCTGTAAAAAAAAAAAAAAAAAAAAAATACCAGTTGGTAATTCTGTTTTAATTATATAATTTATAACAGGATTCATTTGGGTGTTTAGTAAAAAATATTTGAATTAAGTTTTTCTCAGTGGATATAATTAATATATTCAGACCTCTGAAAGACTTCAAATAAGTTAAAATAGCCAAGACCTGGAACAAATCCTGAATATAGTGCAAAAGTTGGCAATTTTATATTCAATATTTGGTCTCTTTGGCACCTACACTTATTGAGGTTTCTTTCTTCCTCTCAAATAGGACTGTCTCTCATTTATTCATGAATGGGATCAGGGCCCTTGTAATTCAGAAAATTTGTGGTCCAATAGGCAATAACCAAAACTGTGTAGGGCTGAAACAATTCTCCACAGTTTTGATTCTGTTCAATTCATTTTTACTGGGTTTGGTGTTCGATTTTTATGGAAATTTTCTGTTTGGTTCATTTCTGTATTCTAGTCTGTGTTTCGTTTTTAACTTTAGTGTAAACAATATGGCAGATAACTTTGCACCAATACAAATAAGGAATGCCCCTGCTTCATTCAGATTGGCGATCTGAACGTACTTTGGCTTTAGAGACAGTGCAGATAAAACTGTATAGCAATGTTGTTTATAAAAAAAAAATTAAAATTACCGCAGATTTCATAAAGAATTAGTTAAATTCACCTGCCATTGTTGTTTATTTCATTAAAAGTTATGATTTTACATCGTAGGACACAAACTTCCTGGACTACTTTTTATTGTATTTACAAGATCAGTTCGCCAGATTGCACAAATTATTGGATGAATCCCCTCGCAATATTTTACTAGATTCTGAAATATAGTCTGAAAATTTATTCCTAATGTGCATATGTAACCAAATGCATTACCTGTCTCAGAATACATATCTCATGATAAAACATATATATTTCTTTCACGTTCATTTACCAGTCGCACTATTTCCATGCATACTCATTTAATACCACTTTAATAGCAAAGAAGCCTGATTTTAGAGAAAGCGATAGCAATGTACACTTTCACTGTTGTGAACGCTGTACAAAAAACAAGACCCAAATGTAAAATCAAAGCAAAATTATTTGACCAATTTATTAAGGACAACAGAGTGGCAAAAAGTGTATCAAAAAATATATTAGTTTTCAACTATAAGTATAAAGCGAGCAGTTAAAAAACCTTTCTCATCATAACAGTGTTTGACTGGAACCACCTGGAAGAAGAAGTTGTGCATACTTAGGCTAAACAGTAGAGGGCTTTTGAGACTGCTGCTAATAACAGCAAACAATACTCCCTATGTATCCAGAATTGGATCCATCAACGAACCTACACATGCACAGAAATTATCCAGCATCGGTTACACCCCCCCCCCCCCCTTTCCCTGTTTCAGATGGGACGTCTGCATCACGTTAGGCTGCATTTGTTATTACTTACCTGGCCTTCCTGGCGTGCTGAGGCCATTCCTCTGACATTTTACATATAAACAAATTACAGAAAAAACAAATATAGCTCCATTATTCTTCTAGAAGTGCTAAAGTGTTTGTTTTGATGGAATAAATTATACAGCGGCCTACTTCCGGTCATCCATTATTTGACGTTTCCGGTTAGTGCTCGGAAATTAACCTCGGCAAAGTCCGTAAAACATTAAAAAGGCGGCAGATTTAAAAACAAAAGAGAAAGTAGAGAACGATATTATTTTAATTTCTTTATCCATAATGAGTCGCTGTTTACCTACGAATGATTGGTATCCATAATTCCATTTATGGATACTCATGATTGATTTTTGTGTATCCATAAATAGCAAAGAAAATAGTAAATAATAGTAAAAATCTCACTATGATTTTGTGTTATTTACTTGGTAATAAATTTATAGCTATTTTATTTAAACGGCCCGCATTTGTTTTCAAATAAATCAGCAACATCATTTAAATACTGAGGATAAAAAACACAGACATTTCGGGTCAGGTAATTATTTATATACAATTTATAAAAAAAAAAAGCATACAATTTGTTGTGCTTGGCAATATAATTGTTCCAACACACAGTTTGTATACTGATGGGCGCAAACTGTTGCTTCCTGATTTGTTTCTCTTGTTGTTTACAAAGACTGCGAACTTATGGTATGCAGAACCTTGTTAAAACTGAAGAAAAGACTGCCGTCAAATTATTCCTAAACCCGGCTAAATTTTGAGCATATACCCTAGTGAGCTTAAGGTAAAACAGACCACTGGACCAAGCTTCAAGTGTTGCTTCATATTTGGGTTTATATCTTAATAATTACACCCATAAAAGGTTACATTCTCACCTATATATGGCAAACATGGTGTATTCTAACTTAATGACAACTGAAACACGCGCTTCTCCCCAAGTTGACGTAGTTCATATAAATCCCCGCGAAACATATGACCAAGACAATATTTTTTTCCATTTGGAGCAATTTTGTACGGTTCCTTCTCTCCCAAAGATAGCTTCACCTCTTTTAATTCTGGGGTCACTATTCTCTGCCAACCCTGCTTGGGTTTCCTCCTTTTTCTTTTTCCTTGTGGATTCCACTCCAACTTTTGTCTTGGCTTCTTCTCCTGTTTATGGAGTTAAAACGTTATCGTAGAGACTATTCCTACCACGGGACTGTATAGAACACAAGATGCCTACAAATAAATGGCTGACTCGGGGATATTACAAACTTAGGCTCAGCAACATTACCAGCTTTCACTTCGGTTTACGAGAGACAACTCGTATAGTCATTATGTTCATCTACAGGTAATAAGTTACACTAAAGGCCCCTCAAAATTTTATTGTCATCACCACAATATTGATAAGTATTATTTCTCTGAATCCAAAATTAGCTTTGATATATATTTGACGTTGCATAGTTCCATGATAATTTCATTTTTCATTTTTAATTACACACGTGATGCAGGAGGTGTTTACACTCACTGAGCACAGTCACACTTTCCTGGTTGAATTTCACGTTTTTAACTTAATTTGCCAGTTTCAAAGTTTTTACTTTGCTTTAGAATTGTGATTTGAACATGGATTGGTATGTTTGTTTTTATTATATGCTAGATTTATGATAAACAACGCATTTGACGATATAAATGTCCAACAATCGGTTTACCAATGGACACAAACTGTGCAACATCGCAGGCTGATTTTCTCCTTTATTCGCACGAAGCAGAATGTATGTAAAACATTGTTTAATATGGAGAGAAGACTGTCACCAATTCATTCAACTCTACATATAGATATATTGATGGTGTTCAGTGAGTGTTATATTTCCATACCCTCAATTTGGAGAATATATGAATGTCATATCCTAGTGAACTTGAAATATGATATGAATTATTCAAGTTCTGCTTCATATTTGGATTTAAACATTAACTATGCCACCCATGAAAGGCTACATTTGAAGCTGTATGACAAACGTGATGGCTTTAATTTTCTATTGTCAATTTTTTCTATTCTATGCAGCAATATACCCGCCTCTCCTTATGGTGTATTTGTTTCACAGTTGATACGCTATTCATGATACAGTTTGTTCTCAATCCGAAAACTTTATATACAACGATGTAAGCTGCTTCAATTCTATCATCAATTTTCCAATTCTATGCAGCAATATACCTGCCAATCCTAATGGTGTAGTAGTTTTATATTTAAGACGCTATGGTAGAGCTTGTTACTCCGGAAACCTTATATACAACGATGCAAGCTGCTTACCAATAAATTTGACATGGAGATATTGCAAGCCTAGGCTTATCAAGATCTCCAAAAACTTTTATGGCCGTCATCACGATTTCTTTGACCTCATAGTTTCGTTTCCTTTCATTCTCAATTTGGTTAATTTTGCAGGCATAGAAAAGGAAAGTTGGCAATAGTGGACATATAATAATATAATTAATACTACACAATATATAAAGCCATAACATTTTATTTAAAAATATAACAAAAAAAATAATAATAATATAAACAATACAAAATTCATGTCATCAGAAAACAATAATTCAAATTCGTACAAAGAAAACAAAATACGTACAATAAAACAAAATACGCACATAAGAAAACAAAATACATACATAAGAAAACAAAATACGTACATAAAAAACAAAATACGTACACATGGAAACAAAATACGTACATAAGAAAACAAAAACATACACAAGAAAACAAAATACGTACATATGGAAACAAAATATGTACATATGGAAACAAAATACGTACATATGGAAACAAAATACGTACATAAGAAAACAAATACGTACATAAGAAAACAAAATACGTACATATGGAAACACAAATACGTACATATGGAAACAAAATACGTACATAAGAAAACAAAATACGTACATATGGAAACAAAATACGTACATATGGAAACAAAATACGTACATAAGAAAACAAAATACGTACATATGGAAACAAAATATGTACATAAGAAAACAAAATACATACATATGGAAACAAAATACGTACATATGGAAACAAAATACGTACATATGGAAACAAAATACGTACATATGGAAACAAAATACGTACATAAGAAAACAAAATACGTACATAAGAAAACAAAATACGTACATAAGAAAACAAAATACGTACATATGGAAACAAAATACGTACATATGGAAACAAAATACGTACATAAGAAAACAAAATACGTACATATGGAAACAAAATACGTACATATGGAAACAAAATATGTACATAAGAAAACAAAATACATAAATATGGAAACAAAACACGTACATATGGAAACAAAATACGTACATAAGAAAACAAAATACGTACATATGGAAACAAAATACGTACATATGAAAACAAAACCATACATAAGAAAACAAAATACGTACATAAGAAAACAAAATACGTACATATGGAAACAAAATACGTACATATGAAAACAAAATACGTACATAAGAATACAAAATACGTACATATGAAAACAAAATACGTACATAAGAATACAAAATACGTACATATGAAAACAAAATACGTACATAAGAAAACAAAATACGTACATAAGAAAACAAAATACGTACATAAGAAAACAAAATACGTACATATGGAAACAAAATACGTACATAAGAAAACAAAATACGCACATATGGAAACAAAATACGTACATAAGAAAACAAAATACGTACATAAGAAAACAAAATTCGTACATATGGAAACAAAATACGTACATAAGAAAACAAAATACGCACATATGGAAACAAAATACGTACATAAGAAAACAAAATTCGTACATAAGAAAACAAAATACGTACATATGGAAACAAAATATGTACAAAAGAAAACACAATTCGCACATGTAAACAACATTCGGACATAAGAAAACAAAACACGTACATAAGAAAACAAAAAACATAAGAAAACAAAATACATATGCAAACAAAATAAAATAGTTTATTCGGGCAAACAACAGTGACTTGTCCGTTTGACCTTTCATTAGGAATATTCATATAGGACGGCCCACTCATTGCATGGGCAGTGTTAAAATTTGCAGTGACTTCATACACAATGCACGGGATCACACCCATAGCACCTTACTTTAGATTAGTATTTCCCTTACTGTTTTAACCACTTGACTTTTAAATCTACATATAGATATGTGTTTGACATTAGTGTCTTCCATGATGCAAACGACATAAACAATAACTGGTGTTCCATATACATCAATACACTGGTTTATGGTGAGGTCAATCGGACAGGTCAATGCATATAAAATGCAGTCACAAATAAAAATACACTCATATATAATTATTTACACGTATATTAATAAAAAACAAACGCACTAATCCATGTCCGAATCACAATCCAGAGGCAAAAAATAAAAACTTTGAAACTGACGAGTCAGGTTCCACCAGGGAAATGAGACCGGGTGCTCCGGAATGTTTTTTCTGGTTACAATATCTTTAAACAAAGACATCTCGCAGGATTGAATGAAATTTCACGTTTACTTGAATACAGTTAAAAGTCATGCCAAAACATGATTGTCATGAAAGACTTTACGAATAGCAATGAAAGATTTCATATTCCTTAGCAGGTATACTATTCTGGATTTTTTTCTGCATTTTATGTACGTTTTATTAATACATTATTAATATTGTATCTTGTGATGTTTACATATTATTCCAGTTTTAATTTTACAGCACTCGACGGTCATTTCAGAATACAATTCCTCATCAGTAGTGATAGAACCAAAATTATGAAACCAAAATTGTTTTCAAGATGAAAAGATACCTAAAGGACCAAAATATATTTTATCAAATTTAACCTAGGAAATACTTTGCATGAGGGACTATACCTTAGTTTTTGAGGACTGGCAGCAAATTTGGACAATAGTTTATTTCTGACAATAATACACAATTATTGCCTACTGAGTTTGTGATACAATATCCCTAGGAGCAACAGCCACCTGCAGAGATTTTTGAAAATAATTGTCCCCATCATTCCTTGCTCTTTTCTTAACCTTAACCCTGTCCTTCTGAATTACAGATTAAAAAAGAACAAGTAATCTTCGTACTCTTCTTATAACGTGCACTGATACTTTCAATTCAATTTTGAAAGGTAGAGGTAAAGGTTTGATTTCAAAAGTTTTCAAAGTTTTTTACCATGCTTTTTCATTGTGATTTTGGATATGTATCGGTACAGTTGGTTTTTTTTAATTTTGCGTGGCAGTTGTAGCTAATTACACAGGAGGTGCTTACCCTTCCGGAGCATCCGGCTCCACTTCCCTGGTTTCACCTGACTTGTCAGTTTCAAAGTATTTACTTTTGGATTGTGATTTGGATATGAATAGGTATGTTTGTTTTTTATTTTTCAACATATTTCAGCTAAAATTGCTGTTGTTAATGATATACAGTGGATCATCCTCGTTGGCTATTTACAGAGCCAATCACGAGGGGCAGACATTTTGCACTTGACCTATTACATTATTAAATAAGTATGATATAACTAAATTTAGAAATTAAACTATTAAGTAAAAGTAGTAGTTTGTACTTAAGATGCCTGATGTACATTTCCTATCCACTTCGACGTTCGATGTTTTGAACTTCCCTGTTTCCCGACGTCAGCTTAGTTTTGGATTGTAAAGAGGGACTTCTGCGTAAGAACATATTCGATATACACTCGAAATTGTTTTGTATTTCCCTGATTCCCGACGTTAGATAAGTTTTGGATTGTAATGAGGGACTTCTGCGTTAGAACATATTCGATATACACTCGAAATTTTTTGTACTTACCGGTTTCCCGACGTTAGGTTAGTTTTTGGATTGTAAGGAGGGACTTCTGCCTAAGAATATATTCGACTGATATACACTCGAAATTATACTAGGGAAGCGAGACTGAGTGCTCCGGAAGGACAAGTGCTCTCCTTTTAGCTAACTACACCCGGCAATATACATGTATGTTATTTCGTTGACTTGTTGTTTAATGTGTTCATGAAAACAACGTAAATTGGGAAAGTATGAAAATCAATAATTTCGCATTATAAATTCCTACCAGGGAAGCGAGACTGCGTGCTCCGGACGAATAAGCACTCCCTGTTTAGCTAGCTACACCCGACACGTAACTACGTTTACAATACATGTGTATATGTATTTTATTTCGATGACATTTTGGTCAAGGTGTCTACAAAACAACACAAATTGGGACACCACGAAAAGAAATCATTTCGATATACACCCGAATCTACCAGGGAAGCGAGGCTGGGTGCTCCGGAAGAGTAAGCACTTCATGTTCAGCTAGCTACACCCGACACGTAACTACATTTACAATACATGTGTATATGTATTTTATTTCGAAGGAATATTGGTTAAGGTGTTTACAAAACAACACAAATTGGGACATTACGAAAAAAATCATTTGGCATTATAAAGAGTACAAATAAAGAATTAGAGTAATGGTTTACATTTGCTTATTCTGAGATCTATCCAACTTAATAGAAGCACGATATTTACAGCAGTTATAAGAGGAACAGCAGGCCCATCTTCCAAATTCAGACGGAAAAATGGTACTCTAGCAAATATTAGTTTAATAAGTCCCATAATCGATTGACTAAATGAAAGTGAGGCAATGATTAGTCTCAGGAGCCAACAGACAAAAGTTCCCGCGATTTTTTTCTTGTGTCTTAATTTCAAGCACGGCAACGACGTAAGAAAGAATCCAAGGAAGACGAGAATCGTGCTTAATACCGGCATGAGGACATTCAATGCATATATGAATCCTCCAATATCGAAGGATTTATCACCCAAAAATGTCGTATCCAGACCGGAGATAAATTCGGTAATGTTGTCTGCAACAGATCTTTTAGATATATGGACGCTGTTTCCTGGCAACGAAATGTCCCTTTTATTTCGGTTATTAAAGACGTTTGATCTCTCCTTTGTCTCTGTAATAAGTGACCGTAACTGACCAGTTAACTCAGGATTCGCCTTGAACATAGCTGGTCGGTCTATTATGATGTAAATGATTATAATACTTGACATTATAGCAGGAAAAAGGGACATAACCCATGCAGAGGGACTGGATAGTTTTGACTTTATTTTGAATGGTTTCATTTCCTTTTTACGATCTTTGTGTTGGTCTTTAGGTATAGTTGTCAAGTTTAGTTCAGTTGTGCTATCTGAAATAACTGATATTTCTTCAATGCTGCTTAGTATTGTCATATTACTTTCCTGTTTTGCATACACGTTAACTTTCTTTCTCTTCGCGCACGTCTTTGTAATAATCCAGCGAACAAGGGAGACAATAAAACTACCTGGAAAAGAAACAATTAAATATCTTAATTACCATGAGTACTTCGTTTATGTCAAAAACAAACATACCAATCCATGTTCAAATGAAAATTCCAAAACAAAATAAAAACTTTGAAAATTGACAATCTACTAAGTTCTGTTTGGTAATGGAATGTTCCAACAAACAATCGGTTCACCAATGGGCGCGAATTGTGCACCATTGCTTGCTGACTTTTTTCGTAATTTGTAAGACGCAGAATTTATACAGAACCTTGTTAAATATGGAGAGAAGATTCATAAGAAGCATAAAAATATATAGATGACGTTCTGACTCTAAATAATCCCAAATTTGGTGATTATGTGAATGCCATCTATCCTAGTCAGCTTGAAATAGGAAATACGACCGATTTTTCATTTAAACTTAAACCACAATTATAACACACACGAAAAGATACAGAAATGAGAAACAAACCAGGATCGGTCTTCTAGTGGTTTAGTAATTTTTAGTTCTGTTTTTATATGTATCCATTTATCAAAGATCATTACAATAAAGATATTTACCTGTTGTTTTTAACCACAAAATCATGGCAGCAATGAAGGAAAAAGTAAAAGCCATTTTCATCATCTTCCAACCAATCTCTTCCTTTACCACAGGATCAATTAGAGGAGCCAGACGTAAAACTGCATAAAATAAAGACTTGAAGAAAAATAACATGAACCATACTGCAATGTTACTGGCGAAGAATGTAAAAGCTATAGCGGAAAGAATGAAATGAGAAGAAACGCCCTCTAAAGAATGCCTTCTCCAGAACCCGATTGTACAGCAAACCGTTCCAAACAGAAAACACGGCAACAGGAATAATATGATGTGTATATCTAACTGGAATTTATATTTAAAAGTCAGTAAAGGCGTTTTAAATAATGGTTTAAATTTATCCAAACTTGATTTAAATTCTATCAATGACGAAGAGGAAATACCATTAAGGATAGCTAAAACAGAATTATGAGCATCTTCAAATGCTTTAGAAATCTGCTTTAATTCTTTACTTGGATTAAATGTGACTGTCGCCCACGGGAGGAAAAGAGAAAGTATGAGAAGAAAAAGTCCACTTAGACCACAAATTAACATCAAAGTGTTGAAAAATTTATGTAATTTTGTAGTATTTCCGAAATTCGAAACCACCTGACGGATGTCTTTCAGAGAATTAACGACATCTCCAATGTGTTTATATGGGTAATGCGACAATAGGTAAAACAATATTGGAAATGCAAAACTAAACGGTACAAGTGCGGTATAGCAGAGGATAGTTTCCATGGGTACACCGTAGCTATACAAGATGCCATACAGACGGATGGTTTTTGTAGGCACGGCGAAAGACAGGCAATTATAGAATATCAGCAGTTTTAGAGCATTATGCAGACGGACAAATTTGGATCTTGATATGCAGACGACAATGAATGCAACGAACAGAAGTGATAAAAGCGTGTGGCTGACATAAGGTACAATTATCTGAGCTCTGAATAATGCTATCGCAGATTCATTCAGCCGCGAAATGTTGGATACCATCATGCTGTCAATAGCTGAAATGTTACTTATATTTCTTAACGAACCCTCCAAAATCTGACTTTTAATGAACACTGAAAATCCTCCAAGCACCATCGCCATGGATACAGGAATCAATAACAACGCCCGTCCTATTCTCTGTGGAATTGTTTGCACACGATTCTTTGGTTTGTAATCCTCTATTTCGTAATATCGAGTTAAAATCCAGAATTTGGACACACGTTGCTTGACCGGATCTTGTATCATGTCTCCCGTTTTTATATCAATTATTTTTATCCGATATCTGTAAGTAAAAGGTTTATAAATATATTATTATACTGAGTAATTGTTGTATTTTGCATTCAGGCTAGACGATTTATTTTCAGATGGGGCTCGCTGCTATTCCAGGTGATACTCAGTCGTTTGCTATGGAATTGCAACAGTTTCGTGTGTTTTACTGTAAAAACGACGTTATACTTGGAATTTGCGATGTAACATTTTCCAAAAAAAAAATCCACACAAACGTTAAGAGGTATTGATCACGTCGAACATTGGCTTAAACATTTAAGGCAATAATGATCAACTAGATTGAAAGAGGAGATGGTTTAAAATAATAATAGAGGAAAGATTGAAAGAGGAAATGGTTTAAAATGTTGATAGAGGACAGCTTGAAAGAGGAGATGGTTTAAAACTAATAGAGGACAGATTGAAAGAGGAGATGGTTTAAAATGTTGATAGAGGACAGCTTGAAAGAGGAGATGGTTTAAAACTAATAGAGGACAGATTGAAAGAGGAGATGGTTTAAAATGTTGATAGAGGACAGCTTGAAAGAGGAGATGGTTTAAAACTAATAGAGGACAGATTGAAAGAGGAGATGGTTTAAAATACTAATAGAGGAAAGATTGAAAGAGGAGATGGTTTAAAATGTTAATAGAGGACAGCTTGAAAGAGGAAATGGTTTAAAACTAATAGAGGACAGATTGAAAGAGGAGATGGTTTAAAATACTAATAGAGGACAGATTGAAAGAGGAGATGGTTTAAAATACTAATAGAGGACAGATTGAAAGAGGAGATGGTTTAAAATACTAACAGAGGACAGATTGAAAGAGGAGATGGTTTAAAACACTAATAGGGGGAAGAAGTTTACAATTAAAACATTAACAGACTGATAGCAGTTTTGTTTCAGTTGAAAGGGACTATTGAATATCCGTATGATAACATAAATAACTGTAACAAATAATTACAGCCAAACCTGCCTATAAAGGCTGTTCAAGGTTACCAGTAAAAGTGGCCTTTATGGGCAGGTGGCCTTTATATACAGGTTCAAATAATATGAATATAGAACAATTGGGAGATAATTCTACTGGTCTTTATATGCAGGTTGTCTTTATATAGAGGTGGCCTTTAAAACAGGTTTGACTGTACTAGTGCGCATTAAAATCCCACACATTTATTGTGATTGTAATTTCTACTCTGCCAAAATTTCCAGATTTAAATATTGATGTGTTACATTAACTAATGTGCACAACGATCCAAAATTGTGATCTTGAGTGGTCAACAACAAAATGGAGGCATTGCATTTAAATAATTTTAACACTAGTAAACAGAACACCAAGGATTTCCCTGAGGAAATAAAATTTTCACGACTTTATATTAGGACTGGTATCTAAATTTATGTTTTACATTGTATTAAAATACAAATCTGTTTGTAGAACCATCTATTTTGTAAAATCATTGTGCTTATGTATCCGTAACACTCTGTGACGAGATGAGTCTTATGTACACATCGTATATCACTTATTACGTTACTCTGACTATTGTAGTGTCATTTCCGTGTGAAAATAAAGCATGAGAACTTAATTTGATATTTATAGAGTTTGAATAACGATAAACGAGGTAAACTGTTAGATTGACAACCTTATTTCTTAGAACCAGCTAGCAACCATTCCAAATTAAGATGGACCACTGCAGTAGCACAATTTGTAGAGTGCTCGCGCCGTAAGTAGGAGGTCATGGGTTTGAACCTCGACCGGGTATGATCAAAGACTTAAAATAAGGTAGCAACTGTTCTTTCGCCAAGCACTCGACAGGAATTAAAAGCCACGGTTTTTTGGATGGGAACTTAAATAAACGATGTCCCATTCAACAGTAGGCGTGACATGATAAAGAAACCTGCCATCAGTACGACGCACAAATTGGCTAGATCCATACTATATTATAATAATTATTATTCATGATATAATACATTATGTGTTTAATAATCATTAAAATGACACTATCTTAGTAACGTTTTATTGCAGAAATTCATCCACATGTATATATATTTAACCAGCATTTGAATATTACAAGCATTTACTAGTATTAATAAAAAAATCTGGAACAAAGCAAACAAAACAATGGCTTATAAATTGTTGATTCATGGATTTTGCGAAATAAGGGTTTTCAAGCACCCCAAAAAAGTTTTATGGACATTCATCATCACAATATAGTTGATAAGTATGATGTCTCTATATCCAAAATTACCATGGATATATTTGACGTCTCTTAGTTCCATGTTCCTTTTATTCTCATTTTGTATTTCACACATGGCGACCTCACTTTCCTGATCTAATTTTACGTGTTTCAAAAACATGTCATCTTTTAATGTTTTTACTTTGCTTTTGTAAGTGTGATTTGGACAGGGATCGGATATTTGTATTTTTTGCAACAAAAAGATATGTCTGATTTAATTAAACAATATTACCTTAGACATGCCATTACTATCTGTATAACTGCGGGAAATATAAGAGCCTTTCTTCCGATATCGAGAGATACTTTCAGTATAAAAATGCCTTCGTTCTCATCATCGTAATTCGTCGGTACCTCGGTCGTTTCGATGCCAGATATTATCAGATACAACAGACCTCTTAAAATCAATGGATGTAACTGAAAAAGTTTAAATATAATTACATATTATACCAGTTTTAATTTAAACAGCACTAGACGGTCGTTTCGGAATATAATACCTCATCAGTAGTCCTTAGACCACAATTACCCAAAGAACAAAAATATATTTTGCCAAATTTAGTTAAGGAAATAATTTGCATAATGGAGTTCATAAACTCTAACGTAAGTTGGCAACACTTCTTTTTGTCAAACACCTTTTCTCTCTGTTGTCTTTTGAAGGGAGTTGTTTCTTTTTAATGAACCAATTACTAATGTTGTTTAACATACAGTAATACACTGATTTGTGTAATATAAGTTCTGGTGTATTACGTGTCCCAAAGGATGTACTGCATTAATGTTATGTTAAAATGTAATATTGCAAAGTTATTAAATGAAATATCCTTCATTCTTATGATGTATAACAAAATTGTAAGTCTTCGAACGTTTTTGGAGTTTTTTGGAAGTAGTTGGTCAGCCACGACAATTCATTGACAAGTAATGTGAAAAACGATAGTGATTTGTGATATATTGAATATGTATTGCCTTCCTCCATATCTCGTGCAGTTTCATTGGTTAGACAACTGTGTTTTTAGGCAGGTAGTCTTATCTAAAAAGATTCGTTTAATTGGGGATGTTCACCTGATCGACCATTGCATAACCTCCAAAAAGCGCATCAAATAAAAAAACAAACATACTAATCCATGTCAAAATCACACCAGAGAAGTGAGGCCGGGTGCTATGGAAGGAGAGGCAACACCTGTTTATGTAGCTACACCCGCCACATGTGCAATCAAAATTGAGTGAAAGGAACAATTAATCACCCTCTAGTCTTGGAAGTTAGGCGAGATAAACAAAAGGACTATACTTTGAACAGTAATTATACCTTAAACAAATGTAGAAAGGTCTGATTTAATGCAGCGTCTTCGTAAGATATGCTATCAATGACGATACAATCCGCCATTACGAGCAAACAGACGATAAGCTCAACTCCGGTTGCTATCATCCTCCAGATGGCGCTAATTCCAGTAAAAATATTTCCCTCAGTCATATATTCAAAATTTCGAGGTTTGTCTATTAAAAATTCAAACACTGGTCCCACGGCAATAAAGAATACCAGAAAACGACAACATCCTTGTGTTATGTTTATTACTACTTGTTTGAAGTGACGAGCTGAAAAGATAAAAAAAATTACGTTTATAGCAATTTGGAGCCAAATACACCTTGCAATAGTGGTTGCATGATTCGGAGTGTCACTAGCGTGTAATCTCGTTTTCTAAATCTGCGTTAAATGGCGTAACGAATATATTCATCTTTGGAAGTGTGATCAGCGTGAATTTACTTTTTCAAAAAACCGCGTTATTTGACGCCATGCAATCGAAAATTATAACAAAATTGATGATATGAAATCCGTTTTTCTGAACATGAGAGTTGACAAATTATCCTAGGCGAGTTTGTCGAGTAGATGGTGGAGCTTGTTCCCAGTACGGGGACGAAGCAAGTTGCTTAAAAATTAATTATGTAAAAAACAAACATACTAATCCATGTCCGAATCACAATCCAGGAGCAAAGTATTAACATTGGAACTGACAAGTTAGGTTAGACACTTGAACTGGCACTAGAGAAGTGATACCGGGTGCTTCGAAAGGGTAAGCACCTGTTTAGTTAGCTACACCCGCCACGTGTGTAATCAAAATTGTTTGAAAAGAACATGGAACTATGGGACGTCAAATATATCCAGGGCAATCCTGTAAACAGAGACATCAAACTTATCAACAATACTGTGATGACGGCCATCAAACTTTTTGAAAGCCTTGATAAGCCTAGGGTTGCAATATCCCTGTAATATTAATTTTACATCAATTCCACACAAACAACTGTATATGTTTCTTTATCTTATTTCGGACTTTGATAAAAAACGACAAAAGACGTTCGTTTATAATTTTACTGTACGCACAGAGAGAGACTTCTTTACAAACGGGATTTCTTTCACCTCAAAATGATGAGACAACCATGTAAGACCAATATCTCTTGTAAGCATCTTTTCCAATTTAAAACACCAGATCCCAGTTTCACAATCATTCCTAAGCTAAGATTTTCCTTAACTTAAATTTAGCAAATTTTTGTAATCTATTTTTGGAACTACTGGTGAATATTTTTGTCAAATCTAATGCAAATATTTTAATCTAGAAGTGATCTTTAAAATGACATCTTAAATTCTTCAATATCATGAAAATTAACAAAATTATATAGATTTGAAATTTGGCAAGATTTAAGTTAAGGAAACTCTTAGACAAGGAATGATTGTGAAACCGGGGCCAGTTTCTTTTTATATCTTGAAGAAGTAAGTGCTAAATAATGAAATCTGTATGATTATGCTACTTCTTTGCCAAGTTATTCATGTTTAAAACTCGGTTTTTGTTCCGGTTTTTGTACCGCCATTTCCGGTAGAGATTTAAACTACTTGTTGCAGGAAACAAGAAAAGGTTTTCCAAGCATCAAACTTCCGATAGAGCATGAAAACATGATGTAAGATCGTGGGATTAAGAATTCTACTACCGACAGAGAATATGAATATGGGCGGATATCCTTGTCTTATAGTGAGACCATTTATTTTTTGGCGTAATCTACGGTGAATTTATATCCCGGTTCAAACTCAAATCTTTTCGACAAAATTTACAAAATATGGAGCCCGAGCAATCAAAATTCAGAAGGAAAAATAAAACCAAACATACTGATCCATGTCCAAACCACAATCCATAAGTAAAGTAAAAACCTTGACACTTCCAGGGAAGTGGTCCGAAAGTGTAAGCACCTCTTGTTTAGCTAGTCACACCCGCCACGTGTGTAATCAAAATTGAGTGAAAGAAACATGGAACCACGGGACTTCAAACACAAAGAGGTCAACCTCGGACACAGAAACACTAAACCCATCAACAAGTTCACGATGAAGGCCATATAATTCATCGAGGGCCCTAACAAGTCCAGGCCTGCTACATCTCTAGGTCAACAATCCAAGCAGCCCGCTTCGTTGTACAAAGTTCCCACCGTGGGAACAAGCTCTACCATAGCGCACCAACTGGGAAACAAACATACCGCAAGTAGGAAAAGCAGGCAAATTAGTGTACATAAACGGAAAAAGGAAAATCGAAAATAAAAATTGTCGAACAGTTTTAAATGTAGGAGTCACTATTGAGGTATAAGTCTAAATATGAAGCAAATTTGCGGAAACATTTTTTTAATCGCTGTCTGAATAGAAAATAAATGTATTATCAGCGCCAAAAGGATGCGTACACCCCTATACAAGCGACAATTCTCGTTTATTACAATACCCTTTACTTGCAAGGCTATGGTTGTTGACAGGAGGTGCTTACACTTCCGGATCACCCGGCCTAACTTCCCTAGTGGAAAGTCCCGTATTTAACTTCAATTATCTAGTTTCAAAGTTTTCACTTTGCTTTGAGAATGTAATTTAAAAGTGGAATAAAATGTTTGTTTTTTTTTAATTTACCATTTTAACATTTACATACAAACATTGAAAAATAAAAGAGACATCTTTGTATGGAATAGCACAACGCTACAATAACACGAAACAAGCGCAACCAATAAAATAAAAGGAGACCAAGAAGCAAATATCCAAATTAGACAAGAAAGGATATAAAAATGTTGAGGGCTTCACAGTGACTGATTAAATAAACATTCGAATAAAACTGAACAAATATAAGAGTAATTAATTGTTTCAGTCCTCGACCTTTGTCAATGGCTTTTAAAACGTTCTTTTGAAGACATTTTAGTTCCGAGTTATTCCGAATTCATTTTAGACATGTTCACTTTTTATTTTTTATTGTGGTTTGGACATAGTATACATGTGTTACATATTATACCAGTTTTAACTTTACACTACTAGACGGCCGTTTCAGAATACAATACCTCATTAGTAGAACTTGGACCAAAATTATGAAACCAAAATTGTTATCAAAATGTTGAAAAGATACCCAAAGGACAAAAATATAGATTACCAAATTTAGCTAAGGAAATACTTTCCAGGAGAGAGTATACCTTAGTTTTTTTTAGGAATTTCAAATTTTAACTAGCAGCAAAATTAGACAATAGTATATTTCTGGCAATAATACACAATTATTGTCTGCTAAGTTTGTGATATCCTCGGGACATCAACCACCAGCAGAGATACCGGCAAACTCAACAACTAGAATTTTTACGAATAGGATGCGGACACATGGTTATAATAAAGGGAGAGTTACAATTTGTGTTCGATTTTCATTTTGGGCTTTAATGAATAAATTTAGATAAAGTCTTATATAGATATGTCGTATTATCGTAGTTTTGATTTTACAGCACTAGACGGCCGTTTCGGAATACAATTCCTCATCGGTAGTGCTTGTACCAAAATTATATTTGTTTTTTTATTCCTTAACAGAACGTTTGCTCTGCCTTAGTTTTGGGATACTTTGACTTTTGCCTATTACATGTTTTCAGATACCGATTAATGTTTTTTTGTTGCAAGCATACTAGTATTCTTAAACATTTAGTTTTAATTTGATTTATTTTAATATTCAATATTTTAAAATCTTTGACATCTTAAAACGTTTTGGTTCCATAATTTTGGTACAAGCACTACTAATTAGGAATTATATTCTGAAACGGTCGTCTAGTTCTGTAAAATTAAAACTGGTATATATGTAAATTACAGCGCTAACGACATATCTATATTAGACTTTGTTTAAATTTATTTATTAAAGCCCAAAATTAAAATCGAACCCAAATTGTAACTCTCCCTTAAACTAATAAAAACCATGTATCCGCATCCTATTCGTAAAGAAAATTCTGCTTGTTAAAAAATTTAATATACAAAATTTATGCAGTTGTTGTCTTTAGTAGTGGCGTATTTAACTACGCCAAAAGCACAAATTAGTAAATATGTATATTATCGTGGATAAAATTTTAGTTGTTGACAAATTTCATACACTAGATATTTATGCAGTTCTTAAAAATGATTATTGTATTTTGAGTTACATTAAAACACAATTTATCAAAACAGTCTACTAAGTATATCCGTAGATACAATTTTTCTTAATTAACAATACACAACATACATCAATTTATACATTTTACAATTTTAAATTATATCAAAAGCACTAATTTGCATGAAGTAAAAAATATATTCGTGTACTTTTACTTGTTGGTAAATAAAATACACAACGCATTCATGCAGTTCTCAAATTAATTATTATATTTCTAATTACGCCAAAAAAGCTAGTTATTAAAAAATTAAAATGTTTTTTCTTATAAAATAAATACTGTTTACCTTTATCTTCTGTTAAGGACCTGCATTCTGGTCCGCATCCCATCTTTTTAAAACACAAAACAAATTCAACAAAAAATGATCGATGTTTGCTATTTATGAATAAACAAGTTCATTGTTTACTTTATATATAGATTTTGTGTGTAAAACATCATGCGACACTTAGGTGACCTAATACTAGTACTTAATTGAAGATGAATAAAAGGATGCTAGCTATTACTAATATACCGCTCTTAATTAAAACTGAATGGTATGATATAGACGAGAATCACCGAAAATAGTCATACACAATCGATATAATAGATGGCGTAAATGTGTGTAATTATTCATTTAAATCGGTCGTCTAGTGCTGCAAACTAATAATATTTGTATATATTATCGTCCTTACTTGGTACTAAAATAAAGTGCTAATATCATTATCCATTAATATTTAAATCATCTCCAAGTGCATTTTGTAGTGATAAAGGTTATGAAAAGTTGGGCCAAAACAACACAAAGGAGCTAGACATCCCTAGCATCTCAAGTTGACATATGTAGTTGGTTTTGCGCAATTTTAAGCATGTAACTAGATGCTACTTGCATTGCAAGTTGATAAACGTGTATATAGATTGTTGAGATAGCAACTTGCTTGACGTATCTAGTCTTGCAAGCTAAAACATATAATTGATACAGCACAATCAAGACGTTACTAGTCTTGAAAGTTCAATACATGACGTTGGTTCAGCGCAATCGTCAGAATATGGTCTTGCAAGTTTATACATGTAATTGTTACCATAGGCAACTAGACGCTTATGACTTTGCAAGTTAATACATGTACTGTAGATGGTTAAGCATACGTGTAACCATAGCAACTAACTATAGACGATCTTGGTGTTACATGTTGGATAATATCTCATATTGACAGATTTGTTATACATTTTTTGTTGTTTGAATAGATTGATGCAATCAAACCAGTCAATGTCTAAAAGGAAAGCAAAACTCATTAAGCTCATTAAGTTTAACATGTGAACAAGCAATCCATGTCCAAATAAAAATCAAAAGCAAAGTAAAAATTTTGAAAAATCACAAATTAAGTTAAACATTTTTAACTTCCACCAAAGAAGTGAGACCGGGTGTTCCGGAATAGTAAACACAAAGTCTTGCTTACTACAACCGCCACGTGTTTAATCAAAATTAAGATTGTAAGGCAGGTGGAACTATGGGACGTAAAATTTTAGACACAAAGACGTCATACTTATCAACAATGTTGTGGTGACGATTCAGTGACGATCTGAATGATTTTAGGGCCTTGATAAATCTAGGCTTGCATTATCACTGTGTCAACAACTTATTTGCAAGCAACTTTCTTCCTTGTTGTCGTAGTAGGAACAAGCTCTACCACAGCATATTAACTGTGAAACAAACACACCATAAACAATAGCAGGTATATTGCAAAGAAAAGGAAAGTTGACATAAGAACAGTTAAAGTCATCAGGAAACGTAATTTATTGTAGTCATTCATCATTAAAAATCCCACTATGACAAACTACGAACTTAGACAACGAACTTGAAATAGTGTGACGAATCATGACCGAGAAGTAACGGGTTTTCAAGTGCCATCTTGTAATGTTCAGTGTCTATTAGTAACATCACCACAGAGTTTGTCTATTTACAGGACCTCGGAACTATGAAAACGAGACTACAATATATCGGTGTAGTAAATTCCATGTACCTGGAATGACTTCGACCAAAGCGAGCGAAGCTTCCATTTCGCCCAAATGTTCAAAATGTCAATGTGTAACATACCGGTATACAGTCTATTGTTAATATCACTACCAAGTGTGATTACCCACAGAGCATAGCAGCACATGTTCTAAAAAAAAGACTTATAAAATATATATATACTTTGATGCAACCGTTTTATTTTGTAATCATCAAAAAAAACCCAAAAAAAACCAAAAAACCAAAAAAAAAAAAAAACAAAAAAACATACCAACCCATGTCCAAATCATAATCTAAAAAACATGGTAAAAACTGGCAAATTAAACTGAACTTCTACCAGGAAAGTGAAGCCATGTGTCCCGGAAGGGTAAGCACTTGCTGTTTAGCTAGCTACATACGTCACGTGTAAAGTCAAAATTGAGAATGAACGAAACATGGAACTATGTATTAAGCGCAAGCATATCAATCCATGTCCAAATCAAAATATCTAAGTATTGAAAAAACTTTGTCGAAAAACTGTTAAATTAAGTAAAACAGGGAAGTGAGACTCTGTGTTTCGGAAGGATATTGTAGTTAATCACTATAAAAAAACCTCCTATGATGACAAACTACACACATGGACAACGAAGTTCAAATACGCAGATATTATAGTCGGATGACGAGGATGACGAACCAAATACATGTATAAGAGATTTTCAAGTGTCATCTTATGATGTTTAGTATCTGTTGGTAGTATCACCACAAAATATTTATATTTATTCACAGAGCCTCGGATTATATGCTCTGTAAAAACAAGATTGACAGTTCTTAATTCCATGTAATCGGAATGATTTCGGGCACAGAAAAGCATCCACTTCGAGAAATGTTAAAAATATCTATTTGTAACATATATAGTCTACTGTTAATGCCACTACCAAGTATGATTATCAAAAGAGCCTCACTGAGAAAACATGTTCTATAAAATAAGAACGCCCTATATCCATACATCGGAGTTTGTTATTTCATGTAATCAGAATGGCTTCGGACACAGCGAAGCTCAATCTTCGCCAAAACGTTTAAAGTGTCATTTTGAAGAGAAAAAAACATACCAAGTAAAACTGAAAAGTTGAGTTAAATACTTGAACTTCCAATAGGGAATTAAGGTTGGGTGTATAAGAATGGAAAGCGCCGTCGGTTTAGCTAGCTATACCCACCACATGTAAAATCAATCAATGTCTAAATCAAAACCCAAAAGCATAGTTAAAAACTTTGAAAACTGACTAATAAAGTAAAACACGTGAACTTCCACAAAGGAAGTGAGACCGGGTGCTCCTGAAGGGTATTGTAGTTAATCACTATAAAAAACCTCCCATGATGATAAATCACAAACATGGACAACGAAGTTAAAATACGCAGATATAACAGTCGGATGACGAGGATGACGACCCATATAATTATAAGTAAAGAGTTTTCAAGTGCCATCTTGTGATGTTTAGTATCTATTGGTAATATCACCACAAAAAACTAATATTTATATCCACAGAGCCTCGGATTGTATGTTATGTAAACACAAGATGACATATATCGGAGTACAGTTTTTTTCATGCAACCGGAATGGCTTCGGGCAAACTGGAGCTTCTACTGTGCCAAAACTATCAAAACATCATATGGTATAATATGTGATTGGTAATACGATTTATATGCAATATCACGTCTTCCACTTATTAATATCCGCTGCGGCTCAAAACGTATGTTCTAAATACATAAAAATTGACATAATGTAATATCAGAACCCGATATTTTGATGAAACCGGGCCTCAGATACAGTGGAGCTTCCATTGCGACAAAATGTTGAAAATGCCACTTTATAAGGTTTTATATGCAATATCACGTATTTAAAATATTTAGCTTGGACCACGTGTTTCAAATGCATCAAGATTGACATAATATGACATATAAGCACGGTATTTTGATGAAACCGGGCAATGAAGTCTCCACTGTGCCAAAATCTTCCATCTTCATCTTCCATGATATTTTGATGAAACCGGACAGCTTCAGACACAGTGACTGAGTTTCTACTGGGCCAAACAGTTTCAAACTAAAGTATAAACAGAAATGGATTACACTCAGTTATTTGTCTATAAAAGATTTATTACGGAAAATATTTTTTTTTGTTTTTTTTTTTTTTTTTTGTTTATTTTTTTTTTTTTTTTTTGATAAAATGTATTTATAATCAATCAGCCTTATATGCACTTTATGTTTCCATAATGTATATTTTGCAACAATCCACCTTCACTGAAAAAAATTTCTGCAATGATGGAAAATTATCAAAGTCTATTTACTCCGCCTTTTTTACCTTGTAAGGCACAATGATATGCCAAGACCTTTTTTATTCATGTAACCTGTTTATTATGCAAAGAAGTCTAATCAACCATGTGCTGTATCCAGTGTAAAGGCAAAACCAAATCATGTTCTGTTTAATGTTCTTCTACCACAATGCCTTCTGAAGGTATTTGCGATAGAATTTAGATTGACTCACATGGATGGGTAGCTTTAAGTATGTATTTAGAATTTACATTTTCATTAATTATCAGAAATATGTACAGATGTAATATACATGTATTCTCATACCTAACAATGGTACTACTTGTAGCATAATATTGAGCAATTGATTAACAAATGTCAGAGATACGATTGTGTTCTTAAAATTAACTATGCAGACATTTTTTTTTGAAAAATAAACATGTATAAATTGTATTCACTTCAAATGCAAGTAATTTTGCAATTTCCTTGGCAATTGTTGCATCATTTTTAATCTCTCTTTAACCATATACACAAGTGTTTATTTTCCCTTGGCCTAATTGTGTTGTCATCCTACCGCTGTCCAGTCTTGAAGTCAATCATCTGTGGAAAGTTTTTAACTTTGAATGGAACCTATAGTAAAATGGTTTGGATTTATCATAAGAGATGGACTCAAAAACTTAGATTTTTTCAAGTTGAACATTTTTGACAAAAATTTTTACGGTAGAGAGGCAAAGTCCAAAGTGATGAAAAACTCAAACCATCAAGGTATATTAGGCTGAGTCTTGTTCTATATATAGCCAAATTTCTGTTCCACATCTTCAACTGGTTTTTGAGAAAAATCCATAAAACTGAGTGTAATTCATTTCTGATTATATTTTAGTGTCATTTTTGTAACGCAGTCTACAGGTACTAGTAATATGACTATTGCGTATTGATATCCGCTCCAGCTCTAAACATATGTTCTGGGACAGATACATCAAGGTTGACAAAATATAACATCGGAGCACGGTCTTTTGATGAAACTGGACCGTGAGCAAGAGCTTCATAGTGACTGAGTTTCAATTGGGCCAAACATTTTCAAAATGTCAATTTTGTAACACGTTATATAGATTATATATCACATTTGGATATTGTTCCGTGACTCACTGGGTAAGCATACGTTGTATTGTCATTTCCTATTTTTTCTATTATACATGTATGTGCACAATGGAAAATTTGATATACCCGAACCCTTTGCTTTCCGTCTTTAGGTATGAATTATACTGCGTTACGCGTGCTTACTTTGATGCTCGATCTATGTCAGGATTTACGTTCTATGCTATGTTTGTAAGCTAATTTGGGTAAAGTGAAACATGCTGTCTATTCACCCACGTCACTATATAGTTCTCATGGACCTCTAGCAGACGATTTTTTTGGTAGAGTGGTCGCCATTTTGTTAGGCAATCTATATCATTTAACTGTCTATTTTAACCAAATTTGTTGATTTTTAAATTATTGTTTTTCAAAAAGTAATCGGGATATCAATGCAATTTTTAAATTTATGAAATCGCCAATGTTTCACTTTGATTTTGTGTATTTTTTTAAAGATTTTTGTCCCCATAACAAAGATGTTACAATAAATTTTATACACCCTATTTTAGAAAGAATTGATAAGACACTCAATTTCTAATGCCTACCAAAATGACCACGTGTTTACCTGTAAAGTTGACAGTGTGACGTCACTAAAACAAATCCGGCCTTATCCATTTACGTTTTCGTTTTGTAAAATCGGGTTTCTAATGTTTTCATTTCTTCCGTGACAAGATTGCAGCGTTGACACATTTCAGACAACAGGTTGTTCTCTCTCTCTCTCTCTGTCGTGTCCTAACGGGGGGAAGTCTACACATAATTTGGGCAGAAGCCTACATGTAGTTTGAAAAAACTAGCCATATAACTGTATAACCAAACTTCCTTTAAATGACGCACTTGTTGCACTAAATTATCTTTTTATTTCCCACGACAAACTAGCCCGAGATTCCTCTGGTCCGAAATTTTATTCAGTGCCATCTCTACTGTAGCCTTTATATACAGGTTTACCGTAATTCTGGAACTTTGTAACCAATCTGTAAAGGTATGAGATACATGAAGTTCATTAGGCCGAACCTTCTGCCTCAACGGTATCTGGTCAACTCGTTCAATCTGATTTTTCCCCAACTCTCCAACTGTTTTACCAACACATTCCACTTTTTTATGCAGAGTTTTTACACCTCTGATTTAATTACTAACTCGTTCCAACTAAATTACCAACTCATTCCAACTTTTTTACCAACTCGTCCCAACTTTTTCACCAACTCGTTCCAAATTTAAGAATTTTTAATGATTTTAGCCGTTACCAACCTGTTCCAACTTTTAATATAAGACTAAGAGGATTTAGCTGTTATCAATAATTGAAAATCAAGGATCTCCTCATTTTTAATTAATCACAACGTTGCCCAGCTCTTACCACCTGGAGGTATCCTCTTCAACAGCCATAATAGTCCAAAGTTCCAAAAGATTATTGCATTAATTGCAGATTAATGTTACATTTTTTCTTTATATTTCCTTCTTTCCTTTTTCTTTCATTTCTTATGTATCTTTCTTTATTTCTTTTCTTATTGCATTTATTATTTAAATTTTTATTAATCTTATTTTATTATTAGTGCTGCATTATTACTTCTTTTTTTCTCTATATATATATGTAACAAGAAGAACTGCACACAACGGTGAAACATGTTTTACAAATAATAAATTCAGTTATGTTTTAGAAAACATTTTAACTTGTTTTTAAGTTTTTGATATATAAATTTACCTCACACAAAGGATAAACTTTATAGACATATTTGGAATATCATATACATGTATATACATGTATATTGTTATTTTTTTTTTGTTCATAAATACTAACATATAATATACACAAGTGTAACATAAATGAAATAAACTTGGCTTATGTATTCTTTGGGATATTTGTGAACTTTGCGTGGACTCGTCTTCATAATTGAAAACACTAATTAGGACACCTGGCAAGTAGTGATTGAAATCATTTTATGGTTTCAGTTTAAAATAAAATAAAAAATAAAATAAATAAAATAAAATAAAAACAAAAACCCATGAAGATCTAATCAAATTAATTGAGAAATTTGGTTCGAGTTGGTAGTTGGAACGAGTTGGCAAAAATGTTAGAACGAGTTGGTAATTCAGTTGGAAGGAGTTGGTAGTCAAAAGTGTAACAAGTTGACAAAAATCAGTTTGAACGAGTTGACTTGTATTCGCCTTAACGATGGCAAGTTACTTTTTATAACCACCGCAAACTAGTTCAAGGAATCACCCTGTCTGTCTGTCTGTCTGTCTGTCCGTGTAAAATCAGGTCTGGGCCATATCTCATAATTGCTTTGTACCACTGTCATAAAACTTCACATGAATAATTTTCATAGTCCAAAGGTGTGTCATAACTGAAAGGTTGAGGATTGCGGGAAAACATTAACCCCTTGTAGATGTTAGGGATGGGGGATATTTTGTTCTGAAGAGACAGTTCTAGTTGATATTGTTACCATGGGCCTAAAAGTTCACCTGATCATAAAGACAACTCTGTTTACAGGTTTTATTTTGGACATTACATGTATATGGTCATTTTAAGATTTGATTTTTTTTTAAATTTAGATGAAGAAGGAAAATGATTATTAAAGATGAAAAGGAAACATATAGAGAAGTTAAAAAATTACATAAAGGATGGGAGACCATTAAAGCTGAAAAGGCTGACAAAGAAGCATGGGATTAATTTAACAGATGTCAAACTAGAAAAGAAGCAACAATCCCTACTTCATTACTGCTGTAAACATGGGAACCAAGTCATATTAAGGTGAACTGCGGTAGTTGGTAGAGTACTCTTTCCATAAGTGGGAGGTTGTGGGTTCCAACCATGATCAGGTCTGCCCCAAGTTTTGAAAGTGGGTAGTGACTGTTCTGTCGCCAAGGATTCAGCATTATGAAATGACATTCAAGGTTCTTTTGGATAGGAACTTACACAAGGTTCTATGCCATGGTAGGTGTGGAACAATTAAAAAAAACCCTGCTGTATAATGCCATCAGTGCAAGGCACAGGCAGAATTTCTGCACCTTCCACTATAGCTGTCAACGTCCTGATATAAGTGAAATATTCTTGACTGGGATGTTGAACACTATCACTCAACTCAGCTCATGTTAAGGAGAGTGGAGTTTTACACCCCAATCAAGATTTTTTCACTCTTATTGAGCTGGATAGTTCATGGATGGTGGAAAAAAGCTGGAGTGTCTGGGTAATACCTGCTGTAAACATGGAGACTTAGTCATTTAAAGGTGAATAGAGTATTGGAGTTATGCCCTTGCTAGTCAAGATTTTTTTCACTCTTATTGAGTGACCTATTCATGGATGGTGGAGGAAACAGAAGTGCCCAGAGAATTTCAACTAAGTTGAAGGGAGTGGATTGGAGGAGTAATATAGTTATGAGCCCAATTCAATTTAGAGGGCACGATGGCCTAATGGATAAGACGTCAATCATCAAATCCAGGGTCTCTCACCGCTGTGAGTTCGAGTCTGGCTCGGACCACGTAGGAAAGTGAATTTTTCTTGCCGTTGGTCTTTACTGATTCACCTGGTATTAGTATAATGGACTGGGGGAGTGGTACGTTTGTCTGCAACGTACTGAGCTAGCACGGTAAAGTCGCCCTGTGTGCGGGCTAGTACAAGGCAGACCATACAACACACTCGCACTTCACATGCATACATAAAATTGTTCATAGATTAATCCATAGAGATTAATTAAATAGTTCTCGTCGCGAATAGCTGAAAAATTGCTGATGTGACATTAAGCAACATTCAACCAACCAACCAATTCAAGATTTAATATTTCACTTATTGGAGGCTGTCATTTCATGGGTAGTGGAGGAAACTGGATTATCAAGAAATTGCCGCTAAGATGAATGATGTGGAGTAATGGAGTTTTAAGCCCTATTCAAGATTTTTTCACTTACTGTAGATCACTTATTTTTCACGAGTAGAAAATATCGCGTCAAAACCGTCTTGGACTTATTCGCGAATATTTGAATTCGCGTTTGAAATCTTATTGAATACAACATATATATGTCAATATAGAAATATCTATGTGCTGGAAATATTCGTGTCATATTTGAATTCGCGAATGGGATGAGTCTCGAATCTACGCGAAAATAAATCTCTCGTGAAATAAAAGTGATCTACAGTATATGGAGGCTGTCTGTTTATGATGTTGGAGCAAACAGGAGTGCCCAGAGAATACCAAACAAGGTTAAAGGAATAGAGTAGAGTAATGGAGTTTTATGCCCCCAGTCAAATTTTTTTCTTTTATATGGAGGCTGTCTGTTCGTGAAATGGTGGTGGAAATTGGAGTGTCCGGAGAATACCACTGACCTTTGGCATGTGAACTCACAAACATTTCTCACACTAAGATCTCTACAGAGTGGTATTTGAACCAAGGAGGTAAGAGTTGAGTTGAGTAATGGTGTTTAACGTCCCAGACAAGAATATTTCACTGTATTTCAGTAATTACTAGAGATGTTATTATATATCGCCATTGCGATTATTGTCGCGGAGGACTTGCCGATGGCGATATCATGGAAGAAAACATACATGTATATCACGATATTGTAGAACCCTATTTTTTGCAACAAAAAATCTTTAAAATCATTGCATCACTTGTGTATTTATCATGATTAAGCAAATTAAACAAGTGGTTTTGTCATGAATCTTCAATAATTTTGATAAAACTTGCAATTTTATATCTTATTATTCTTTTATTATGTTTGACTTAATTGCAAACCAGTGAAAACTCAGCCCATCTTTTGAGCATATTTATCTGTTATTATCGTGATATTATCGCGATGATATCATAATTTTTTGGCAATATCGCGATACTATTTTTTCCACAATAACATCTCTAGTAATTATCCACAATTTTTACTCAGTATATGGTTGAGCAGTGTACCATGTGTTGTTTATCATTACAGATATTTGTTAGATAGCGGTTTGGATCCGTGTCTCCCGGATACTGATGGAAATATTCCACTTCATTTATCACTTAAAACAGCCATAGAAAACCCACAGCTGAATACAGGTATGTGAAATTGGAAAATATGACATGTATGGAAGTGTTTACAGTGGTTTTGTTAGCCAAAAAATTACCCCTGAATAAAGGTAGTTTTCCCTTTGGAAAAATTTATAAAATTTCCTAATTTAACCATAAAATTCCCAAAATAATAATGATATACTAGCAAATTAAATCTAGTTGTCCTTACCCACAAAATGTTAGATGTTGTAACAGTTTAACATTTGTGTATTGAAGACCCTTGGTTATTGTTAGCATGTCATAACGCAGTTTTACTGCAGAACTTCAAATTTTCCCAAATTAAAAGGCAGAAGGTAGATTTTTAAAAATGTAACAAATCAATCCAAAAATATAATTGTAGGGGTCATCCTGGCCAAGGTCTTAAAAACAGGGGCCATGTTTTCTAAACATTGAGATATTATTAATGCTTATTTAAACTTTTATATTTAATCTTATTAGTCTAGATATATGTGTATATAATAACATGATAATGCGATTTTCCAAAAAATATCTGTTCAATCTTATAATGGTTTGTTTTGTTTTGCCCATGTTCTTATTAACTGTTTGTTCTAAGATGGATTGATTGAATGGTGTTTTATGTCCCAGAATATTTCACTTATATAGAAACATCTCCAATAATAGGTGAAGTGGCAGAAATTTGTATCTTTGCAGTGCACTCGGGGCAAAGTGTAGAGAGAGAGGGTTCTTTAACGTGCCATGCCTGCTGTGACACAGGGCATCGGTTTTTAGGTTCTCATCCGAAGGACACAGTGACTTTCATTTGTAAATGCTGAGTGCTTGCGAAAAAATAATCTTTCCCCACACCCTGCCAGGGTTCAAACCCATGACCTCCTATATATAAAGTAAATACTCAACCAACTGATGCACCATAGTGGTATGTTCGGAGATGGATATTAAGTGTTTAAAATGTAAATTAATTGATATAAAAATTAGCATTACATAAAAATCTTTTTTTCAGTGTACAGTGAATTAATCTTGCCACAAATTGAGGAGTTTCCAGAGCTGTTGGAGATACCAGACCACGATGGAATATCATGTAGAACTCTTTTAGACTTACTAGTGGAGCAAAAACAACCAACATACACCCAACAGGTAAATACATATACATGTGTACACCCAACAGGTAAATACACGACTCCCAACAGGTAAATACATATACAGGTGTACACCCAACAGGTAAATACACGACTCCCAACAGGTAAATACATATACAGGTGTACACCCAACAGATAAATACACATACAGGTGTACACCCAACAGGTAAATACACATACAGGTGTACACCCAACAGGTAAATACATATACACGACTCCCAACAGGTAAATACATATACATGTGTACACCCAACAGTTTAATATATATATAGTGTACACCCAACAGGTAAATATATATACAGTTGTACAACCAACAGGTAAATACATATACAGGTGAAAACACAACAGGTAAATACATATACATGTACTCCCAACAGGTAAATATATATACAGGTGTACAGCCAACAGGTAAATATATATACAGGTGCACAGCCAACAGGTAAATACATATACAGGTGAAAACACAACAGGTAAATACATATACAGGTGTACACGCAACAGGTTAATACATATACAGGTGTACATGCAACAGGTAAATACATATACAGGTTTACACCAAAGGGGTAAATCCATATACAGGTGTACACCAAACAGGTAAATACATATACAGGTGTACAACCAACAGGTAAATACACATACAGGTGTATACACAACAGGTAAATATACAGGTGTACACTCAACAGGTAAATACATATACAGGTGTACAGCCAACAGGTAAATATATATATAGGTGTACACCCAACAGGTAAATACATATACAGGTGAAAACACAACAGGTAAATACATATACAGGTTTACACCAAACAGGTAAATACATATACAGGTGTACACCCAACAGGTAAATATATATACAGGTGTACAGCCAACAGGTAAATATATATACAGGTGTATACACAACAGGTAAATACATATACAGGTGTACACCCAACAGGTAAATACACATACAGGTGTACACCCAACAGGTAAATACATATACAGGTGTACACCCAACAAGTAAATACATATACAGGTGTACAGCCAACAGGTAAATATATATACAGGTGTACAGCCAACAGGTAAATACATATACAGGTGAAAACACAACAGGTAAATACATATACAGGTGTACACCCAACAGGTAAATATATACATGTGTACACCCAACAGGTAAATACACATACAGGTGTACACCCAACAGGTAAATATATATACATGTGTACACCCAACAGGTAAATACACATACAGGTGTACACCCAACAGGTAAATATATATACATGTGTACACCCAACAGGTAAATACACATACAGGTGTACACCCAACAGGTAAATATATATACAGGTTACACCCAACAGGTAAATACATATACAGGTGAAAACACAACAGGTAAATACATATACAGATGTACACCAGACAGGTAAATACATATACAGGTGTACACCCAACAGG